>CM022473.1:15392398-15414958 GCA_011952105.1 Coreoperca whiteheadi
ATCCGCCTGTCAATCGGAAAAGGGTGGCTTGTCCCCTTCAGGTTGGTGGAGAGCTCCTGGCCCAAGTGGAGGAGTTTAAGTATCTTGGGGTCTTGTTCACGAGTGAGGGAAGGACGGAGTGGAGGGGATCCAATCATAGATTTTCTAGTTTTAAGGGGGGGGCAAAAACGTTTGAGAACCACTGTTTTAACTTCAGTATAATTTCTGGGTACTTTTTAAACCCCTGGTGATTTATTTCCTGATAAGGCAAAGTTAGCACTGTCTGCATTACTATACTGCAGTAACACACACACACACACACACACACACATACACTTTTTGGAAAGAGGACAGCTATCGATTTGTAGCCTATAGATTTTTTATTAAGTACCTTCCGTGTTTGTTCAAGAGGTTGCATATTTGTGTTGCTTGCCTGAGACCACGTTGTGACACAATGCGAGAGATGGGACAGTAGGCTATAACAAAATTGCTGCATCTTTACTGATTAGATTTTGAATAAATTTAAAATGAGCTGGGTTGAGTTTGACAGTCCCTGAACCCTGAGACTGTCTCAGATCCAGGGAACGGTGCACGTTCAGTGAGCCCTGAGTGATAGACGGTCACTGAATCTCTAAAGCCCCCCTTTCTCCTGTTATCTCCCTCTCATGTCTTGAAGTAGTACCATATTCCTTTTTAATAATTAGGTTTTGTGAAAATATATGTGCTGTACATAATAAGCTATGGTAGGACTTTGTTATAGCAGCTTTCAGTTTGCAAACGGTATCTTTAACCCCCTAAATTCTCAGCTCACTGGTTTATCCCTCAAAAACGACCCTCCTCTGCTCACTAAGTGGGCTGAACTGAACATTGAGCCGGGTTGCAGTGAGTGGGACTACCGGCCACTGAACGAACCTTTGTCATGAACTGATTCAGTACACTGAAAAGATCTGCTTTGCCCATCACTAGCCAGAGTAGACAGGATAAATGATTCTTTTTCCAGATTAATGTTCGTGTGGGCACCTGACTATTGTTTCAAGACAAACATGAAAATAATGTGAACATGTCCTTTATTTCAAAATGGAAACAGCGACTAAATAGACATGTTTAAGATTAATGAACAGAATTTGAGAATTATAATTGTATTTATTTATTTAGGTCTATTTGCTTATTATTATTATTATTATTATTATTATTATTATTATTATTATTATTATTATTATTATTATTATTATATAGATTGTTTTGTTTGTTAGGATGATCATTAGTCCATACTCCAGATCAGTGGGTGGCGGTAATGCACCCGAGAGTTGTTTTCCAGCCGCCAATAAAATCAAAAGAAGAAGAGTAGCGCGCCCCTGCATTTTGGCGGGTTGTGGTCGCGGTGACGTCGGTGGCGTCACGGTGAAGTGGGAGGGGCTTGGAGCGTAGCTGGGGGAGGCCGGTGTTTGTGAGCAGCTACGGTGAGAGCCGAGCTGAGCTGCCGGGAACAGTAGCTGAGCAGGGCCGACTAGCGACTGAGAATTCACTGCCAAGATGTCCGACGACGAGCAGGAGCAGACCATAGCCGAGGACCTGGTGGTCACCAAGTACAAGATGGGTGGTGACATCGCCAACCGTAAGTAACATATAACGAGTAGCCGTTGGTGACCGGATGAGATGACCTGCGCCGCCCGGCCTGTCGTGCAGCCAGCTGACGTTTAGTTTCCCTGCAGCAGCAGCAGCAGCAGCCATGTGGTTTACATGCGAGGCACACATATGCTATGCTAACTGGCTAGCTAGCAGGTGCGGTTGGTTCCGTTTTAGCTGATGCTAGCTCCTCTGTTACTGCTGCTCAACGCTGACGTTTGGCTTTAACGGAGGGTGCTGTCTGCATGCTCGACTAACGAGGGATGCTAACTAACTAGCCAGCTCAGCCTGTTGCCCAGTACGGTCAGCTAAGCAAAACGTGTTAAGCGAACGATCATGAGCTGAAAGATAAGCAGGCAGCCACAGACATGAAGCCACTTTAACGTAACGTTACATGTTCACTGTTTTCCTTCTTACGATATTCAGATGATATTGTCGATATCTTCTCTGTGCATTTGCAGACCCAGTAGTTTGACCTTTTCGGCGTTGTTTCACTGCCAGTGAGACACGGCTCTAATCCTCCGTAACAGTCCATGTAATCATGTGCCACAACATCAGTATATATTACAATATAATAATATAGTACATTTTCAGGGGGAAAATTTGAGAAAACTGTTTAGAGATTTAAAAAACCCCACAGTAGTGTGTTTTTGTCAAATCCAGCACGTTGAATTCTCGACAGATCAAGTTATTTTTGTTATATAGATGCAACATCATATGATCATCTAATATCATAAATCAGTTCTTGATTTGCAACACTGCCTCCTGATGTATTAAAGAAGGCGCTCTCACCGTATTGCCGGAACCATACTGCAAAATCTCTGATATTTGACAAATCTACATTTTCCCACCGTGTACGTCATTATGTCCCCCAACCCTGTTTAAAATCTACTGTACTTTGCGCACTATCACCTAGAGCTGGGGATTATTGACAGAATCAAATAATCACAATATTGGTCAGTTCCTTGACACCTGATGGTGTTAAACTCAATCATGTGTGGCCATTCAGTGTTTCACTCAGTATTAAGTCACCTAACTGTAATGCGTCGTTTCTTGACAATTTCTTAGATGATATCCGGCCTCATATCACATTATCAATACTACATTAATGTATCTACCTGCTCTACTTTGTCCCTCGTCTGCTCCTTAATCATTTGCCATTCTTCTCACCCAGAGGCTCTTCGTCTGGTCATGGAAACCGCCAAGCCCGGGGTGTCTGTGCTCAGCCTCTGTGAGAAGGGGGATGCCTACATCATGGCTGAGACTGGAAAGGTCTTCAAGAAGGAAAAGGAAATGAAGAAAGGTGAGGCAAAGACGATACTAGTGAGTCTGTTCAGGTCAACTGAGGTGGAACAATCAAGAAGAGTGTAGATGCAGTCAGCCACATTTTTGTGTGCGACTCCACGCAACCTTGATTAGCTTTAGTAACAGCAGGGACTTTAAAACAACTAATATGGTGGCAGAGTGTGATGTAAGTTTATTAGGTGATCCAAGTCCCTCCATCCTTGTACAGTTTTCTTGCTGAACTTGTGGATGATTTCCAAATGAAGACTTGGTGGTTCTCTTTTCCCTCTTCTAGGCATTGCCTTTCCCACCAGCGTCTCAGTCAATAACTGTGTTTGCCACTTCTCTCCCCTGAAGAGTGACCCTGACTGCACACTTAAAGATGGGGATCTGGTCAAAATGTAGGCACCACGCTCTGCAATAATGTTACCCCCTCTTCTCCCTCCGTGTGTCTTGAGTCTCCCAGTGTGTTGTCCTCCCTTCTTTCTATGTGATGTCTTGGCTTGTATCTGAGGGTTTTCTCTTTGCTGTTGGCTGTCTGCTTCATCAGTAAGGTCTCTTCTTCCTGTCTGTCCTGTGTGGCAAACGACAAGTAAGGTTGGACATTTTTACGTTGTAGTGATATGTTGGATTTTTAGCTTTGACTGCCGCCCAACTGCTAAATCCCATTTATCACATTTTTCTGAGCAACGTTGTGCTTTGAAAAAGCAAGCCAGGTCATCTTAGTTGTTGTGTTGCCACGTATGTCTTCGTCCTGTCTAACGTCTTTGTACTATGTGTAGATTTTCAATGTTTTTAAAGCTGTTTGTTATTGCTCATGATGATGATGTGGTTACGCACACAATGGTTTGTATGTTTCTCACTTTTCACATACTCCGAAGTGCTGGGCATGTCTGTTCAATTCATTACGGTCTGCACTGCTGCGCCTTGTGAATTCACAATAAGTCCTTCACTGTATTCCAGCTGATGTACAGCCAAAAAGAAATTCACCTTGGAGAATATCTTCAGTTTGATGGCCATAATAGATAAAATTGTTTTATTTTTGTCTGACCTTATTGGTTATTGTTTAGTCTTTATTAGTCTCATTTTCTAAAGTGGATGGTAGTTGACATTTTGTCCTTCCCAAGTTGGTTTGATTGATTGGTTCCTGTATCAACATTAGTAATCATGACAGCTGGGTGGCAGTTAAACTTGCAATGAATTTGAGACATGATCAATTTAATGTGTGTTATTGTTTCATACTCTTATCTCTTATTTTCCTCTTATTTTGTGCAGAGATCTAGGAGTTCACGTTGACGGATTCATTGCCAATGTTGCTCACAGCTTTGTGGTGGGAGCCAGTAAGGTGAGGGCCTTTTTTTCTTTTAAACCACTGCTTTAGTCCCAGTTTTGTGTCCTCTTGTTGGAGCATGGCTTTAAGTCCTCTTCTCAATCTTATTTTTGCAGGAGAACCCCATCACAGGTCGGAAAGCTGATGTAATCAAAGCGGCCCATCTGTGTGCAGAAGCAGCTCTTCGCCTTGTTAAACCTGGTAACCAGGTACATGTAACCACTTCCTCGCAGTCTTCCGTCATGTCAGCCGTAATAATGAGTTACCGTCTCTACAGTGGCTGGCTCTGGTCATGAAAAGATTTTAGAAAAATTATTCTGAAAAGTTAAAACTCAGGCTACATGTGTTCATGTGTAAACTTCTTTTTAAATCTCCTCTCTTAGACAGTTCACTGCAGGTCCTCAAATAGTCTTGCTCTGCTGCTCGTCCCTCCTCTCTGCATCCGCCAGAAAAAATAAATAAATCACGCTATTGGTTATGGTTTGAATACAACCCAAACTGGATAGCTGTCTACAGACTGCTAGCTGTTAGCGTTTTTCTTATTTTTTAATGGTCAGTTGGCACAAAACTGTATTTTGAATGTGAAAGTAATGCATTTTTCTCGGTCTCTCAGAACACTCAAGTGACAGAAGCCTGGAACAAGATCGCTCATTCGTTCAAATGCTCACCAATCGAGGGTGAGTGTCTCATTTAAAGTCTGTGCCTCTTGATGTGCCGTGTTATTGAAAAGGCATTCAGGGCAACCACAAGTGTTCACATTTGAATAACGTTTGTCCGTCCTTCTTGAATCTCTTCAGATTTGTTCATATAATCGGAAGATGATGATTTTTTTCTATTTTAATGTTAGTTTTTCTGCCTGGCTCTGTGTTTTAAAGGTATGCTGTCTCATCAGCTAAAGCAACATATCATAGATGGAGAGAAGACCATCATTCAGAACCCGACAGACCAGCAAAGGTACATTTAGTCACTTTTTACACATTGGAGGGAAATCTGAAGCGTTCTCTGGGCGTTTTGAATTGTAGTTTTATATTTTTTCCATAGAAACATTGACAGCTCTCTTTATTTCCCTGCAATTTTCTTTCAATTTACCATCTGTCCATAAACTTAACAATTTCTTTCCCAAGCATCTGACCAATTTGACCTGCAATGTCAAAAGCATTGTTGGAATTGTTTTGAACAGGAATAATGCTTTTGGAATGTCACACAGTTAGTTACTGTGCATAAAATACCAGCTGTCCACACGGGAAGCTTATATGCATTTAAAGTCACCTTCAGTTGTTCACAGCTGCTGTTTGTTTGTTTTTTGTCTTTTTTAGCAGGACACATTACTATGTTTTAATTCTTGTATATAACCATAGTGACTGCAAACATGACCACGTTAAGAGTCCGTCTCCCACTTATCCCTGTGTTGCCAGACAGTAAGTTTCAGTTTGATGTGAGGTTTTGAGATATCTGGCACAGACTTCTGCCACAGCCGCACTATAATGGAAATTAATGGAATTTGGTTTGTGGTGCTGAAACCAACCAACCAAAATTACATTTGGAAAAACTCAACAGTAAATTGTCTTTAGTCGAATACTGTAGTTCCTAAAACTATTCACAGGCAGATCTGAGGATTATCCTGAATAGCTGATTTACCTTAACTATCCTGAGTGGCTGTATCCACCCCAAGCATGAATGGAGTGCAAAATATTTTACTCATCTTTTTCATTGGCTGCTGTTAATAAATTTTCAGGAAGGACCACGAGAAGGCGGAGTTTGAGGTACACGAAGTCTATGCTGTGGACGTCTTGATTAGCACCGGAGAGGGGAAGGTCGGTGTCCTCTCGTGTCTTACTTTATTCATTACCCATAGCTGCCAAAAGTGTACACTTCTGCTGTATTTTAAGGAAGAATGAGTAGTTTTTGCCCTCTGTCATTTCCAATTAGGCCAGAGATGGAGGTCTGAGGACCACCATTTATAAGAGGGACCCCAGTAAGCAGTACGGCTTGAAGATGAAAACTTCCCGTACGTTCTTCAGCGAAGTGGAACGACGCTTTGATGCCATGCCCTTTACTCTTAGGTTTGAACACCACACTTTACGTGTAGCTACTAATATTCTAATCTACCACCTGCTGAAATTTTAAATAGACTGACAGCAAGTTGAATATTAATATACTTTGGCTTAAGCACTTACTTAATACCACCGTCTAATTTTTCTTCAGGGCATTCGAGGATGAGGCCAAAGCCCGTCTGGGGGTGGTGGAGTGTGCCAAACATGAATTGCTACAGCCCTTCAGTGTGCTACATGAGAAAGAGGGTGAGTGGTTACTTCTCCTTTTTTATGTTCTTTTTCTTTTCAACAGCTTTCACTTTTTAATTTACCCCACCCACCCTTCTTCCGTGTCTTTTTGGTTTTCAGGGGAGTGTGTGGCTCAGTTTAAGTTCACAGTGCTGCTGATGGCCAACGGGCCTCACAGAATCACCAACGGACCCTTCGACCCAGAGCTCTACAAGTCAGAGCATGAAGTTCAGGATGCGGAGCTAAAGGTAAGATGGTGAAGTCACTTGGCTTACATAAGAGGGACCCCATTTAGAGCTCCTTCGTCACAAAGAAACTGACTGCATGAAACATCTTATTCACTTTGTACTGAAACGTCTCTCCTCTTCCCCAGACTTTACTACAGAGCTCTGCAAGCCGCAAAACACAGAAGAAAAAGAAAAAGAAGGTAAATTATTATTCCAACAATGAATGTGGGTGTGACCCACAGCTCACTGGGCTCGTGTGTCTACCATGAACAGACCTAGACTTTTGACCATTCAGCTACTTGTGTTTTGTGTCACCTCCCAGCTTGGGAGGTGGTTTAATGTTACCCCTAGTTACTGATCTGTACCTCCCTTTTCACACCCTACAGGCCTCAAAGACGGCAGAAAATGCAACTGGACAGCCGATTGAGGACACGGAAGCCGTAGAATAAAGAAATACTGCCTTTCTACACATGCAAGACCCCAAAGAGAAGCAAGAGAAAACATGTCAAATTGCCCCAAACTCTCTGCCCATTATACACCTAATAGAGTTGATTTCAGATTAAACAGATGACTTCTTAAGAACTTTGGGATCGGTTGAATATTTAAAGATCCTACATGGATGCTTAACCCTTTACTGCATTAATTGAAAGTATCATGGAAACAATGTTGCTTTTTCTTCTCTAACTCGAGTAGGAAACAAATAACATTCGCAAATAGTTTTACATCTTTGAAAAGACTTGTTGCCAAATGGTTAGTGTGCGACTGGTGACTGTTTTTTTTTTATTTTTAATAAAGTTTTTAAATCTTTCGTTGGAATATCCAGATATTTTATTGGAACAAGTACTTTGTCCCTTACATGTTTGAATCACAAGGGATGACGATGAATTTAGTCATCCACTGCATTATCAAACAGCTGAGACCTTTTTTTTTAGCATTTAAAAACATTTCATTAAAACAATTATTTTCTTAACTACGCCATGCAGTAAAGGGTTAAATTATAAAATTTCTCTCACATGTGAAATGACAAACTAAGACATGTAACACAATTGACAGTAAATGACAGTAATTACAGGGATGGTAATGTAATAGATGGCGTTTGCGTCTGAGTTAATGTAGTGGGGGTTTATGGTTACTCTTCTATCATCAAGGCCTGACCACATTTTTGGCTAAAACTACGAAGTTTTAACCACACTAGATTCTTCTAAAGCAATAATCTGAACGGAAGACGGAATATAAGTATACAAGCAAAGAAACACGGTTGTAATGAGCTTGACTTTAGGGAACAATACTGCTACATTTACTGCCATTCCCCCATGGATTTTATGAAAAGATAAAAACCTATACGTTCCAGTTTTGAAAAACTTTTCTATTAGTGACACCTGTTATTTGCTTTTCTACTTCATTAGTCTTGTGACTCTTGGAAGCTAAAGCTGATCATGCTTTAAGAAAGGTTTTATGGGTGTCTTCGGTGGAGTTGAACCAGTAAGATTCTTTCAGGTCCGAGTTTCATTTCCAGGTCTGGCACAGTGTTGGGTCAGATTTGCAAACAGTCGAATATGTTGAGAAAACTTAAGTCCTGCTTTGTTGCTCAGTGGGCAATGGAACTTTACATCTAATGAAATAAAGACATTTTCATACACTTCTAATTGTTTCCTACGAAGGTTTATGTCAAAATTCGGTATTGGAAATGTCAGCAATTAAATATTATGACTGCCTGCCTCTGTCCAAAGGGAAGGTTTTAAGTTCAGAAATGATGACGTGTCGAGGCTTTTGAAGGAGAAGAAACGTTGCCAGAAATTAAGGGTGGGAATTTAGCACAAGCCAAATGCTGGTAAAAATATAACAGTGACCACTAGATTTCAGACAAAAAAAAAAAAGATTGAGCTACTATTAAGTGGCTGGTGACCTTGAACATTTTAATAAAGGGGGTGGTAGATGTTCACATTTTAAAACGTTAATTTCCCAGAAACATCAGATATTTAGATGTTGACTATTAACTTTTTTGTGGGTATTTAATTTGCTGGATTTAACAAAAACTGACATTCCTGGCTGATTATTTTATTGGCTTTCCAACAAATTTACCTCATCACAATGTAGAATATTAAATTACATATTGGCCTACCTTGAAAAATTATTGTACCTATATCCCCCTCTCCTAAGTATCAGGATGGTTCTGTGCATAAATCAGTTTAGAGAAGTATTCTATGATCAATTAGAAAGAAATTTGTATTTTTGACTAAACAAATCTCATCTCAAAGTCAGTAGCACAATCTTCATCAGCAGAATAAGTTTCCTCAATGGCTATTCCATGATTTTTGATTTATTATTTTGTTATAGTTACATTCCACTTGATTTTTATGTTATGATTTAGAAATAAAATCAGATTTGACTAACGTGGCCAGTCTGTGCTTTACTCAAGCTCAGATGCCCGGGGCCCAAGCTGTACAATCATAAGTGCAGTAATAAGTAGGTTAACTGCTTAGTGTAGGTAATTTATTAGTATCACTTTTATTTTATTATTTTTCTACACAATGTTTTTATTAGAAATGTTCGTATACATACATATGTACATATGTGTACAGCAAATAATGTAATTTGGGGTATTTCCCTAAAATAAAAAAGATTATCTTCTTCTTTTCCTTTCGGCTGTTCCCTTTCAGGGGTCGCCACAGCGAATCATGCGCCTCCATCTAACCCTGTCCTCTGCATCCTCTTCACTCACACCAATTAACTTCATGTCCTCTCTCACTACATCCATAAATCTCCTCTTTGGTCTTCCTCTAGACCTCCTGCCTGGCAGCTCCAACCTCAGCATCCTTCTACCAATATATTCACAGTCTCTCCTCTGAACGTGTCCAAACCACCTCAATCTGGCCTCTCTGGCTTTATCTCCGAAACATCTAACATGAGCTGTCCCTCTGATGTACTCGTTCCTGATCCTGTCCGCCCTCGTCACTCCCAAAGAGAACCTCAACATCTTAAGCTCTGCCACCTCCAGCTCTGCCTCTTGTCTTTTCTTCAGTGCCACTGTCTCTAAGCTGTACAACATCGCTGGTCTCACCACCGTCTTGAACACCTTTCCTTTCATTCTTGCTGATACTCTTTTATCACACAACACCCCTGACACTTTTCTCCACCCGTTCCAACCTGCTTGCACTCGCCTCTTCACCTCTTTTCCACAGTCTCCGTTGCTCTGAACCGTTGACCCTAAGTACTTAAAGTCCTGCACCTTCTTCACCTCTGCTCCCTGTAACCTCACCGTTCCACCTGGGTCCCTCTCATTGACACACATGTATTCTGTCTTACTGCGGCTAAGCTTCATTCCTCTGTTTTCCAAAGCAGACCTGCATCTCTCTAGATTCTCCTCCACCTGCTCCCTGCTCTCACTACAAATCACAATGTCATCCGCAAACATCATAGTCCATGGAGATTCCTGTCTAACCTCATCCGTCAGCCTGTCCATCACCAGAGCAAACAAGAAGGGGCTCAGATTATATTGATTTAATTTGAGTAGTTTTCAGTTTTTTTAAGCAGCCTAGTCATAGATGTAACATGAAAAGGTAATTGATGTAAAGACCAAACAAAACATCAGGTCTATTTATTTGCGGGATAATAGACCTAAAGGACCTAAAAACTGGACTCCGTCTAGACTGAAATGGTAGATAAACTGAGGTGCCACATCCTGACCATTAAGACTACATGTCCCAATGAGCTAAAAAAACAAAACTAGTTGGCGCTTGAACATGACGTCAACGCCTGTATAAATCCCGCCCTCTTTCTTCGTCACATCCTCTTTCCGTTGCTCTTCTCGCTTTGAGGTATGGAAACCGTGGCGCTGCTAACGGAATCCAAAGTAATCATTAATATCTACTAATCATCCGCAGTCACTAATAATTGTGTTTGCTTAATTTTCACAGAAACTTCTCCACACGATGAGAGCCAAGGTAAGTTAACCCGCCAGTCTTAGTGTTTTATAGCCCCTTCCTGTTCCAGTCAGTGCTGCTAGCTAGTATCTGAGCAACGCCCCCCTGCGCCGCTTTACACCGTCTGTTCGTCTGTCCTCTGTGTCTCTAGTCAAGTCGTCCTAACACTGCCTTATAACGTAAATAGTAACTATTAATTCAAAAGACGCGGAAAGTAGTGTAAATGCTATTGCTGCGGGAAAGCCTGTTGTGGTGGTGCATGCTGTAATGTTAGCAATGCTAAAGCTCTGAGCCGAGGTAACGTTAGCTATCTGTGGTTAGAAAGGTCCAGTTGGACGGCTGACATTGTTGTGAAATGCAGTTTGCAGTGCGGAGTCCTAGCAGTGGCTTCTCTGCATCATAGTACCGTTACACGTGCTGCCTCTCACATAGTGATTAAGTGGAAGGGCACACTAGACCACACCTACTGTAACTTACACTAATAAATGTTGCTCTTGTCTTCTAGTGGAGGAAGAAGCGTATGCGCAGGTAAGCCTTAATGACACTTTCCTTTGTACATATTCCTAGTTGCCAGAAACTGCATGTAAGGGTTTTGACAAACCGTTGGTCTGCAGGTCCCCATGTATGTAATGAATACACTGCAGTACAACTCAAACTAGCACTTGATTGCTCTCAGGTGCCTCATGGAATTTGTTGCACCAATATTGATCAGCCCCCTTTCTTGACTACAGCCAGTATTAGCAGTGTGTACACATAATGTCTGATTTCTACAGATACTTTTGCCACCACTCTTGAATTTCAAACACATCCTGTAAGATGTCTACTGTTAACTTTTGACCCATAATTTAATAAGGGTCATATAAAAGCAGGCCTCGCATGTTTTCGGTCCATGTTAATATTTGCAAAGGGTCCGTGTGGCATCATTTGCAACTTAAGTGGAATATTGACCTTTAACAACCCATGATTTTTAAAATTGCTTGAAGTTATTGTTAGCCACTTGTTTCCTTGACATGGCTTTTAAATGCAGCCGTTTATTGAGGTGAATCTTTCTTTGTAAGTTACCTAGGAAGTGGGCTCTTCCAGTTTCACAGCTTGAATGCGAAGTCTAATGTCAAGCCAAATACTAAACTTTCATTTAAAGAAATTCTTGGGTGGTAAAATGCGACAAATGCTATAAAAATACATTACAATGTGGCCAAGTTAAGTCTTGAACTGAGCCAAAATGCAGGTGCCAGCACTGATGTTTGCTTTACACTCCCAACCTCGTGTATTTAGTTTTTTAGACGGATGTGGCTGCACTGTGGCGTTTCTAATCAGTCTAGATATATGCACTAATAAATGGACACTGGGCAGCAAACCAGTTTTCCTGACTTTTTTTTTTTTTTCCTCCCCCCTTCTCCCAACAGGCTGAAGCGTAAAAGGCGAAAGATGAGGCAGAGGTCAAAGTAAGCCCTCATCCCTGCCAGCTGTGATCCCGTCTGAGCCTCTCGGCTGACTGACACATGTGGCTGAAGTGGAGCCTCAATCGGTGGAACAAAGGCCTAAACCCTGACTTCAGATGACTGCACGTCTCATGGAGCCAGCTGTGAATGTCTGACTGGAAGATTGCAAAGACGCTGGACGGATCTATCAACATCACAACTACAGCTGCTTGGTTCATGGAACTTCATACATAATTTACCAACAAGTGTAATGAACAATAAATGAACACTTAAACTTTTACCACAGCCTCTCAATTGATTTGACTATTACTGGATTAGCCATTAAATGTCTTGAATATTAATGTGGAGGGAACCATTTTCATCTTATATACGATAGCTCTGGTTTGCTGACTAATGTCAGTTATGCAGTTTGGGTTTCAAGTCACTTCAGGTTTAAGAAGCCAAATGTGAGTTCAAACTGGAACTACATACAGGGTATGTAAAGTTACTCTTTACCAAGTGTTTAGTGACGTCTTTGGACCATGGATGGCAGTTGACTCAAAAGGATTTGGAGCTAAATTTAAACTACAATGACCATCGGTCCTCAAGAGATGAAATATAAAAAGCAGAGATTCATTGCAGCTTGCCAAGTGTGAGCACTCAAAGCTGAGAGTCTGAAACGCTTTCATGCTGGAGTATAAAGCCATTATGTAATGTACTGAGGTTACGCTGCATATTCATATGGCTTTGGGTTAACTGCAATGCTTAATGGTCAAAGTCAGCTCCCTTAATTCTAACTGGTTTCTTCATCAAAGGAGCATCCAGGAAAAACTAAACTTGGAGAAGTTACTTGTGTCTCAAGTGTCAGACCAGTATATATGCACATCACTTATCAGTAAGCAGAGATACAAAACTCTGAGATCAATGGAGCACTTTCCAGCTGAAACTCTGGTCTTTGTGATTGAAATTTTGGCTGCTAATTGCAAAAGACCAAAGCAACTCATCTGAAATGTTGCCACTTTTCATCAACTCCAGTTTATGTTGCTGTATTTTCAATTTAGTTTGATCTGGTACTGTTTTATTTCTGCTCGTTTTGTTGCAGTAAGGTGCTATGTGATTAGTTCAAATCAGTGGCATCTCAATTAAGTGTTAGACAGAGATAAAATAGGATCCATTCAAATTCTTCTAAGAATTGCTCAGTCTGCTTTAACTGCATTTGAGTGAATTTGTTTTTGTGGACACCAACAGCATGCAACTGCTGCATGCAGTATGTCTTGCATCTGTTTGTATGTCTTTACTGTTTGTGACAAAAATCAACAGCTAGTTACATTCAGTGATGTAATAAGTATTCAGATCCTTAACTTAAGTTAAAAATAGAAGTCCTGCATTTAATGCGTTTTTGTAAGCAAAATGGACATTTAAGTATCAAAAGAAAAAGCACTGGTGCAGGCAGAATGGCCCCTCTCATCTGCATAGTAGTAGCTGTCAGTACCATAAATAGAAACACATTTAAGTGAAGTACAATTATCTCAAGACTGTACTTAAGTACACGAGTATAGACTAAATGTACGTGGTTACTTACCATCTTTGATTAAGATTCAATCATCATGATCCAGCAGGTGTCTGGGAGCAGTGATTCTGTCATAAAAGGAGAACTGGTTTACAACTGGGGGCCGGGTGTCACTGCAGGAGGGTAAAACATGGACTACGACATGAGTTACATGAACTCAACAGATGGGGGGCATGACAGAGACATTTCGGGGAGCAGAGACATAATCTCAGCGGATTATTTTGATCTGCATAATTGAATTGTGACACATCGCCAGGGGGCGCTCGGGATCCGCATAGAAGCTGAACCCTGAAGACGCCGTAGAAGAAGAGTCAGTATTGTAAACACAAGGATATGGCTGACGAGAGAGGTGGAGGGGAAGACAACGTTAACGGCAACATGGGGAACCAGTTACAGCTTGTACCAGGTGACAGCTAAACTCACCGAGTGGCCGCTCGGTCTGCTCGGTGTCTCTTCGTCCTGCTAACAGCTAGCTAACATTTCTTCACGACAGGCCATTGTCACAGATCACATCCTGACTGGCTCATTTTCTGAACCTCTGTTTCACTTTCTCTGCATGGTTTCTTCTTGTTTTTGCTTTTGCTTTTACGGTCAGAGTGACTTATTAAGATGATAACGTTGAAGCTGCGGTTTGGTTTGGGGACAATAACACTAGCCTGACTGTGAGCCGGTATGCTTGCTGTGCCTTGGCAGACAACGAGGAGGAAGAGGAGGAGGAAGATGACATGGAGACTGAAGACCGAGACAGTGAGGAGGCAGAGAAGTCCAACATCATCACCTTTGACCCCAGTCTTCCCACATCACATGCTGTGAGTGATGCCACAGCAGCCTTCCTTCAGTTAATAGCTCTCTACATGTTTACTACCATACACGTGCAGTCTTACCTTCACACTGTTTGTTTCTTAGCTGTCGGAGAGCTGTGTAGTGAGTTTTCTGCAGCTGTTGTGCTCTTGTTGTGTTGTGTCGTGTTGTGTTGACCCTCACCCCTGTGGCGGCAGTACCTGGGTTCAGACATGGAGGAGTTTCACGGCCGTACGGTCCACGATGAGGACAGCTGTCAGACCATTCCTGTGCTGCCACACACGTCTGTGATGCTGGTCCCGGGTCAGACGCTGCCGCTGCAGCTCTTCAGGCCTCAGGAGGTCAGCATGATGCGGAGCATCATCCAGAGAGACCGCACCTTTGCTGTGCTCGCACACAGGTACATAGCAATGGAAGTGACTCTGTATCCATTGGTAATCATCACAGACTGGAGAGATCTAATTGGAAAGCATTTCTTTGGTTGGTGTATCAGTTAAAGGGGCACTATACTGATTTTACACTGTGTACTACTCACGAGGAGTAATATTCAGCCTATGAAAACTGTTTTATAATGATTCTGTGACACTTGAAGTGCTCTCTAATCTCTGAGAAAATAATTCTGATGATATCATGATGGTTACCTGGGCTTGAGCTTGGAGACTTCAAATTTATAACAGAAAGCCTGTGTTACAAACTGTGGGCATGGAGTTTGAACGATCTGGGAATTTACCTGGCTCGGTTGGAGGCTCTGATATAAATATGCTACAAGGTTGCATTCTGGGAAATGTAGGATCCTTTTTTGTTTTGGAACTTGACCCAAATGAAAGTCAGGATGTCTCTGTCTTTGCTGCTTCGAGCGCCCTTTCTTGTGCCTTTTAAAAACATGTCTCTGCAGTGGTGCAGGTGATCCGGAGGCAGAGTTTGGGACGACAGCTGAAATCTATGCATACCGAGAGGAGCAGGAATATGGCATTGAAACTGTCAAAGTGAAAGCTGTGGGGAGGCAGAGATTTAAGGTCCATGAGATAAGAACTCAAGCAGACGGGTAAGTTGAATTGCCCCATAAACCATTAAACCAAAGGTTAGGGCTAAATGCATGTGCACATTTACATGAGAGCATAAGACATGAACGTTGTGCCCTGGTTACTCCTCGCATAGAGTAAGACAGTGGTTGTCTGCAGGAATCAGAGCCCTGCAGGTTTAATGTAGTCAGGGATGGATTCAAACAGGAATATAAACTGCATTTAATTATCTGTTATTGACCACCTGATAAGATAGAAAACCTGCAGCACTCTGGACTAGGACTGCAGATCAGTAGCCTCAATGACACTGTGTGTGTTTGTACCCTAAACAGCATTCTACACTCATTTGTATTTACATTAATCTTGAGTTCAAGCATGACAAATTTTAAAATGTTCAATTTCCTCAGATGTTCATAGTTGATATAAACAATGAAATCTAAGTTTGAATAATCACATCAGAGATATCAGTTTTTGACCAGCCATTTCTTGCAGCGCATTACACATTATGGTCAAGACGCTTCCCTCAAAATGACTGAAGTGGTGCTCCCATAGTTCACAGCTAGAGGGCAGACTAACTCTACTCACAGTCCTCTCCAAAGCCAGCTTCCACCAATTGTACTGTATTGGTCGAGTGCAGCTGGTACTGCTGTAAAACATACACATTCAGGTTTTTGTACAAGATTTATTGATTGTGACTTGATGAGTTCATTATGGCAGCTTGTAGTTTTTCTGCCGATATACTCTTAAGAACCTCGAGGAGGTTTAGTCATCACAAGAAAATGCAAAGCCCGTTCTTCGTGCCTCCTCTTGTTGGAAGGTAAAGTAAACAATGGAGGCATCTATGGAGAAAAGCTGCTTATTTAACTGTTGCGGTCATACTATTGATCATGTCTTTTACATCCTCCACCGTTCAGGAAATCGCTGAGGTTTACTCTCCATAAAACTGAGTCTTCATGAAGACATGTTTTTCTCTTTGTCTAGTTGCTGTTGTGTAATGCACATAAATTGGTTGCCATAATCCTGTTGACCTCTTGTTGTACCGCAAGTGACCCCAGAAAGCATAGAATTGACGTTATCACTCACTTAAATGGGATCTTCTGTTGTACCCTTTGAGGTAACATATACTGAATATTGATAAAGAGTTTACTGTATCTTTCAGTACACTTCTCTTACTCGCTGTAACATTTCTGAATGTTCAACCCAGATCACTGAACATGCCACAGAAACAAACATTTGGAAATTCCGTGCGACTGCTGTCATGTTATGTGACAGTTTTGTGGATTTGTGCATTATATAGATAGAAATTAAACATTGTATATTGTCTTTTGGCAGGACTGAACTGTATGCCATTTTACAGTATGTCTCTGTTCAGATGTTTCATGTATGCTTACACCTAAAGGTGTTTATTTTTTTGATTTTTTTGTTGCTCGTGTGGTGTTTCTTTGTTTGGTATGCCTGAGCTCCAGAAAGTTCACTGAGTTCGTCTTGGGTGAAGAGTTGGAGGAATATTTCTTATTGCTGACGGAGAAAATGTACAGACAGCACCTTTTTATGATCATCTCAGATTTACAAACATCCTGTCATAAACCTAATAACATTCAGCCAGCACACCATTTGTTTCTATCTGTTATTCATCTGCTTGCTTTCACTCTTCACTTCTGTTGCTGTCTTTCACATTTCCCTCCTCGCCCGTTTTTTTTTTTTCTTTCTTTCTACGACCTAATGTTATTGTCTCCCTTTGTTTCTCTCCTCAGCATCAGACAAGCCAAAGTACAGATCCTTCCAGAACGAATCCTTCCAGATCCCCTCTCTGCCGTGCAGCTAACACCCCTCTCCAGGCTCCACATGCACCCCTCCTCCAAACCCCCGACCCAGAGCTGCAAACAGGCCCAGTGCTGGTGGAATAACTACCAACAGGTCAGACACACAAACACGTACACGTCATACACCTCTGTCCACATATGTCTTTTGCTATTACGTACTTTAGAACAAGAGTCAGAGAAAGCTTTATTGTCCATCAAAAGGAAATGGAAATTTGAAGGGGCTCACATGTCCATACAGAGTAAAAACTAAAATAGAGTGCAACTAACGATTATTTCCATTATTGATTAATCTACAGATTGATTGATTACTTCTTTTTCTCTATAAAACATCAGAACACAGTTAAACGAGTTATCAATTGATTCAATGATTTCCTTCCTTTTCCACCTACTTATTTAGATACTGTATATATGCCCTGCCACTGTACAGTATTCACTATATTTTTTATACATATGGGTATAATGTTTGTACGTCCACATACTTTTGGCCATGTTGGGTAAGTCAGTAATAGCAATATGAGACGGAAAGGGAAGAGTGAATTAATATTATACACTAATCATTATATGTAGATGTAATTCGTTAATGGTGCGTCTGTTGTTCATCTCAGAGGAAGTTTCACTGTGCCAGCCTGACACCATGGCCACCCTGGGTCTACGCACTCTACGACTCTGTGAGTACTGCAGCCCGTGTGCACTTTCCTCCATACATAAACATCCCATAGGAGCGAATGTAAGCCGCCCAATCTGCTTCCTGTGTTTCACCTCGCAGGAGTCGCTCATGAACAGAGTGAAGAAACAGCTCCACGAATGGGACGAGAATCTGAAGGATGACTCTCTCCCTAAGAACGCCGTAGGTCAGCCTCTGTTCAGTGTATTACAGATGGATCGCAGACGCGTACACACAAGCACACGGTCGTCTTTCTGTTTGTGTTCTTTGTGCTTTCTTGCCTTCCTTCCTTCCTTTCATCCCACTCTTTCCCTTCTGTCTGGTTTCTGTCAGACTTCTCCTACAGAGTGGCGGCCTGTCTGCCCATAGACGACGCTCTGCGGCTCCAGCTGCTAAAGATCGGCAGTGCCATCCAGAGACTTCGCTGTGAGCTGGACATCATGGACCGGGTGAGAAGCGGTCGCCACTAACCCCTCCTCCCTGCCAAACCACCTTTCTCCTCTGGCCCTGCGGTCACAGCTGTCATTTCCCTCATAGTGTGATAAGATCTGGTGTTCTTCACAATCACAATCCAAAGTGCTCAGAAATAATTGAGTGAAAGCAAAGAGCGTTTGATTTTATCGCTGGTAACAATGCATTTTAATAGATCCGTAAACATACAGTATACATTAGCTGGTTATCACATTTTAATCTAAGAGACATATGTGGTGGATATCAGCAGTCCTCACTTTATCTTTGCCTGCCTCACTTCTCCACTAATATCCATATTTTAATATAAACAGAGCAAAGCGGTTTGACCTCTATCTTCCCCGCTTACCTCACTGCTTCGTGTCAAGACACTCACATTTTTCCCACCACCGTACCATTTCAATAGGTGATGAATTCAATTATACATGTCTCACTTCACTGGGTATGGTATCCTGCCACACAAGCCATTTTATTTTTGCACCATCTGCTCCCGATCATCATCATCACAACAAAGCTACGAAACTACAAATGCAACTTAAGGTCTAATGTGATATAAATGTGGGTGCAACATTATTGGTGCACTGTGATGGGATTTAGTGACAATAGACATTCTGGCAGTTAGCATTCGCTTTCATTGATCAACAAATTATGTAAAATGTGGATTTAGTAACATTTACATTTGAATGTTCTATATTCCTGGGTGAGGAAGACCAGTGCTTCTTAAATGTGCCTGTGCTTATTATCTGCTTTTTTCGTCCCACCTGATTGAGGATAATAATCTTTCTTAACGTGTCTCACTGGTCACACTGAAGACCTGAACTCGTAAAGCATAAAGGATGGGGTGGGGCATCCTCAATGAGCCTCAACAAGGAGAACACATAACCTATTTTAAGGTCTTTACACTGGTTACCTGTTAGTTTTTGTATTGATTTTTAAAATAATTGTATTAGCTTTATAAGGCACTACATGGTCCTTTACCAGACTACCTCTCAGAAATGATTTTAGTTTATGAACCAGGAAGGCCCCTCGGATCTTCCGGTTCTTCTCTTTAAGCTGTTTTTTTTTATCATCTTAACTATATATTCTATACTTTTATTGTTGTCTTATTCATTTAACTTATAGTTTTCGATTTTTTTTGGTGTGCATTCGTCTCTTAAATACATTTTTATAACCTAAATTCTGTCAATACCTTGTAAAGCACTTTTTGTCTGAAAGGTGCTATATTAATACCATGTGATTGATTGATTCCATTGAGAACATCTGACATGTATCCATCCTTTTAACACTTTGTCTCTCCTCCTCAGTGCACATCACTGTGCTGTAAGCAGTGCCAGGATACAGAAATCACCACAAAAAATGAGATCTTCAGGTGATGAGGACACATCAGTGCTTCTGCATGTTGTAGCTCAGTTATTACAAATGTCTCTTTATTTCATCGAAAGTCAGAAACATTACATTTCAGGCTGCATTTTACCTTTTAGTTTTTGTTTGTTGTAGGAAAAAATGAGTCGTCCCTGTAGCATTTGAGGATAATGTAGAAAACACATTAAAACAGTCTGATGATGGTACTCTGGCAGGAACAAAAGTGCTCCTATTTATCATTTCTTTTTAAAAAAATTTTACCTTCGTCACAGTGATCGCTGCGAGTATTAAGTTGCAAACAGTCGGGGTTACGTCATGAACCTGCACCTCCACATAGTCTGAGTGCACAGGCACTGTTATGTAATGTAATATTCTAACCATCTATGATGTGTGATGGTTAATGTGTTTATCCAAGAGTGACACACAAATCCTCTTTCACCAACACACCTGACCCTCGCTATACGTTTATAGGAAGAGTGCAT
Source organism: Coreoperca whiteheadi (assembly GCA_011952105.1). Classification (NCBI taxonomy): domain Eukaryota; kingdom Metazoa; phylum Chordata; class Actinopteri; order Centrarchiformes; family Sinipercidae; genus Coreoperca; species Coreoperca whiteheadi. The sequence continues at coordinate 15,412,663 of CM022473.1, forward strand.
TAAGTGATTTGTCTGAGGACTATCCACATAATCTTAGTGATTATGTGTTGAATATGATTTCTGAAGTCAGACATTCAGAAGTTGCTAATCCTTTGAAGCCCACTTCCTCTGACTAACAAAGCTACGCATGTAGCTAATGCATTTTCAATTAGGGACCCAAACCAGAACGTAATACTTTAAATTGCTACTTGAGAAACTGACTCAAAATGAAGTTTTTGGTGCTGATTGTATTTTTGTCTGCAAAGACCTGTGGGGTTACTGCTCAAAAAAAATAAAGGGAACACTTAAACAACACAATGTAACTCCAAGTGTTTCCTTTATTTTTTTTGAGCAGTACATTTATTCCTACACTCAGAGAGCACTGGACTTGTTTCAAGCCATAGATGACAAGTATGTTTTAATGGCTTGAACCCAGATGTTTTACTTCAGTTTTACTTTTGTTTAAACCTGAATTAATAATGTTTTTAAAAAATGTAATATGGTGAATGTGTTTGCAAACGGTTGCTTATTTACACAAGCAGCAGATTTGGAGCAATGATTTATTTGGAGTCGTGTTTCTGGCCACCTGATGAATCGAAGTCCAATATTCAGCCTCATTTTAGCTTTGTTTTGGTCTCCACCAACTCCTGAAAGAAATTTCTGGCTCTTTAGCTGCTAAATGCTCCACTATGGTCACCAGCTGGCCGCTAACTGTATCTGTCTGCTGTTTGATGCTGGACAGGTAGCATACATTGGATTTATCAGAGGTTTTTCGCTGAAAACGACTTCCTGCTGCGGACGAGGCTGATGAGAGCGTTGAGAGTGAATCAAAAAGTAAAGTTGCATACCGTAAAAGCAAAACGAGTTAAAAGATCCTAAAATATAATTATCTGTGGGTTCATAACAACAAGCAACACCTTTAACAATACACAAAGTAATATGAGCCATTGTTAACACAAGAAGATTGATTATAGCAGCTTTAAGTGTGTCGAGATACACAGAATGTGGTATCTTTTGAAACACCGCTGCGTTAACAAGAATTAAAGGTTTGTGGATTTGAACATGCTTGGTTGTGAAATGTGAGTTTGTTGCAGAGAGTCTCCAGAATTTATGATTTAGGCATGTTTTGTTTAAGGCAGTTTGGCTCCATTTATACCTTCTTTTTTTTATGGAGTCTCTAATCAGTCTCTGGGTGTTTTGTTTTTGGCTGAACCGTTTATTGAAATCATAATCACTGCTAATGACATATTCTTCCTGCCTCTTCACCCCCTGCAGCCTGTCTCTGTACGGCCCCATGGCTGCATACGTCAACCCTCACGGTTACGTCCATGAAACGCTGACGGTCTACAAAGCCAACAACCTCAACCTGGTCGGCAGGCCATCTACACTGCACAGCTGGTTTCCAGGGTAACTCTGCTATACTCATGGCATCTAGCTCACACTCCTTCCTGGGACTACTGAACAATATAACACACACAGTAAATTGATTTACTCAGACCCCTGTGCCTTTCAGTGCTTTTATAAATATATGTGAGACTTACAGTTCCTCTGACCCATTGTACCGGAGGTCTTAAGCATGCTTTTATACCATCTCTGGTCTATCTGTAATCCATTGCCTGAAATTAGAAGTATTTGGCATTACTGTATGGACTCATAATCAATAGTATCCTTCTTCATTTTATTTGTTTTATCAATGGGTATCTCGTCCTCTCTTGTTAGTGGCTCCTGTCGAGAGCAGCAGGGGAATGACACCTCTCTGAGGCACTCTGTGTCAAATCAAACTGCTCTTCTAATAACGTGGCACCTAGTTTCATTTCCTGTTCCATAATGCATTTGTTCCAAGTTAAAGTGTATTATTCTCTCGCTAGTGGAAGAGATCTCAGTGGATACTTTACATAATGGCCCCATAGACATCACAACGGGTTTGGAAGCCAATCGTGGTCCAGAATGCAACTTACAAAGGTGTGACAAGGAACCTTGAAACATCCCAAGCCAGTTGACTCTTCAGTGATGCAGGAGACATCTTGTGTCCAGTAGTTAAACTTTGACATGAACAATATTTGCATCTTGAAAGAAAACGTTGTCCTCTTCCTTTGCTCTCAGGTACGCCTGGACAATTGCTCAGTGCCGGACCTGCGGGTCTCACATGGGTTGGAAGTTCACAGCCACCAAGAAGGACTTGTCTCCACCTCGTTTCTGGGGTCTAACCCGTTCAGCTATGCTCCCCCGTATCCCCCAGGGTGAGGGGGAGGAGGGGAGAGAGGGCTCTCGTCTCTTCTGCCTGTGATGTCTGACCATCATATCACCCCCCCCCCCC
>CM022473.1:15414983-15502935 GCA_011952105.1 Coreoperca whiteheadi
GGGCCCTCCGCCCCTTCTGCCTTTGATGTCTCCCCATCCTATCCCCCCCCCCCCCCCCCCCAAAAAAAACCTCCCTCCCAAGCCTGGATCTTTAGGCACTCTCTAGCTGCGATTACTTTTAGTAATCATGCATCACACACCGGCTGTCACCCCTGGCAGCAAATCCATCATATTAGTGGAAAGGTCATTTTTGCCTTTAAATGGCACGCTAAGAGCAAATTAAAACAGGATGGGAGGTGGTGATTGTTCTTAAAGCTTCTTGAAATGTGGAGGCAGCAGTGAGATGACACGGTGCATTGTGATAAAGAAATAGAGATTAACAGATTGATTCCATGACATGTGGTAACATCCTAGCATGCTGATCTGCACGCCTGTCCAGCTGCAGACACACACAAACACAAAAATGCATAATTTCCCTACAACTTCTTTCCTCTGTATGATGGAGAGTGTGAGCGCATGCAGTTGAGAGAGATATATTTTGGGTGAGCGGGTGGGGTTAGCCACTTGAATCTGTTGTAAAACCATCCAGTTTACATAAATTCATTTAGCGGTCAGATCCTTTGTGGGTTTCTTAGATATGTTTTCTGATGTAATTTCAGCTGCCACAGGTCAGTGGAGGAAACAGGTTTGAATGAAAGGGCACTCACGTATGTGTAGATCTGTCACTATTGGGGATATTTTGAATCTTGGAATAAAATTGGATGTATTTTTGTATGCAAGAAAGTAATTTAACATACTCATCCATGTGTGGAGACATTGTGCTATTTATCATCACACCAGTTTTTTTATGTAATAAACAAAAAACTGAGGTGACAATAATGATAATGTGTAATATACTCGATATAATCTGTGTCTGTTTTGTATTCAGCAAAGGTCAGATAATGTGCTTCAAGGAACAAGCGTTATGTCTGGTTGCACAAGTGACTTTTTTTAAAGAGCGAGCGAGAGGAGCGTTCACCCTTCATTTAGTTTGTTCATGTTGTGTGGCATGTTAAAATGCTGTGCCTACGCCCCAGCTCAGTGTCTTTTGATCAGTTTGATGAATCAGCGAACCGAGGATGTGAATGACAGATTGTAAATGGCAAAGTGATTTAATTAAAAAGTGAAAAATTAAAAAGATTTAATTGTTTACATTTTTGAGGATTCTGTTTGGTTTGTAGTCTCAGTTTTCAGGAATTTACTTCTTGCTATTTCGTTGCAAGGCGCTGGCTTACGTTTGTATAAATGGAACTGTAAATAGGAATAGTTCGACATTTTGGGAAATATACTTTTTTTTTTTTCCCGAGGGAAAGATCGATACCACTCTCACTTTTCAAACTTGTAGTCTTCAGCCCCAACCGAAACTGACTCAAGTGATCAGACCTCACACAGCTCCCTCTGGAGCCACAAATGGCTTTACACAACTTTTTTCCCCCACATATGCATTAGTGATCCCCTACACTTGTAAACAGACTTTGAAGTTGAAAATCTGTGGAGTTCCCCTTTAAGAATCAGAAAATGTGAGCTTCCTCAGAAATGTGTCCAAATAGTTTTTTTATTTTTTATCACTTTCACATTTTAATTTTTTTACTTATAATTCTCTGTTGGACCCTTCTATAGTTTCATATCATATCATTGTGTTTCATTAAGGAGAGGTTGTCACCATGAGAATAACATGTAAAATCCAAAATCCCGTGTTATGCCTCTTGATTATATTCTCTGTCATATCGCTGATTCAGTGTTCGCCAGGCTGTAAGACCTTCATTCACCTTCCAACAATAAAGCAGATGCTTCACTGAAGAAATCAATGGCCTGGTTCCAAATTTCTTGAGAAAATGGCATGTTTGTGGCCCCCGCCCCTCCAAGTTATAATGGGATCTGCGCCCTTGGTGTGTGTTTGTGTGTGTTTGTGTGTCTGCATGTAATGAGTTGGCAGACACGCGTGGACAGAGGATCGTTTGTATGCTCCACACACTCCGAGTCTAATGAGTCTGAGCGGGAGAGGAGCCATGTCGACCACATGAGGGTCCCTCAGAGAAGAACATTTGTAGTAATGATGTTGACGGGGTTTGGGACATGCAACACGTGACTTCTCATATCTCACCACTTCAGCTTGATATCTAAAATACGCCTGACTTGTTTTTTGGCTTTAGCAGTCACGTCTCTCTGCTTCTCTCTAGTAAAGTTTCTTGCTTTATGAATTTGTTTTGTAATGTGTTTTTGCTGTTGTTTTCTTTGATCTGTAGTCCATAAAAACTACAGAATAGCAGCAAATTCTCACACTTGATAAACTGGAACCAGTGAATGTTTGGGATTTTTTTCTTGATACATTTTCAATTTTCAAAACAATCAATTATTGAAATTGTTTTATTTTAATTATCTAAATACATTTTTGTATACTTACATATTTATTGGGCATTTAGACCTGGAAACAACAACACAAACACAATATAACCTTGAACACATCTGTCATGAGCTACTCTGATACAATTTCCAGTTCTTCCATATTTAAACAGTAACGTTACTTTCATGTAAATGATCCACTTTACTGTCAAAAATATTTCCTTTAACGCTCAGTTGATAGGTCAATTTTTCCATTGAATTATTTTCCTGATCAATCTCAAACCATTGCTCTTTCACTGCAGGCTCAGTTGGACATGAGCAAAGTTTTTGCCATGTGCCAGTCTCTTCCCTGTATAGCCTCCTTGAAATTTGATTTTAATTAATTGACTAATTGTTCAAGCACTTATTTTGATCTTGTTTAATGCATCATTTCCACAGACTTCTTCCTTCTTGTAATTGTCCCGTCAGTCTTTCTCCTCAGGTGTAAGTGGTCGTGTTACATTTAGGATCAAATTATGTGCTAGCCAATGACGCTACAGCTGTTTACTTATTTTATCGTTTCTTTTGGTGAGTGTGAAACTTTTTTCCTGTTGTGGGTTAAACACAAAAGTTACAAAAATAGAAGAACATTTATGTTGACCATGACAATTCATTCCTGACCTTGGAAACAGCAGTCAATCGCAATCTCTACTGAAGGTCAGTTTACTTACTTATTCTGGAGATGTCACATGGTCTTCTTCAGCAAATTAAGTTTGCGCAGTTGTCACAGAAGTGTCAGTCAGTCATTTTCAGTCATTTTCTACCGCTTGTTCCCATCAGGGGTCGCGGGTGACTGGAGCCTATCCCAGTGACTTTGGGCTTTAGGCGGGGTACACCCTGGACTCACAGAAGTGTTGATGTTCAAAATTTCCATAATTCTAAGCACTTTTAGGACTTCTCTTGTGACATCTATTCTGTGCCAACTTAAATGTTGAGGTTGACGTGATAGGGTCAAAAGCTCCAGATCAAACGAGTAACTGGACACTGAGCTGAGACTGCGTTTGTCAATTTCTGTTTCCACGTTCAACTATTTACTGTCAAACTCAACTTTTAGCCAACATGGACAAGAGGTCGTTTTATTACTCAGAATAATGGAAAGTGTGATCATCTAGAGTTACATGACAACAAAGCAAACTCCATCTGCTGATAAAGACAAAAATGAGTTAAGTGGACCTTAGTGGAAATTGTTTTGTCACCACAATGTACTGTATGTTCTCATGGGCTATAACATGCTCGTATGTGTGATGTAACATGTTACTGTATTCATTTATGTGTACTGGTCCATGGAAACACAGGTGTGTGTTTAAGTGATGCAAGCACATATACCTATCATATATCTACTTTTTTTGGATAATATATTGTCCCAGAAATAATTGCAATAAACGATATTATTGTCATTTTAAGACAACTTTATGCCACTGCTATAATGCTAAGCATAACAATGCAACTACTCCATTTCAATTAACATAAGGTTAGCAATCTGTCCCTACAGTTGCTGCTGCGAAGCTAACAGCCAGAGAGGAGGAGACGTTTCCCAGAGCAGCACAGCAGCTCCAGACAGCGACACTCACAACTCTCCTGCTACTATAGCAAACATCCCATCAACAGCATCATTTGGCAAACTAGAAAGTCAGCTGAAAGTCTGTGGCCAAGTCATTTAACTTACCTAACACATCAGTCATGGCTGGAATGGCTGCAATAGTGTCGTGTGGCTCGGTCTGAGCCACTTTGTTTATTTGCCATTTACAGAGCCAGGGCTGTATACAAACACCGGAGTTTTTTGTCAGCGCACACACTGAATGGACAGCCAGCGGACCGTGAGGAGATATTCATTGAATTTTACAAAAAGACCTATTTTGGATTAGAATCACATAGCCCACCTTTTAAATTTACTTTTTACGTTGATTAAAACAAAAATAACTGAAAATGTTTACAGATATTCATCGTTGTGGTCCACAATCCGAAGGCTCTTTGGTGACATTTTCTTTTAAAAAACTAATTCACAGTCCAGAAATAATTCATATCTGTGTGGAACAAATACAAAAAGCATTAACTATTACAGTGAACACAGCAGAGTGAATGAGGTTGAGATATTATCGGACGTCCACCTAACACAGATGACATGAATTTAACATCAAAGCTGTCCAAAATAAAATAAAATACATCACATCTTCTTTGTAGCGGCCATGTTGTTTCCACATTAAGACTTAAAGCTCATGAACACACTGAAGTCAGAAGAACGACTTCCCAACTCGGGAAATGGGACCATCCGGAGGAGCGTCTGAATGCACTATAAGTGTCGACTTGCTTGGAATGAATAGTGTTAAGGATAGTTGATTCAGGAATTGAAGGGAAATGAATTAATTAGTGGCATAAATAACATACTGCTTTTTTTAATCTTTGGGCTTGCAAGGTATCAAGTGTTTTGAAGTCAAAAGGCTCAAGTCCAAGTGAAGTCACTAGTCATTGTGGTAAAGTCCAAGTCGAGTTGAGTAAAGTCATCAAATTTGTGACTCGAGTCCACACCTCTGGATCATGCACATACCATGTATATTAAATCTGGCTTCACTACATACAGTCAACCATAATATACATGGAAAAATGCATCCTCAATGTAGACAATGTGCTCCTTCTTTCAGTGAGAATGAATCTAAAAGGGTCCTACAAATTAACCTCAGGTGGCTCTAAATAGTCTTTGAATATTAGGCTATACTTTGTCATTGGTGGATTTTCAAAAATACACATGTATAATATGTACTTATACACAAGTAAAATGACAAAGCAGTTGTGAGAATATGACTTTATTCCACACTTCCTTTCTGTAGTTGGTTATAGCCTGAACAATACTTCACAAATACAGTCACTCTGTGTGTGATTTTAAAACAGTTACAGACAAACGTATATCAGAATCTTTAAATACAGTAATGTAAAACAGCTTTTTTGGATGCAGGCATTTTTACAGTAGGCTATAATAGGCCGCAGTAGGCAATATCTTCTCACCTAATGTCTCTGAGCTCAACTCAAATGTGGTGTGGTAAAATACTGTAGTATAATTATTGTCATTTTGCTCAAAATTCCATAAAATAACATATTTTTCGACACACAAAAAACAATACAATTGAATTCATAGGTTCTTCTTCATCCTTAACAGCATTATCTGAAATTCAATTATTGGATAAAGTCAAAAGTGTTCCTGGAGTCCAAATACAGCTTCTATTAAGTGTAAGGAATATGTGTATACCACATACAAAACGGTCACAGTCAAAACAACGTGATGACATGATCCACACCAGTTGTTTCCAGCCTATATTGATTCTTTGCTTTCCCAACAAAACACCATTTTGCTTTTGTCATCCTTCAACATCCAACATCTGGAGGGCACTTCCCATTCATGGCCACCCATTTCAGGTTTGCTTTTGATGAATGCTTCTATGACATATTTTCACTTGCCAGAGACCTCGATAGATACAGTATGTCTTCTCACCATAACAGAAGAAACAATCGTTCAAATGCAGAGAGAGCTCTGGGGGGGAAGCTTCGCAAGGAGCACCGACCCCCCAGCCCCCCCTCGCCCCCAGACCACAACCCGCCGCCCTCATTTGGACTCAGAGACATTTTTGAAGCTCATGTACAACGTGCTGACCAGCGTCGCCTCGTCGTGCATTGACTCCTTCCCGTCCGACTGCCGCTGGCACAGCAGTGTCACCAGCCTCTTGGGAAACTGACCGCTGAATAGAAGGTAAATGCAGGGATTCGCGCAGCTGTTCAGACTGGCCAGCAACATCAGGATGGTGAAAGTCGCAGCTGGAATGACAGGAGAAGTGCAAAGCGTCATGTGTCTGCAAAGAAGTCTCCTTCGCCGCCTATCAGCCTTTAGAATCTATTACGGGTTTTGTGCGTGAATGCGCACTTCTCGGATAGCGCGTCGAGACTCTGAATTACTGATCACGTATTCAGTGAGAAATCCCAAATAAAATAATAAAATTCGAACTGAGCGCCAGCCAAATACTTTACTGACTTACTTTCTTTTGGCGCATGTGTGTCCCAGGCGGACCAGAGCTGGACAGTGAAGAAGGGAGCCCAGCAGACAATATAAGCCAGCACGATAACCACCGTCATCTTCAGCGTCTTCGCCCTCGCCTTGGACATGCCGGCCACACCGCTGGCTCTGGATGGCAGCGGGAGACCCACGCTGCCCTGCTGTTGAATCTTTTGGTACAGGTTGATCTGGATGGCTCGACAGATGCGCACTTGACAAACAACAACTGTAATAATAGGCAAAACAAAAATGACAAGCGTGGTCCAAGTTATGTAAGCCTGCAGCCCCCATGGCTGGATAAATGTAGCCCAGCAGTCGACCACACCGGGTGCGACCTCGACCTGTGAGAAAATAAAAACCTGTGGCAAGCTGCCCAGCAGAGAAATCCCCCACGCGATGCACACGGGGATGTTCAGTCTTGTGCGTCTCCGCTGGAACTTCACCATCGGGTTGCAGACAGCTTGGTATCTGTCAACTGTCATCACCAAGATCATGTAAGTCGATGAGAACATGCCGAGAACTTGCAGGTACTTCACCAGGCGGCACACCAGGTCTGGTCCGACGAATCTGTCTGTGATGTCCCATATGAGCTGCGGGCACACCTGGAAGAAAGCGACGACGAGGTCCGCCAGGCACAGGTGGAAGACGAAGACGCGCATCCTTGACGTCTGTTTGCGATGTCTCCAGAGGACGAGCAGCAGGGCGGTGTTGAGGATGGCGCCGCTGACGAAGATTATACTGAGCAGCGCGATCTCCACCTTGGCCAGAATCTCATCTCTCGCCACGTCCTCCGCATACTCCGCATCCACAAAGTCACTGTCATTCAGAGGACGCATTGTGTTTGGGTCGTGAAAGAGTTCAGACATGCCAGCTGACGGGGAAAAGACTGTTGGGGAATAAAAGAACAGAAAAAAAGAATAGTCTAGTTGTAGCTTATTAAAACTCGTTATTAAGAAAACATTATCCTAAAAAGGTATTGTATCGTATTGCAGGCTATGTCTGCTAAGAACCGAGTGTGTTAGATAATTATTGAGGACTTTAACACTGTTCATTCTGAAGAAAAGTTAAGTTTGGCAAAACGGACCTACAAAATAACGCCACATGTTAAAACAAGTTATGTCAGTAATTTTATAGCAAATATTCCTACATACCTTTATTTCAAATGGTGCCGGAGGTGAATTGAAGCTGTGCTGTTGTGGCCGAGTTCAGGTTGGGAATAATCCCCAGAGAGGAGGGTGGTCTTGCTCGAGAAGGTCTCTGCAGCTGTGGCCCTGTGTGTTTTACGTGAAGAGGAAACTGGGTGGAGCTTAGATCCATACAGTACTACCAGGCAAAAAAGTCTTATTATTCTTTACAGGTAAAAAACAAAAACAAACCTGTGCTCATTGTGCTTGTGCTCATAATGGAATTATTAAACAGGTGGTGTAATTGAAAGCTCCAGAACAACTACTAGATAGACTTTGAGGTGTATGTTTTTCAGTAGCTTTGTCAAGTTTAGTAAGACTTTTATCAGAACCTGAATTAAAGCCAGGGTTGCTTGATACAATAATAGGGCTATTTATTATTTTGTGCTTAATCACTTTTAAGATGTTGATTAACAGTGATGAAGTATACAAAACACCTTTACTATGGTAGTGATTTAGAAAAACATTGTGAATAAAACACTTTGCATATAGAGGAAAGAAACCAGTCTGATATTCAATAGCGCCATCATCTGGATTAGTACAGTAACAAATAATATCTTTAAGATTAAAACAGGAGACAGAGATGTCTCTGGGGCGAGACCGAGACGTCATCACGCCTCTCGCCCAATCACGGTACAGAAGAGTTTGACGTCCCAGGAGTTTCAACCGGAAGAAGGAATGTAAACAAAATAGTTGATTTTGAGAAGAAGCGACAGTACACGGTTCTACCGCTGTAGTGTTACTGAAGTAGTTGCGCGTAGTCTTTTTTTTATAAACTATGTAAAGTTAATCTAATTGGACCGATTAAGTTAAACGCTTATTGATTCGACGATCTCCGTGTGTCGACAACAGGCAACATACATGTATATCTTGCCAGCTAGCTGCTAGCTAGCATTAGCTAAACGGCTAATCTGACTGCGCTAACAGTTTAGCGTTAATTAGAAACCAGCACCAATGCCTCAAGAGGGAGAGCAGTCTCTCCCCCTCGTTCGCTCCCTGAGCAGTCGAATACCCATTAATGCGGTATTTTGTAACCGCAGTCCCCGTGTTGTACGACCACTGTGGATAGATTTCCGCGGGGAACCTCAGGCATACGATGACTTACAGCCAGGGACGGGGCGAAAAATTAACACCTTCGTCGGTAAGGCAGTCTTTCCAAAACCACCAGTGTCGCTACTTTGTCCCGTGTTTGAACAACGTTTCCCATAAAGAGAGGTTATCTGGGGACAGCATGCGGCTGGTATTTGCCAGAAAAATCCCACAACAGATTTTCACCGAAGCCTCGTTATGTTGTTTCTATAATATGTTACCCCACTGTGATTTTACTGAGACATGGGGACCTTCTCTGACACAGCTGTAAACCTTCAATTTAAATAAGACTCATTTGAAAGTAGCATCTCAGACAAAAACATAGTGTTGAGGACCAACCTGATGACATTTAGTGCAAGCCTTGATGCGTTGATTTGCAGTTTGGGGACACCGTTTGTTAGTTCCCAGTGCAATGCTATCACGTGTGGGCTGTGCAGTACACTGCCTTTGTAGTAATGTTTTATGTTTGGTTTTCCCAGGTCACCCGTGGATGTTCAGAGATGCAGAGACTGATGAGCCACTGAGGGTGAACCTCAAAGAACTGTTTCTTCCTAAACCAGGAGAGGGTGGAAATGCTACATTTGCTAATATCACGTTACCAGGTAAGATTAGCCAAATGAGTCATTTCCATCATATGTAATTCACTGCTGCTCAGAGACATGCAACCGAGAGTAAATTCCAGCATACGTCGTATTTGTGTGTTTTGAAAGAAGGTCGAACTGCTGTTGATTACAGCGCTGAGAACAATTTCCAGTCTGATGGTTTAAAGAGACAAATAACAAAAGTAGTACTAGTAGTTTTCCACTTGCCCCTTGTGCTGTCTGGTGGTCATGCAGGTAGGTCTCGGCTTGATTTGGCAGGGGTTTAAGATGTCTTTTACTGAGGCTGTTATCAGCCTGCAGTAAAACATAGGTCAATGGCATTTGGCTTGTGGTGCTCAAAGCATCACAAAATTACATTAAGAAACTTCCAGAAATCTTTTTACCAAAACACACGGGGGTTTCACAGGATAATCCACAGATTTTGCTGTCATGGGTTTTTACTGCGAGTCCCTTTGCAGCGATTTTCTAATTTTCTAAAGCTTTGCTGAAAGTTACACCAGTTGATATTGATTGAACGGGGTTTTTTTTTAGCCGGGGACTACATTATAAATAATTTCTATAATGTATCATAATATTTATGAAATATTTGTAAATGCAGCATTGAAAAAGATCAACATTTTCAATTATCAGTTGAGTTGACAAAAAAAAAAAAAAAATAGTTACAACAGTTACTACAAAAATAGTTCTAAATGAAATTGTTCAGTTGGTGTGCATTGTGGTGATTGAAACCAAAGACCGCTCTTAATTTTTGTTGCAAGCCTGCCGTCTGTATGACAACACGTAAAATGTACACGTGAGTGTACTGCAACCTGCTAAGTTTTTTGTTTGTTTTTTCATTTGTTCCCTTTACACTGATATCAGTTTCTTTGTTCGTTTGTGTAGTTTGTTTTAAGTAAAAGACTATTACGAAACTGCTCTCTGCTTAATATTTCTCAACATTTGACAAACACTTGTTCGTTTGTACAGTTTACAGCCTAAAGGATCGTGCTCTTCAGGTTATTCGTTGTCTGGTACGACCAGAAGACTACAGGAGGTTGGAAATAGCACGGTGTCTCCATGAGGAGCTGGAAGATCAGCCCAGTGTGTTGAAAGATCTGCACCGAATGAACCAGCGAGTAGCGCAGCATCTGCTGGAGAGGATTCAAGGCCAGGAGGAATGACGCATGAAACTGGACGGATAACGGGCGCTAATGGGCAGCAATATTGTATTCCACGCTATTGGAAAGCCAGAATTGATGAAAATCTAAGATAAAACATTGAAGTTATGTGTTGGGTGAGTGAGCAACTGTTGCAAAGACTTCTCCAGAGATCTCACATTTCCTGCAAAGGAGACTCAGTTTGATCTGTTGCCTGTTATATTCACTCATTGTCTTTAGCAAATGTCTTCCTCAGCAGGAGAAAACTGTATGTAGCTTTTGCCTTTTAGTAAGAGGAGCTTATATATAATGGGGAGGACAGCATCTCCGTTGTTTGTCCTTTAAAATGTTATTTCAAGGATTTCAACAAGAGAAATTAGAAAACTTTAGCCTTTGATGCCTATCTGATTGTTACCCTGTACTTTATTTAGCCATATAGCCAGGTTCTGTCATAGTTAAACTCCAGTGTTATAACTGATCTTCTGTCCTAAATATACAGGCCACCATAAATGTGCAGAGTCTCTTCTAAGAGTTTGTCCTGCAGGTGATTTCCTGTGGGGAAAACGAACTTATTAACCTTGTCTTTATAATTTTAAAGATTAGGCTGTGAAACACTGACCGAGGAGCTTATGCTTTTGCCTACTTTGTAATTCCTTGTGTCTGTTTTTTCTCATGTCACCCTGTTTTAAAATCATACATTGCTACTGTATTACAAATATTTCCAATGTTTATTTGTTTAATAACTAAATAAAAATGAAAAATATTTCTACAGGTTGAAAGGTACTATGAAGAGTATTATTATTTTAATTATTTGCTCAGCATCTAAGAACAGCGACTGATTATGAGCTATTAAAACATGAGGCCACAAAACTAAATCGCGAAATTGAGACCTCACTTAGAGCAAACAGCGGTGATTACACATTGAGAAGTTATTTTATTACTTCTGTTTATTTTGTGAGGAAAACATTGAAAAGTTAGAAATGTAGAGTCTAATGACGGAACCACTCGCTTTGGATACTGAGTACAAATAAAGTACACACCCACCCTGTTTTGACCACACACAAGATACTATTAATTGCAGTGTAATTAATGAATGGGCCTGCTGCTTAGGAATTAATACTCAGTGCTGTCAAGCGCAAGAAGTTGAATTTCACTTAATTCTAACACTCAGATCACCTTAAAGGGTATTAGTATCTTCTTTAAGCTTCCTTTCAGATTTATTCTTTAGTCATTCATCTATATCATATGGGCTAAAACGTCTGAAATCAAGAATTAAATGATTAATTCTAATAATGGAGCATTTGAAAATTTTATAACAATGTCATTATATGTCATTAAGCCAGTGTGGAGAAAAGTTTCATCTGTAATATATCAAGCTTGGTACAAGGTGAATAACTTCACACATTTAACAAGCACGACTGTATAAACTCACAGACAAACACAAGGCTGTCCATTCCAAGTGACATCAAATTCTGAAATTATAACCAGATCCAGGTTTCCACACCAGGGGTACTGTTGCCAAAGGTGTTGCTAAGCAACTAAGTAACACAACCCATCTTTGTGTGTGTGTGTGAGTGGAGGTGAGCCGGGCGCAGTAACATCGGGAACATGCAGGCAGGGGAAAAGAAAAAACCATGGGACTCGAGTGGTTTCAGGCGAGAGAAGTGAGTACTTGGTCTTCTCGGTGTCTCACACACACGTACAGTATTTGTTTTGCAGCTGGGATCCAGTGTTGTGTGTGATGTGGCTTTGTTGAACTGAAGGAATAGGCAGTAACTAATATTAATGGTCCATTGATTTTCTTCACCAGTATGACATATTGGCCAAGGAGTCACCCAGTCATGTTTCCACATCTCCAGACAGATCACTGGAGCAAAATGAAAACAACAGTAAGATGAAATCAAACCCCTCTTCTACTGACAGTGATGAATAAACTAATGACACTCTTGACTGATTATTCACAAACACATAAACTACTTTGTATTCTTGTGATACTATGCTCAGTTTATTCCCACCTAGGTTCCAATTTATCTTGCATCACTTCCAGTTGCCTTGTTGGAGGAAAAAGGTTTGTGAAAATCATTGTACTTCACAGATAATATCAAATTGGGAGGTGACCAGGAGATAACTTTGTACAGTACAGAAAGAGTAAGTTCTGGACACATTACAATTGAAAATGAATTATAATTTGGCTTTGTTACATGGCCCTAGTGTATGAATCACATGAAGGCGCTCTAAACCGTACTGCCACCAGCAGCAGCAGGCTGTTACCTCCCCTGACTTGGGATGAGGCTGCAGTTAATGATCCTGTTCCCTCCATGGTGCAAGGATACAGTAGGTCCCACATTAACAGGAGTTGTTTAAGTATTTTTTTTGTTTTTATTATTTGCTTCCCTGCTGTTTTACTATTATGTTTTTTTTAGGCATCCATCCAGACACACCCAAAACCTCACCTCAAAACATGCCCCAGTACAGCAATGTGTTCAATGACCGTGCCAGGAGGGGCTTCTGCTACTGGCTCGTTGAAAAGAAGGGCGCAACATGTAAGCGCTGATCCAAGCTCTGCCTGCAGCAAAATGTCACCTATACAATAAGTATCAGTTTGGTGTGACATTCACATGCACATGAGGCTGGGAGGGGTGAGATCCGTACCCTAAATCTCTTTCATTGCTGCTCAGCCTTCACACTGTGCACTCAACCTTTTACGTTTTGAAGTTTATATTCAAATATTACAGAAATCCCTCCCTGCTCCGTCCTACTGACTGACTTTGGTGCATTGTTGTGATCAACAGGTAATTTTTCCCCTCACAGACCTCCGAGTCTGCGCGCATATCAGTGGATTGAATGATTGAGTGTCAGGATCAAAATCTGCTGCACCTCACTTCAGTTCAGTTCAGTTCAGAAAACTTTATTTATCCACTAAGAGGCAATTCAGTTTGCAGTTGCAGATCACAGCATTAAACACACAGGTCAAGTGCAATATGACGGACATCAGAAGCTGATCAGAATTTAGCATTAGTGCAGTTCAAAGGCAAAAAATTAGACAAATCATACAACATAAAAAGAACAAACAAAAAAAAAAAAACAGCAATTGACGACAGACTCTCCCTAATTACAATCTTCCTGCAGTGTTTAGCAGCCGAATGGGAGAGGGAATAAAGGATTTGGCAAATCGATTTGTTTTCCTGCTCAGGGCAAGGTAGCGCCTCCCAGAGGGCATCAGGGAGATCCTGTCTTTCAGAATGTCATCCGAACTGGCCTTCTGGACCACTTGTCTGCTCAATAAAAGAGAAGGTTAGGATACTCTCAAAAAAAGACTGGTAAAAAGCACACAAGATTGGTTTTGACACATTAAAAGAGTTCACTTTACGCAACAAGTGGACTCTTTGTTGTCCTTTCTTTACAAAAGAATCTGTGTTTTTGTCAAACCTCAGTTCTGAATCAAATACTGTGCCCAAGTATTTGCAGGAGTCTACAATTTCTACATTGCCTCCATTTACGACACTGGCCTTATGGGTTGAATGCTTTTTCCTAAAATCAACAATAATCTCAAGCTCGTGTATCTGAACAGATAATCAGCATCTTCTGTATTTCATAAAAGGACTATAAACACCTCTAAATGTCTATCACAAGCAGAGTTTTTAAGAGGGACATCTACAACAGTACCATGTATTTTAGAATAACTGATGTCACTTTACATTATGATTGCTTTACACAATGGTCAGATGACTGATGCATCTTCATTCCTTTCTTGCAGGTAAAGGATACAGCTTTGGTGCCTACAAGACCTCTCTGGGATTACCAAAAGTCTAGCAAAAAGTATTACTAAGATTTCTTTTAAACCCTCTGTTCAAATTTGTTTAAACTGCTTAAAACAATATGATTACACTCAGAGGGTATAATGTATATTATCACCTTACCAGAGTGTGTCCACACTGTGATTTTCCTTTCAGCAAATGCTGTTAATGTGAAGTATTAAACTTGGGAATCAAAAAATTGTAGTGACTGCAATAATGTGCTTAGGATAATGTGTAAAATACCTTAACTTAACTATGGTATGCTGAATAAAAAACAAACAAACTATGAGCATCTCAAGGGGAGCTGTTGGATACACTTATCTGTCCCTCCACTCTGAGCAAGAAGGAAAAAATACTTTTTTGGCATAGGGCACAATGACCACTGTTTATTATGTTACGTTATTTTGTAGATAGCTAGTTGAAATGTATTGAGTACCTCGTTTGTATAGTATCACTGTTTAGCATTAAATAATATGGGATTCAAAACAGGATTTGAATCCCATATTCTCTCCTTCCTTCTAAATGTTGTTAATGGATTTTATGCTGTTTTAATGTCTTTATTTTCATATCAAGATTTCCTCAGAATTTGTGTACAGCGTACATTTTCTTTTGTTCACTCTTTAAACGCTTGTATTCAATTTATTTTCAAGTTTAAATGTATGCCGTGTATGTGTGCTATATAAATACATTTGCCTTGGCTAGCCTTAAGTAGACTATGTGTTTCTGAGCACTGGACAGTTGCAGGTATGAATGGCTCAGCACAGCACAGCAGGTCTTCTAACTACACATCCATATTTTGCTTCAATGAGTTGACAACCAAGCATTTCTAAGGTAGGTTTAACGAACTTCCTTTTTGAAATAGGACTTGTGCTTACTGTTCGCTGCAGTTATGCGTTCTAGTCTAGCAATTATATCTGTATCTCATGTGACCAAATTTCGCAATCACCCCAGCAAATGCACTACACGTGTTTTCACAGTGTAGTAAAATCTCGTCGGTAGAATTGATCTCGCGAGATGTAGCCTAATCTGGTCGCTTTGTCGCGCAAACGGTCAAAAACAGAACTTTACCACCATCTAGCGGTTAATTTAAACACACCATTTTTTTAATTCAATCCAATATTAAACATGACAAACGTTTTCGTAGTTAGTTTTTGTTCAGACACGTCAGCAAGAAACCGTTTAAGCTAACGAGTAGACACTGGCTGAAGCAACGCGGTGACACCTTATGTCGACTTCCTAGCAGGCTGCTTGTAACGGTAGGTGCGGAGCCTGAGAAGGTAACTTCACAACTCTACATTAACGAGTTAACGTTAGATACGTACGTTTAACAATGGAGCTAGTATAACTAACTCGCTTATATGTGTGATAAATAAGTGTGAAGTCATAATAAAAACAACAGTGGCTATTAAGCGTCTTTTAGTAGCTAGAAGAGTGAACGTTAGCTACTTTTTGGGTTAGCGTTCATTGGCTAAAGTGAAGGTCTTAAGTAACGGCCTCATGTATTACCAAAATGTCGCCAATGCCAGTGCAGTTTCGGCGTCTTTTCTAACGTTACCGACTAACGTTACCTTAACTACAACTGCACAAACCCCACAAAACAAGCTGTTCAAATAGTTTACGTTAGCTTATGTTTTTTAAACATTTGAGAACCTAAAATGTAATTGACATCGCCACCGGTCAGATTTGGTGAAACTAGCCGTGATGTGTTGCATCATAATCTTTAATTTTACTTTAATTTAAAAAATGGGACAAAAAAAAAATCAGATAATTAAAGTGCAAGTTTGACCAGTTAATTAAAATGTTGGTGTTTTGTGGCTAGATCAGCACCAGTAACGTTACTTTATACGGGATTTCTTGCAGTCCTTTGTAGTGGAGGTAAAACACGTGGCCAGATTGTTAACCTGTTTAGGGCAAAAATTATCTGTTGGGCTTTTTTAGTGAATATTATTACTTACTTACTTTGGCAACAGCAACTCTTCTTGGGGTCATTATCCTTGGGATATTAACTTAAGTTACCTGGCTACAGGTAGGAAATGTAATGGGGGGGGGGTCAGTATGAGGTCAGATTAATTTAGACCTCAATTAATTATTAATTACGGCGTGTCGGCAAAACAAATTGCAAACAGCACATCAAAAGGGCACAGCCTAGGCTACTACAGAGTCGACTATATGAATATATACGCAGAAGTAACAGTCATCCATCACATCCACAGCTGCAACACCATGTCAGTCCAACGATGCCAAATCCCTTTTACTGTAGAAAGCACCAGTGTCAGTCAGCCCAGCCATAACAATATCCAATATCACTGCCCTAAAATATGACCAAACGGAAACAAGTGAAGGAATGACGTTAACAACGTTAGCTAAAGATAATAAGTCAACCTTACCTTTTAGATGTTGAGTTAAACTGCCTTGTTTTTTAGATGCTGGTAGAGGAACTGAGAGTTCTCAAGAAAGTCAAGTTCAGCCAGTCATGACTCATAAAGTTTAATTAAATGATGAGGACAACAAACCAAATTGGCAAACAGGGGCCTGGGCCAGTCACGTGCTTTACCGGGTTTGTGGCCCAGCCTTGGGGTCACCTCACCTGAGACAAAGACCACCTCTGCCAACAAAAAAACCCTGATACAGCTGATATTAATTTAATAATGATAATAATTTCATTTGACTAGAACTTTTCTTAACATAGTTACAAAGTGCCAAAACAAAAACTATAGGAGATTTAAATAATCAGTCATTTGAAAGCCAGTTTAAAAGGTGTGTTTTTTTAGCTGACATTTAAAAGAAAATACAGAAGTAGTGGTATGGATTGTGAAAGGTAATTCATTCCACAGCTGAGGTGCCATGAAGTTTAGGTGCCATGACAGAATATGCACAGTTACCCATGGTTGCAAATCTAGACTTAGGCAGTTCCTCACCTATAGGGGAAAATACCTTTTCACACAGCAGATGCTACATATTTGTGTCGCCATTGTTTAGGTCTTCATCTACTAACTAAATTGATCATAACACACGGGGATATCCTCTTATCATCGGACAAATGAATGAAAAATACTGCATTTTTTTACTTTAGCAGTGATGCTTTTGATGTTTTTACCTTGTTGCTCACATGATGTACTAGATGGTCATACAGATCTGTTCATACCTTTTTCTAACTGTATATTGGATTAGGATCTCGGACATGGACGGCGGCAGAAAGAAGTTGTCATTTAAGTGGCTACGATCTGCAGTCACCTCACCCACACATCTTAAGGGGGAAGATGCTGGCTCAGGCACACCCTCTCGCTGGAATATGTCACCGAATGAACATTCAAAACCTTTGCCCCTCAGTGACTCTCCAGGACCTGACGGCCTTGGAGCACTGAGTCTGGACACTCCCAAGAGAAAAGCAGACGAGCTCGGTGAAAGCATGCCCTCTTTAGGCAAAGTTAAGCTGAGGAAGCTTTCCTGGAAAAATTCTGAGTATCTCATAAATTCAAAGGTACATTTTTACTGTAAATCTTGCACTGACCATCTTTCAATGGTACATCTAAAGTGTTTTGATCAAAACTAGAGTCTCAAATATGCTTTCGCATGCATTTTTCAAAATTACTGATTTATTTGCCTTTTTGAACTGTAACTATCAGGAAAAATCTATGGACAACTTGTCCAAGCAGCTGGAATCCACAGAGAGCCAGCAAGTATCGCCACTTCCATCTCACTCTTTCGTCTTGAAAAAGAAAGAGAGGACACCCGAGGAGGGATCAAAGGCTATCTACAGGATGGCATTGGTTGCAGCCATTGCCAGCACAAAAGCAAGATGCAGCACTACTAATAACCCCAGGGCTGACGCTAACAGCCTTTCTTTGCCACTTGTATCATCACCAGTGAAGACTGAAGAAGTGCCCAGCCCAGCGTCACTTGACAGAACTGTTGTGAATATTTACTGTTCCTCGATCAAAACTAAGAATAAATCCGAGGAAAGTGGCACTGTCTCAGAAGATCAGTGGTCCCCCATTTGGGTGCTTGAGGACACAGAAGCCCAAATAGACCGCACAGAGACAGAAACAGACGGACGGGTAAGTCAACTAAAACCCAGGAATCTATCTTTTCTTGTAGTTTTGTTTGCTAATTTATAATTTCAAATGTTTTAGCTGTATATAATCTATATTTTTTTTGTCTGTGATTATATTTTTGTTAATTTTGAAAATGTTTTCAATTATTTGAAAATCAAAAACGACAATAACATTTTTACAGAAACCAGGAAATTGGCATTCGTAAAACATCTTGACCTTGGAATAATCATCCAGCCACTGAGGATAAAAAGCTATAGTGAGGTGTTTTTTTGTAATTTTTTTCACTATTTTTGTTTTTCAGAGTGCTGTGCTAAAAGGAGAAGATTCACCCAAGAGGTTTGTTCCTCAGGACTCTGTGATTGTGGATACAACCCCTCAAGATGAATTATTTGCTACAGAAAATGAACTTGAAGATGAGGACTGTGACTCGCTCCTCCCTGCTCTGGAGTGTATTCCAGGTTCTTTGTCTTGTTTCACGACTAATCAGAAAAGCTCTCCTGATGAAACCACTGGGGTCATCCAGGCAGCAGCTGAGGACATGGAGGGGCCTTTCTCACTGTCACAGAGGACAGTTTTTGTCTCATTCAAGCAGTACCACCCACAATACTCTGGCCCTTTAAAGGCATCCAGAGTTGAGACTGAGAATTTCCGCTCCTCCAACATTATGGCCCATTTATTGGATCCCTTTGCTCTGCCACTACACTCAAATAAAGGAGAAATGGAGCCTTATTTAAACTCCACAACCTCACGCAGGCAGTCAGATTGTGGCTCTTTCATGCGTTACCCCCCCTACTCCTTTACTCGTGGTGCCACTCCTAAGAGAAGATTATCCATGGGGGCAGAACCTATGTGGACCAGTTACCCCTACCTGGACAGTCGGGTTGGTTTCATAGACACACACTGCCATCTAGACATGCTCTATGGAAAACTTGGCTTCTGCGGGACATTCAACAGCTTTCGTAGGCTGTACCAAAGCAGCTTTCCTCCAGAGTTTAGAGGTTGTATTGCCGACTTCTGCAACCCAGGGATCATGGTGAAGGAGGCCTTGTGGGAAGGTTTGCTGGCTGAAGATATGATATGGGGGGCATTTGGGTGCCACCCCCACTTTGCCAAAGACTACTCAAGTGTCCATGAACGCAATATACTGATGGCCATGCGGCATCCGAAAGCTGTGGCGTTCGGTGAGATGGGTCTGGACTACTCCCACAAAAACTCCACTAACGCCTCCAGGCAAAAAGAGGTAAGGTCTAGCTTGATATAATCTGAGTCGAATAAAGCTTTGCAGTCTAGTAACTGCTTATCTTAAACTAGATAGGGTTTTATCACTGTGAAGTGGAAATATATTGTGTGGAATGGAATGATTAAATCGTACAACAATAATGAACGTTGTGCCCCGTGTTTTGTTTCTCTGCTTCTCTGTGAAGGTGTTTGAGCGTCAGCTGCGTTTGGCTGTGGCCATGCAGAAGCCTCTGGTGATCCACTGTAGGGATGCGGATGATGACCTGCTGCCAATCATGAAGAAGTGTGTCCCTAGGGATTACAAAATTCACAGGTGTGTGTGAAGGAAAATCATCTGATTATTATTCTCAATTTAAATGATATGCATTTTTATATTTGTCCGCTTTATCAACATGAAAAAAATGGTAAAATTGAGGAACTTATCTTATTATCCGTAAGATGAAATCAAACCCCATTTTTGATTATATTTATGGCTTGGATTTTTTTCTGCAATAGCAATTGAATATTTTTACATTCTGTAATTATCTCTCTATATAATAGTTTTCATTGTTGGTGGCACAGTCCGCCATTCCTGCACTGGATACAAGTTGCCTAATTAGGCGTAGGGGATCGGCAGGAAATCATACAGCATGTTGCAGCATGCAGTGTTACTGCTTCACATTAAAAGACTTTAACTGGCAAAACACGGGAGGCTTTTATAGTGAAGGAAACACAATGTATGTGTCACTGCGTTTAGCGCCGACCACAGTCGTTCATCAAAAATGTAATTTTTGTCAGTTTTTGTTAATTTCTTTCAACTAGGACTAAAATCTTAAGGATTATAACTTTAAGGACCCACAAAGTATAAACTGTTAATCATTTAATCTGTGAATTTTCTTTCTTGATTATTTATGTTTTCCAGGCACTGTTTCACAAACAGTTATCCAGTGATTGAGCCCTTCTTGACAGAGTTCCCAAACTTGTATGTGGGCTTCACAGCCCTGATCACCTACTCCGGGGCCACTGAGGCCCGAGATGCTGTCCGCCAGATCCCTCTTAACCGCATTGTGTTGGAGACAGACGCACCATATTTCCTGCCCAGACAGGTATGTTTTAAATTGAGGCCCAGGAAAACCAAAACACTACTCTGTTGTCATTAATCACCGTGGACTGCATAGTCGTGACTGGATAATACTTCTTCAACAATTTTTCATGGTTCCATAAAGATCCAAAGAAAATTCTTCACAACCTGAAGCTGTTTATGTAAACAGCATTGAAATTAGAGCTGTTAATCGATTTGGTTGATCATCAGAATATTAATCTGCAACGATTTTGATAATCAATTTATTGTTCAATTCATTTTTTTCTCCTGTGTTTGGCCGTAAATCAAGAATTGATGAGTAATTATGACAATTTCACACCGATGTTTAATGGGATACAATGATGAAGTGATGACATGTTTTACCTCAAAGGTCAACTTCACTGTGACATCATAATGTCCTGGAAAAACACTTTTTTTGGCCATTGTTCAACACCATACCTTCTGAACAGGGGGATTGCGACCATACGTCACAGTTTGGTCGGATACTAAATAAGTGACACTTTTGACTCAAAGGTCGTTGTGACCTCAAAATAGGTTTTTAGCCATAATTTAAGAATGAATTGGGTGATTCTGGATTTCACTGGAATCTGGGACGACACATTTAAGTAAATAATTACTAGTACAGTACGGGCTCTCCTCCATCTCGTCCATTTTTCCTTTTACTTCTTGCCTTAGTCTGAATTTCCATCATTGGAGTCACATGACTGCAAACAGCGTGTTGGAGCGTGCCTAGCTAATCGTGATCTGTGAGCACGTTTCACCTACAACTCACATCGAGTGTCTAAAGCCAGGAGAAAACAAAAGCACCACATTTTGTGTAGCTATACTCTATAAGAAGCCATAGTACTAGTATTACATTGTCATCAAGTACATTTTGTACCTGTTTGACCAATACATCTATGATAGTCCTTCATTAATGAGTTCAACAATATATATTCACTGGAATCATACATATGTATCATCACTATAGGGATAACTTCCATTTAGCCAAAAATACACTGAAATTAATAATTGGTACAACATTTCAGCTATTGGCCACTCGTCTAAAACTCCATCCATTCATCCATCCATCTTCTTCCGCTTATCCGGGGCCAGGTCGCGTCTAAGCGGAGACGCCCAGACACCTCCTCCAGCTCTTCCGGGGGAATACTGAGGTGTTCCCAGGCCAGCCGAGAGACATAGTCCCTCCAGCGTGTCCTAGGTCTTCCCCGGGCCTCCTCCCGGATGGACATGCACAGAACACCTCCCCAGGGAGGCGTCTAAAACTCTTTATAGTGATTTTCATAAGTCTGTATTTGTCAGTTTGTGTAAGTGCACCGTTGGTACTCTTACACAAACTGGGGAGTAAAATTTGACTACATTCGCTAAGTGTGTCTCCCTCTCAACAGGTGAGTAAAGATGTCTGCCGGTTTTCACATCCTGGAATGGGCATCAATACTCTGCAGGAGCTGAGCCTGCTGAAGGGGGAAGACATGGCCACGGTGCTCGCCACCATCCGAAACAACACCACTCAACTCTACGGCATATGATCTTCAGAGATGATGGATGAAAAACTAGCAAGAAAGAGAAGACAGAATCAACGTTCGAGCTGGGTGAACATTTTATATTTTATGGGTTTTTGTTTTAGATTTATCAATCCTCCATGTAGAGATCTTGGAAGATGGATGAGCAGTCTCGTTTTAAACAACCTGTAAGACTCACAAATTGATGTTACACTGAATAAAAGTCACAAAAATAACCAAAGACTGAAATGAGAATGTCTCTTGTCTGATAGAGATACTGTATACCATTGTTTGTGTTTTGGCATTGTTCATAGAAATGAATTCCTAAGCATGTTTGGTTTGAAGTTGTTAAGTTATGTTGTTGTTTTGCTCTGTTGCCATAGTTTGACATCCCTTGCCTTGTTCTAATTTGTCCGGCCGCTGTGTTATCCAGTTTGATACAGTGGAGACGTATGAACAGCCTTTACTGCTGCTTTTTGTATGTATGGTTCGTTGAATTACTCATTAATGTACATCAGCGCTGACTGAAGGGCACATGAAGATATAAAATGGAAAAGAGTATTGTCTGTAATACAACAACGCAAACACGTGTGGTGTTTACCATGAGCAAAGCTGATTCTTTATTGAAGAAAGGAAGTGGCTGTGAGACAAGTCCATTAGCTTGCTTTGATACCACCATGTTCGGCACACACAGTTGGCTTGTGTGCTTTTTATTTTGAGAATGATTAGCCTGGCCTACTTGTGACATTTTCTGGTGGTTAGAGTATGCCATCCGAGGATAGGGTTAATGTTAGATGAGTCTCTTGTAGATGTGGTTTGACAAGAGGGTTGTGTTAAAATGCATACATTCCTCCTTTTCCAGAGTCATAATGAAAGCCTTGTTTCCAAGAGTTTTGGATCCTTTCCAGAATGTAGGCCAGAGCATACTTTGTTCATGGTTGTATATCTGTGCTTATTAATGGCTACATGTTGGAACACAGGACAGACAAGTGTCAGAGCTGTATGTGCTTTGCCATGGTTGACCTAGTTCTAGAGATTTGAACAGGAAGTGTTGTAACCTTGTTCTAGGAGTATTTTCATTGGATGTTTGCACCATGAATAAAATAACGACATTTAGGCCTGTGATGGCTGTAGGACTATTGTGGACTGTGTTATTCTTATTTTAACAAACATTTTCCATTTTTGCACAAAGGTGCAATTAATTTAGGAGGTGAATGAATGGTCCCTACTTTTTTTTTATATCTTTTTCAAAACACAGAGGTTTCTCACAACATTAAAGCCTAGAAACCGTTCTCAATTGTATCACCTAATTAAAGGGAAACATCTTTTTTGGTTTAAGAGCTGGTCAAAGATGACAGAGACAAAAGGTTAATTTATGCTTTAATTTTACAGGTACAGGTTCGTCTCTGAAGACAAAATAAGGACTTGCACAGTACATACTGCGGTGTTTTTAATGCTGAACAGCTTTAGAACATTACACAGGTATGAATATGAGTGACTCCTCTGCTGATACAAGAGGGTTTTAAATCTAAAAATATCAGACTACCAAGTGTGACTTGATGATGATTGTCTGGGAGACATTTCACTCCAATTGAACAAATTTGAGAGTGGGAGTTGAGAACAGTAGTTTGACATATATATGACAGCTTAACCAACTACATCACAGCTGAAGACCTTGGGATGTGGTTGGAAGCTCCAAAAAGACTATTTTGCTAAATTTCACACATGGTTTCACCTGCTTAACAGTTTATTGTTTTAGATTCTCTCTGATTTAGTGGTATAGACTGTAACTTAATTATCCCCAGTCTGAGTGCCAATGTTTTAACAGCCCTGAGCTAAACAATGCATTAAGTTTTGAAAGAAATGCGACCAGCATGTCTACAGGCTAACTGCGTTCGGTGTTTTAATGATCACTATCTAAGGAAGTTGAAATGGGAAGGCATTGAAACAGCAATTTGAAATTCTTGTCCATGTTCTTCAAAGTTGTGAAGGTCTCTCTGAAACAAGACAACACATTATGTTAAAAAATAACAAAACCATTGTCATTATTTTACTGTATACTGGCTGAAGGGAAGACAACCTGCTGTCTCTGTGTATCCCAGCAGACGCTGAACGATCTCCTGCAGCGCTACACCGTACTCCTCAAAGTCCTCCTCTCGCATAGTGATGCCAATTTCAAAGGGGGCACTTATCTACTCAGAGGAGAGGAAGACCATAAAGTTAAAGGGATGATTTTTTTCTGTGGTTTGCTGTTGTCATTAGTGTTATTTCCACTCACTGTCATGTGGTTGTCCTCAGTGGGTTGACTAGGCTCCTCCATGACTTGGCGGCCGATTCTCGAAGGGTTCCCCTTGTTCTGTGATTCACGCAGAACCAACAAATCTCACGATTGTATCAAATTCAGCTTTACATTTGAGGTTCAAATGCAGTCAAGGCAATTTATAGTCTAGTATAATATAGTAAGTATAAATAATATAGTAAGTATAGAATACAATGCAGTCACTGAAGCCTCAGGTGTAAAAAGTGAACGTTTCAGTCAGCACAGTGCTCATCATATCTAACATATACTCATTGTTAAAGAAGATTGAGGTTTATTAAGTTATGTTGAAAGTGATAATGGCTTCATAGTGAGAACAGCAGGATCCTAAGGAAACTGCTAAATTATTTTTCTCATTATTTTTATTCTTATTTTTATATTTTAATAAAGAGTTGAGGATGTGTTAAATGACTGCCAGACATAAAGCACCTTACCTGAGGTTTTTGTGAGGGGCTGAGAAAGCTGGAGCCGGCGCTGGTCGACTTGCACCACAAGGTCAGAGAACACAACAGGAAGAACAGCAAACAGGTGTTTCTCTTCAGAAACATGGTGTAATAAAAATCTCAACTGCTAGATCTACTGCAGACAATATGATGAAGCAATCTACCGCCTAAACGGTTAAAATACTGATCTGCTAATCCGAATCTGACACTGACACCGACCTTCGTTCTCCTTCCCTTGGCATACCTTGTTTGGGGGCTTCTGGCTTCATTCCTTTATATACCTTTCATCCTTTCTCATTTTGGTTTAAAAATGCATTAAATATAATAGTAACAGGTTCTTGTTTTGTCATATCTTGGTAGCATTGGACTGTTCAAATGTGTAAATTGATAACAAAATAGGCATTTCTCTGTTGTGAGCTGATAGCAGGCCTGCTGATCACCTTGTTTATTCAATGGGGTGATGGAGGTAACCCTATCACTGTCATAGATGATGCAGATAAATGGGACTGATTCAGCCTATCATGCATGACTACATCACCATACCAATATTGAGCCGTTATTCTCAGAACACATGCAATAAACATGGAAAGTATTATAAATAGTGTTTACTCAGAGAGAAAACTAACTTTATATCAACACGGTTAAATATTAAGGTTGATCTTAAACAATCACTCTGCTTTTAAGTGCATCAAACTGAGGAATTTTACCAAATCTGAGCCCATAAATGTATATTTGATAAGATCCTGTGGTAAAACTTTTCAACGGAGCATTCTGACTGACCCAGAGCCCAGCAGTTCTTCTTTATACAATTACCATTATTATTATTATTATTGTTCCATTAATTACCTCATTTTGGGATTACAATGTGTGCAGTAAGTTAAGTTTTTTTTTGCTGTAGGCTTAGAATAGATCCAAATCCATGCAACCTCGATGTGAGACGCACATTTCGTGTGTCACATACCAGAGATATGTGTATTAAAGGGTTTATTTCAGTGGTCAAGTTAAGTACATCACAAAGCTTTTCCAATCACTATTGAATTATCTAATACTTAAAACATCTTACAGTCCTTCAAAACAAGGCATTGTACACACTAGGTGAGATGTTAGTCACTCTATCTGGAAGATGAAAACCTCAGTTGAAAACAGTTGAACCTTTGTGCCTAACAATTTAAATATGAGTGTTATTCTTTAGCAGAGCTCCTACACTCTGAGGAGTGGGATCAGATTTCTCGAAAGCAGATAAATGTTGTGTTTTTTTATGAATAAGACACATGACCTCCTATTAGAATTTCCTCCAAGGGATTAATATCCCAGGTTTATATATATATATTATATAGTGAAGACGCAAAAGGCTGTCATTTGCTAAATGCTGCACAGAGGTGAAGGTCAGAGGATCTTAACCTGACCTAATAATGACCGTAAGCTCATGCTGGGAACTTCAACTCTGCTATTATTTCTGTGTACCAGCTGAGAGGACCTAGTGAATCTAACATCATGTATTGACAGTTGAAGAGGCAGGAGTGGAAGAGGGAGGTAGAAGAAACTCGTGAGGAGGCGGATCCACAATGAGAACATCAGGTAGCGTTTACAGAATATTTTGCACACATTTTCTTGCACTACAACAACATTTCATGTTCTTGCTTTAGAGGCCTGGGAGCTTGAATCGGGTTGCAGTTTAAAAAACGAGAAACTGGACAGGCATATCGCACAACCTTTTTACCTTCTAACTGCCACAGAATCAGCCTGTTCTATGTTGTACGCAATGCTCAGGTCACTTTATTGTTACTTTTCAAGGCAAAGTTTCATATGAGACAGAAATGATCGAGGTCATGAAGACTTTAAGAGGACTTGAAAGGAAAAGGGCATCAGTTCAGAGCAGAGTGGGATAGTTTGAGATTTTGTGTTTACATAAAAAAACCAACACTAGTTGGCGGTAAAGCGACATGTTGCGAGCGAGAGAACCACCAACGAAGAAGACGGGCACAGTTAACACAGCAGTGGCTCGGGATTATTGTGGCGTAGAAAATAATTAGTAAACATGGATAAAAAGAAGAAACCCTTCGACGTGACGGCTTCATCGGTGAGTTGCACAGAAAAGCAGCTTTACAAACATTGTATTGATACCCTGTGTGGCGGTGTGAGGTTTCATTAAAGGATAATAACGGCTAACGTTAGCTAACTTGCTGTCAGGCTATAGTAACGTTTCTAGCAGATACACAAGAGTTAACGTTACAGTTGGTACAGCAGCTAAAGAATAAACATGTACATCTTATTCTTTATTTATATTTCGGTAATACCTTGTTTCTTACAGCTAGTGGACCTGAAAGCTGAACTATACAGAAAGCAGGAACAATTCAAACAGGAAAAACTTGGGCAAGAAAGTGCTGGTACTGGATTCACGTCAAAATCCAAAGTTAAGGTACAGTATGTGTTATTTTGGGACTTATTTTCAACTGCTTGTATGATTACCGATTGAGATCACTAACAAGGATGTCTTGTCGCCATGCCCCTGTTTAGAAACCTAATGTCTGGGTCAAGCAAAATGCTGGTGTTTCAGCAAGAGCTGAGAAAGATGCAGAGCAGCTGGCCGAGGAGCAGAGCAACCTTGATACAGCAAAGTGAGTTCAACGCAGTATACAGGAGATGTCCTGTCATAATATAACGTAGACCAAAACCTCTGAATCCTCATTCATCTTCCTATAACAGGCGCAAGTTGGAGGAGAAGGCCAAACTCTATGAGCAAATGACAAAAGGAGACTTTCCAGGTCCGTGGAGTATAATTTATATGTTTCTGATATTTAGTTGTTCGACAAAATGTATTTACTTTGTGATCAACTTGTCTTGCAATACACCAGATGAAGAGACGGAGGGACTGTTCCTGGTTGACTTCACCCAGAAGATTATCGACAAAAAGAGAGAAACACTTGCACAGAAGGAAACAGAAAGAGATGATAAGGAAAGAGACAGCTCTTCTGCTATCCCTCCTCCCCAAAACCCAGCAGAGGAATGGTAATGTCTGATTCATTCTTTTTCAAGGGTTTGGAAATGCATACTTCAGTTAATATGTTAACTATATACATTTAAACAATACTGACCGCTCCCAGTGATTTATTTTTAATTAGTACCACCACCCGTACTAACCTCAAAAACACCAGTACAAATAATGAATGTGAAAATGTATACATTACTTAATTGTAATATGTTGACAATTTAAAACCTTTTAGTAAACTGTTCTCCTGCTGCGTTGTTTCTCTGTAGGGTGGATTATGTGGACTCCTTGGGCCGATCTCGACGATGCATGTTGAAAGACCTGCCAGATTTTAAGGAAATGGACCTAGACCTTAAAGGAAATGGGTAAATATTCTACAGATAAGAACTCTTTTTAAGGCAAAAGTGATGGTTTCTGGATGTTCGTGTCATGCTGGGACCTGCAACTCTTTTGGATATGACTCTTCCATGTAGAAAAGCCTCAGTTGACAAGACCTTACTCTCAGAGGACATGCGTCGAGAGCTGCAGCGGCAGGAGTGGGAGAGGGAGGAAGAGGAGGCTATGAAGAGGCCTATTGGACCGCTCCACTATGAGGATATCAGGGGACAAGGTTACTGTTACTGTGAAACGTTTCTGGACACATTTGAAATGAAGGGCTTTGGTTTTTAAGTCTTGTGCTGTAGAAAGCATTTTGTCCGTTTGTTCATCTCAGAGGCTCGGGAGCTCGGTGTGGGTTACTTTGCGTTCGCTCAGGATGAAGAGCAGCGCAGAAAGCAGAGAGAAACTTTGGACATGCTCAGAGACCAGGTGAGCTCCTGATTCATTCATGGACCGATATGAACACAAAAGTGTTTATCTTAAGTGTATGCATTCAAAAAGAATATGGATTCCTTTGATAATCAATCGCCCCACGCTTCATCTCACCTGTTTGTCCATTAAACATATATATCAATACTGCACTAGACTGACAGACATATGTTGTCCATAAGCATCTTTGTTATGTCTTGAGTTTTGCTTGGTACTTTCCCAGCTTTGGCAATGCTGCTACACATTTAAAGTCCTTGTGCGCTTGTTATATTTGATGAATAACCGCTATTCTAGGTCTCAGTAGATTATTAGTGCCCCTTTCAGTTTTTGCTAAGTTACTCTTTTACATCTGTCCTGTTCTTCAGACAACAGAGCAGCGCACTAAGAGGGAACAACTGAAGGAGAAGAGACAGGCCATCCTGCAGGCCCGGCTGGCCAAGTTGAGGCAGAGGAAGATGAAGAAGGCCAAGCTGGATGGCACTGAGGACGAGCTGAGAGAGGAGGAGCATGAAGGTTAGATTCCACACCCACCTCACATCAAATGCAGCCATGAGCTGTTGCTCTATTTGATATTATAGAACGGGAGCTGTTTGTGTAACATGTCTGTTTGCATGCTGCAGTTAAATGATCACATGAATGTTAATGAGGGATTGTTGTGAATTGTTTGTCCTAGGAGAGGAGGGGGAAGGTGAAGTAATAGGACCCTCGCCTCCACCGGAGGACTCCCCGGAGGTCAGCAGAGTGAAGAAAGTGGAAGTGGAGATCCAGGAAAGGAAGGACACCAAACCAGGAGTTCCTCATGTCAGAGAATGGGACAGAGGCAAAGGTAAGCTGTGTTATTCTCTACTGTAGGCTGTAGTACTGTTTAGATGTCATGCATCATTTCTGCAATAAATGTATATGCTTCCTCATCACTGTCTTTGCCAGGTCACCATTTGGCAAGTAAAGTTATAGGATATATAGTTGTAGGTATAGATCTTAATCTCTGCCGTTTTTGTGGCATTTTGTTGTGGAGCTGTGTTTATAAATCTAAAATGAAATATGTTGTGGCTCAGACAAGACGTTTGTATGCCATAGTTGTACCTGTGGTTAAGATTTCAAGATTACTCCTTCTTTACTCTGTCTAATAATCGACATCTTTAACACCACTTTTGTTTTGTTTTTTACTTTTTCTTCCAGAGTTTATGTTTAGCGAGTGGAAAAATCGGCTTCGGGAAGAGCGAGAATCAGAATTCGCACCTCCCTCTGCGTACTTTGCTGAGGGGAAGAGACATAAACTAGGGAAAATGAAAACTCAGGAGAATAAATCCAAGATGTCCTTCAAGTGGACAAAAGGCCCAGGAGGAATCTCTGAGAGGCAGGAGGAACCACAATCTCAGCCTTTAACTGCTCCTTCACCTCCTCAACAAAATCCAACTCCTTCACAAGCACAGACCTCATCGCAGTCGTCACCTTCAGATCACCCAGCAGATTCAGCTCCTGTGTCTGTTCCCCCTTTACATCCCCAGTATCACCCTCCTCCATTTTATCCTCTGTTTCCTTCTCCTCAGTTTGCTAGACCACCTCACCACCTTCCTCTGTTTCCACCCCAGTATCCACCCCAGTATCCACCCCAGTATCCACCCCAGTATCCACCCCAGCCACAGAGCCAGTCTCAGCCTCAGCAGCCTCCCCAGCCTGCAGGTCTTAGCCAGGCCCAGCAGCCTGCGCAGAGTCTAGACGACATGCTTTCCTTCTACAGGAACTCTTACTGAGCTCCAGAGTATCATGATTGCTGTACAGTTGGTTCATATTGTGAGTGTAAATCCTGTTGAGGAAATCACAAAAATAACGATGTCTCAGCTCCTTTGGAGTTTTAGCATTTAATAAATATCAGGAATTTAACTGGACATTGTTTTGATGTTATTGTTTTTTGTCATTGTGATCACTGTTAATTTTAGTTAAGCTCTTATACATATAAAGTCTCCACCTCATAAAGCATTCGTTTAATGGCAAGAGGACATGAAATGAGGTGGTTACGCCTGTTTGAGATCTGGAAGATTATTGAAGTCTGGAAACTGAGTTGCAGTATGAAAATATCCACCAGATGGTGCTGTACACCTTCATGTTGAGAAAATCAAATGCAAGTGACCTGACTGGTTGTGCACTGCAGTGATCTATCTTAACTGTTAAAGGACATCATTCTAGAGCTGCAGTTATTTTCATTATCGATTAATCTGCTGATTATTTTCCCCATTCAATTATTTATTGTTATGTCTAAAATGTAGTAGTGAAAAGTGTCCCCCACAGTTTTCCAGAGTCCAAGATGACTTCTTCAGATGTCTTGATTTGTCCTTCCAACTGCCCAAACCCCAAAGATATTCAGTTTAGTATCCCATAAGAGAAAGAAAAGCAGCAAATCTTCACAAATGAGAAAGTGGAACTAGGGAGTGTTTGACCTAAATAAATATAATTATATTGCCTCTCATTTCTCAAACTGTGCTAAGCCATGGCAGCTGGGAAAAGGCAGCAAGTGAAGTTGGGAGTGAGCGCATTTAGTTTCACAAATGTGTTCTTTTGTGATGACTGATTTTACTGTACTGATGAAATGTAAGCCATCAGTATCCTGAACTGAACCTCGTCGCTGCTGCTCCCTCGTACCTGACTGGACACATCCTGGTGTTCTGCAGTCCCTGTGTATGTACGAGCTGGTGAATTTCAAACTGTAACAATTTCAGTTCTGGAGTCCAGGGAAGAGATGAGACATTTTAACGCAGTTTCAATTACTTGAAATCCGTCTCTCGTGCTCTTCGCAGCGTAATCAGATTGGCCTTCAAATAATGTAAGTGGGATAATTAATGCTTGAGAAATTACAAAGGACGATATTTCTACCGATGGATTACTACAGTATTCATGTGTTGAAATGTGACACAGAACCAGTCAATTGTCCGACTCCGACCTCCGCCCCTGATCCCGGTCCACACAGGAACCATGTGAGACCTGAAACACCTCAGGAAACAAGAGGGAAACTATTTAGAGGAGTTGATAGTTGCCAGTAGTTTGATTAATAAGAGCTGGAAAAACAACTTAACCACAGATCAAGGACCAGATCACCCTGTTACCCTCTTAATTAGATATTTGGCTTGATTTCTGGCTCACTTGTTTCCTCTCTCAGGCAGGAGAATAGCTAGTTTGGCACTTTGTGTGTTTTGTGCATCTCCTGTATGAAGAGGTGGTTCTTTTCCTGGTGTGGTGGATTATTGACTCCACTGTGACCTTAAACGCCCTATTTTTTTCTGCAGCCTCAAGTTGGACCCGTCCAAGTACAGTGGGAAATACACACTCAGACAGCTTCAGCACTGCCCCCTGGTAAGCGTGTGTATATATGCGTGTGTGTTCGTATACAGTATGTGTTAAGTGTGTGTGTTTGTGAACTTATATATGTTTTTCTGAATTGTTAAAGCTAATTTGCTGCCTAAGAGGTGAGATGATGCAGATACAGTGACAAGACCTTAGGGATTTAAATATGCTCTTACACTCACACATAATGCAGTACAGACTGCAATAGTCACAATAGTAAACAGAAGCTCTGTTTAATGAAGTTTCCAACAGAATAATTCAGCAATAACAAGAGCACACAGTGGCAGCCTCATTCTCTTTGTGGTTAGGCCTTTTTTTAAAAAGCCATGTCAGTGTTGGTTGGTCAGTCCACCACTCACCACTCGGATTGCTATGAATAAAGACGTTAACGTAAAGACGTTCATGGTCCCCACGGGATGAATTCTGACTTTTCCTCTAGTGCCACTGTGAGGTTGACATTTGCGGTTTTTAGTGAAATGTCTCAACAGCTACTGGATAGATTGCAATGAAATTTGGTACACACATTCATGTTCTTCTTTCAACTTTGGTGATCCCTTAACTTTTCCTCTAGCGCCACCCTCTGCTAATTAGCAACTGTTAGCATGCTAACACGCTAAACTAAAATGGTGAATATGGTAAACATTATCTCTATTAAACATCAGCATGATGTTGTAGCAGCATTGTTATTGTGAGCATGTTATCATGCTGACGTTAGCATTTAGCTTAAAGCCTCACGGTGCCTGAGCGAGTGCAGCCTCTCACAGAGCTGCTAGCATGTAGACTCTTAGTCTTGCTAAAACAAATGTGTACTCTCAGTTGACAAAAGTCAATAAAATATGTAATGAAATGTAAAATTGCATGTATTTACACACTGTACATAGTGTGACAAGCAAAGACCCCCTAACACGCAACCAGCTGCAGATGAGCAAACACAGCAAGAATCCTGCGATGGTAAATGCTAATGCTAAACAAAGATGGTGAACATGGTAAACACATGCTAAACATCAGCAGTTAAGTTTTTTTCTACTATAAATAGAACAAACAGTGGCTGTGCGACTTGATGCGTCTTCTGCGTAGAATTACCACAACAGAAATAACTAACACAGACCTTAAAAAAATGTACATCTTCTCAGCTTAATTTTACCTGCTGACTCGCCACTTTGATGGGTCCAAACACTTATCAGGGACAGGAAGGTGTGTCTCATTGACAGATCCGCCCTCCTCTCAGGGACCTGAGAAATGATCTCTGCATTTAGTTGTGGCAGTTTAATCCTGCTGCAGCTGAGGAAAAAGGCAACCTGCTGCTTTCACAATAAAGTAAAGTAAAGTAAGTAAATGACCTTCAGCACGTGGAAACCGCTTCAGATCTAATGTAGTAACGTAGTCTGATATTAGTAATATATTTTGCCAAATATTATCTGTTTACTGTTGATAGCCTATTCCTTACAGTGCAGCTATAAAGCTAATGTTGCACAGGAGCTAATGGATCTGTTATGAGGAAAGTTATGAGATGAAGATGGAGTCTGACACTTGTTCCTCAGTAATCCTGTCTTATGATCTCTAGACTTGAGCAGGCAATCGGTGTTGTCTTTATGGCACTGTAGGTCCTTGATCCAGAGAGGGAGGGAGGGAGGGGGGCAGGTCTGGTCCCTTGTTAATGCAGTTTTACTGGGATAAAAAACAACTAAGGAATAGCCAGGACAATAACCTGCCATGTTTACCCCCTCTACTAGCAAAATGAAACTTCAGACATGTTAAGATCAACTACATCCCGTACACAGACATAATGTACATACAGAGGTTTTGTGCGGAGTTTTTGTGTTATTAGTCTGCCTTGGGTTGTGTCTGTATTGATCCTCATCTATGACGGCTCCATCTGACATACATTTTAAAAGTAAACAGCCCGACGCAGGAGCAGCAGCAGGAAGAGAAGATGCTGAGTCTGACAGTTATTATTATCTGAAAGACAGTTGCTATGTACTAACAAGCTGATTTAGGGTAACGCACACCCAGGTAAAACAAAAATGCATTACAAAAACACCAACAATGCTGTCTAAAACACCTTAAGTAGCATACATGCAATTTAGGTATTTGCAAGAGAATTTCATGGTTCCTCTGAGATACCACAACGAGACTAAAAGCAGGTCAAAAACTTTAATCAAATTAATTTATCAAGTTACTCAAATTAAATAACAGAACCTTAATTGCCTTTCCTTTCAAGTCATCTTGAAAATCCTTTTGTATGTAGATGGATCAAGTGTTATTTTTCTTTGTGAACTATGTGTAGTCTTTTAAGTAACTCAAAGGAATTGCTAATTTTTTTCTTGACATTTGTAGGAAAATACACTTAGTTTGATGAGAAGATTGATAACACTCTCATATGTCGGTCAAATACGAAGCTACAGCCAGCAGCCAGTTAGCTTAGCTTAGCATAAAGAGTGGAAACAGAGGGAAACAGCTAGCCTTGCTCTGTCCAAACATTTAAAAAAATGCACCATATAGCTCACTAATTAAGAAGTTAATTATCTCGTTTGTTTACTCTGTACAAAAACCTAAGTGTAAAAACAACAATTCACCATTTTACCTGAATATTTCTTGGGTGGGAGCAGTAACTTCCTGGAGTCCCTTTGCTTTGCTTGTACTCTAACGTCACACAGGTTTTCCCCAGAATCTGCACACAGTTTACTGCTGGCGTAACTACAACGAGGCCCAGATGCGGTAAGAGCTCAGATAAGATACTCGTCTGTTAGAGGTTTTTAATTCTCGGGGCAGTTTAATGATGCAGGATTCCAATGAGCCAACTGTGGACTGAACTCACAAACTGGGAGAGGGAATGAAACTCATAAATTTTCAATCCCAGGGCAGATGCTACAACTACAAGTTCACTGAGCTGGATGAATCCTTTATATTGGAAGGGTTACTCAACAAAAGAACAGTGCGATTTTACACTGCAACAAAAAAGACAAAAATAGCCAACAGAAGAAGGATTGTGAGCTTTTAGGAACAGTTTAGGATTCTTCTTTAAATTACCGACATTAACATAAAAACAAGTGAAGGGAATAAAGGAAATACTACTGGCTCCATTTAGATAATAGGCCATTAAGACTCGATCAGTAAACTCAAGCATATTGAACCAACAAACAAATTTAGAAAACTACTACAGGATAATGAGAGGTTTATAAAAAAATGAACAAATAATACATTCTTAAACTAAACTTTTCAGGTCAAGTTTTTCTCACACACTCAGACAAAAAACATTTTCGAGCCCTGATCACAAATGCAAAAGTGTTATTTATGTATTTACTCCAGAACTCCAGCAGGCATGTTTCTCAAAAGCAGGATTTGATGTTTACATGCACAACATATAACTGGGATACTAGTGCACATGTAAACACTCAATGAGTTTTATGAGAATTTGTTCAGGATAGGAGGTGTGGAAATAATTTTAAAATGACTTTTAAAGTTTTAAACAGGAGATTTTGACTTCTAAATCGTATAACAGTTTTTAAAGCATGCAGAATTAAGGTAAAAGAAAGACACACACACACACTAGTATAAGAGAGTATTGATAGAAAACTGCTAGACAAGTAGTAAAGTCACTTTGAGATGAGTTTTTTAGTGGAGTCATAAAACAATAGGGGGGCTTTTCGTGAAGTCCGGCAAGACTGAAAGAGAGACAAGTGGAAAATCTAACATTCATTAGAGCTTATTACATTTCATTTCTGATACGCAAGCAGGTTTATCCATCTAAATTAATTTCACCTTCTGTACTGTACCACCTGAGATGTACAGCTGGTTGGTTTAATTTCTTTTTAACATGACGTGATTCTCGCTCTGGGATTCATGTTGTTGCCTGTGTGCTTATCTCAGCTGTGGATCGCTGCAGGAGTTTAACTTGGTATCTGTTGTCAGAGTCCTCATAGAAATGCCACATGATATAAGCTAATTGAAAAGTGGGGGTGAGGGGTGGGGGGAGGAAATATAAAGATACAAAGACAAGAATGGAAGCCAGTATGAGTTTCTGAGCCCTTTTCATCCCTTTGTTTACTGCTATTACTTTTACAATTATCACAAAAAACATTGCTAGTAAAGCTCATGCTGCTTCCCCTACAAATTAATAAAAAGGAATAATGTAATGTCTAATATCTCCACTTAAACATTGGTGCTTGGAAATGCATTTTTCAAAATTTGGAGGACAAAATCTGCACATAATAAGAAAAGAAAGATGCATAAATAATCAGACAAAAAAATTCAGACAGACTTATCTGACCACATGCTTCCATATCAGAGCAGTGTCCATAGGGCAGACAGTTAAAACACATTATTGCCTCAACATCCCACACTGCTCAATGAGAGCACTGCTTTGCTGTTGTAGGCTTCTTTAATGGCCCATCAGTGAATAGCATCTTCCACTGCTGTGTATCGCCACCTCCACACTGTGAGACGATGTGCTTCAGACGGAGGCCCGGGTCCCTCAGTCAGCATCACCCCACGGTGAGCTGTAATGAGTTGGTGTGTGTGTAATAAGAGCTAATGGTGCCACCGCTTTTGAGCCGCTCTTGCCATCAGGCCATAATGCCACTCCTGCTGTGTTGTGTCAAACAGCCACATGCAAAACAGACTGGTGCCAGTGAGCTTGATGGCAGGCCTGCTGCAGTGTCTCCCCAGCAGCAGATGGATCACAGAAAGAGGGACAAAGGCACCGTGGAGTCTCTAATGACACCATTTGGCTGCAGTTCAACTCACAACATGGGGCGACTGAATTTATGTTGTAAATAACACCTTTGCTGTTGACCAAATATTGTTAACATTGGGGCTGGGTGTCAATGGAAGTTTTTCAGTACTGGTGCTGATACAACACCTGGGTTTTGGTCCTGATACTGATAAGTTACTATGAGAAATATAAACAAACCCTTTTTTCATTTAACAAAAGAAGCCAACACTCTCAGATATTAAATATATTACTAATCTGCTCTAGTTCTTAATGCCAATAAATCCCACCAAAACCAAAAATCAATTGATTCTACTATGTAACTGCCTGTGTAGCCAAAGCCTGATATACCTTATTCCTCTGTGCCATAGACTTCCATTGTTGTCCAAAAACTCTGTCACACTGTTTCACTGGCTGACAGTGGTGGAAGAAATATTCAGATCCTTAACGTAAGTAACAGTACCAATACATTAAAGGGACAGTTCTCCCCAAAACCAAATATACATATTTTTCCTCTTACCTGTAGTGTTATTTATCCAAATAGATTGTTTTGGTGTGAGTTGCCGAGTTTTGGAGAGATCAGCTGTAGAGATGTCTGCCTTATTTTTTTTTCCAATATAATGGGACAACATGGCACAAAAATACATTTAAAAAAATCTCCACTGTCGCTTTACTGTACTACTACTACTGTACTCCATTGCAAGTAAAGTCCGGCATTCAAAATCCTACTCAATTAAAAGTACAAAAGTATCATCAGTAAAATATACCTGAAGTATCAAAAGTTGAAAGTACTCATTACATAGAAAATGGCCCCTGTGAATGATATATAGGACATTGTTAGACTGTTAATACTGATGCAGCAATGCACAAGCAGCATGTTACTGTTGTAGCTGGTCATACAGTCAGGTAGTTTAGTGGAGTGAAAGTATAAAGTCACATAAAATGGAAATGCTCAAGGACAGAACAAGTACCTCAAAATTGTACCCAAGTACAGTACTTAGGGAATGTACTTAGTTACTTTCCACCAGTGGTGCCCATTTCTTCATAACGATTAACACTATTAGCGATTTAGTTTTTACTCAGTCCCTGCTGCTGTGAATACTCACTAGATCACCAAATGTGTATAAATCCGCAGCTATAGTCCCCACCAACAGGCTATATATTTGTAAGCTGCTATCAAAAAAATGTTTCCCTTCAGAGGAACCAACATGCTTGGGGCTCAGGGCCACAGACATGGTGGGGAAGTCAGAATGTATGAGTGTCGGACGGATTTTCTGACAATAAGAAATTATATTGAATAACCCCAGATTTATCCTTTAAATGCTTTCTACACACAAGCAGCTGTACAAGAACTTTCCCTGAATTAAGTTGTCTTAAAGTGGCAAAAAGTTGATTAAAATATGGAACTATCTGATCAAAACACGAGTAAACAAGATTTAATATTGTTTACCAATATTTACAGACATTTGAAGCCAGCTTTCAGTATTTGACAGTTTTCAATACTCCGTGCTACGGACAAATTTTGGTTAGTAATAAAAGACACCCAGCATTAGTTAACCTTTACCTGAATGTATTACTTCATGGTGGTGTGTGTCACAAGATGCACCTCATTGATGTTAATCCTCAGGGCATCTGACCAGGTTTCACCTTCCTCCTTGGGGCTGAATTCATCATTTAAGTTGCTGGCTTGCTTAAAGAAGCCATCTAATGTGTTTGAAATGCTGAGGCATGTTAAATGTCTTAAGTGTTTACGTGTGTGTTCGGATGAACTGTGAGCTGGGAGTGCAGTTTGTCTCCTGGGCGGTGTATGTGTTGTCTGACAGGCCCCCCGCTCCTCATGGTGCTGGATAAAGATATTAGCTGGGCACTGTTGACACTGCATGCACACTCGTAATGGCCTCATAAATTCTGCTAGTGTGAAAGGGAAAAAGAGAGTGAAAAAGGAAGGGACTGTGGACTCATTGGCAGTCCACTCTCACTCTCTGTGTGCTCGAAACCACCCAGCATGCTCCCTACCTGCAGTTAACAGATGCAGCAAATGTGTGTTAACACAACACTTCAGAGCTCGGAGGCAGCTTCAAATTGGGGTTATATACAGTATATACAATATTAGTAAAGTAAGTAATTTTAAGCACAGATTCACAGAAAGACCGAAGCTTTTACACACCCAGTGTTTGGAGTTCTTTTAATAACATTTATTTTAAATAAAAAACCAAACCTTTACATATTTAAGTGTAATTTTATGGCAATTTTATGGACAAGGAGACATGTTACCCTAAGTAATTTCATATAAATCATTTTTACAATGTCACGTCACCCCCTCCTTGACCGTATGAAGGTGGAAGGTGGAAATACAATCTTTCAGAACAAGGTGTTAAGCATCATACGACATATTGTCCATTATGTTGAAAATGCCAAATTGTACAAACTTTTTTTTAAAGCAGCTACCTTTATAAGTTTGGCAAATAACTGGTTGTTATCGTATGTGAAGGGGGATTAAGCGGCAGACAAAGTAATTTGTTCAAAAAAACATGCAGTCACATAGTTCTATCCACCAATCAGAGTTGAGCAAAATTTGAATCACAATCTGATGGCATTTGTGGGGTTGTTCCTTATGGAGAGCCAAAGTCCTGATATCCGGTCCGGGCTAGCTTCTGTTCCACTTCGTCTGTAACAATTTCTCATTCAGCATTTCGGCGATTCTGAAAAAATTAAGCGTGTTCCTGAGGTTTATTTTCCACATATAAACAAATCAGCATCTGCTACAGCATTTGCTATTAGAAATTGAAGCCTTAGTGATTCTAACAATGTTAAAATGTGAGCATAGAAAAAAAACTACTGCTCCCATGAAAATCTAGCAGTCTAGCAGCCCGCATGTCGTTGTAACGCTCTCTTGTAGTGTCATTTTTCCAACTTTTTAGCTGTAATCTCGTCTGTCTCGAGGTGTTCCCTTCTCTCTGTGCTGCTGTTATGTCAGACCTGTCTGAACAAGCCGCGGTACATCAGCTTGCCCATGGACTTACCTCTTTTTGACGAGCTGTGATGTTTAACCTGCAGTGGTTTAGGCCTTATGGGAGTGTTATGGTGTTCTTTTAAAAGGCCGCTACACAAAATTGTCTAGACACTATTACTTACTGTTGAGTAAGGCTCCGTTCAAGTATGGATTTTTAGTTATTAGATTATTAAAAATGTCAATGTGATTTCAAATGAGGTTTCCTTACTTCTGGAAGTTTGAAGGTTGAAAAAAAAACAAGGATGTTCTTTTACTAACTTTAAATTGGATTGTTTCTTATTTAGTCTTGACTATTTAATGATGTCCCAGTATTTACTTTGATTGGTTATTTCTGTGTTCTAAGTCTCATTGAACAAAATGTTAATGTGACATTCTACTTCCTGAATAAGCATTTGCCATCAGCAGATATAAAGCTTCCTTCAACAGTGGTCTAGAAGCTTCTAAGGACCCAAAGTTGTTTAAATGATGTTGAGCGCTTTGGTTGTTGATGTGTCGTTCTAATTGTTTTTACAATCCGTGTAGGCCTGTGACATTATCAGGCTAATGGATGCAATCAGCTGGTACACCTGTAATTTATTAGAGCTTGTTTCCTGACACTAAAATTCTTCTGACGATGTTTTTTTTTTTTGAGTAAAACTGAAAGCTTGAGACTGGAGCAATGCCTTTGTCAGTTTTTGGAGTAACCTTATTCTTAAATGTATTAAATATCAATGGAGCTCCTGGTTTAAACTCTAGTTCAAATTACAACTTACAATATCTACAAAGGGCAAATCACTGAATACGGTCTTTACAACATCTTCATCGAACATTAACACTTTATTTGGGTAGATTTGGGAATATGGTGAGCCACACATGAGGAAGAGGCAGCAGCTGAATAATAAGTAAGAGTTTTAAATGTGCTCAGTGTCAGATCAGGTCACTGAGGTACATTTGATGGTGAAATGTGACTGTCAGTGACTTTGCCTAGATTAGATGCTTTAAAGGGAGGAGGAAATGTTTCTTGGCAGCACCGATGTCACTCTTGCTTGCTCCAGTATCACATGGCCAGTATTGATTGTTAGATCCAGGGGCTGTTAAGCGGCTACTTGCATCTCAGTGTGTCATTTTGTAGAAGATTAATGTTGCCTTTAAAAACCCCTGCATTCTCTTCATTATTAATGAAACTTAAATGGCAGTTTGCCAAACTAAAGTAAACATCGGCTTTTCAACACACCGCAGCTCTGCCACAAAGACCAACATTAACACATTGACAAAAAGAAGCACAAAAAAGTGATAGGATACACGTTCATGTAAAAACCTTAAAAGCTTCAAGGAATTTATACTGTAGGTGTAAATGTTTTCATCAAAAGGAATGCTCATAACTGTACGGTAGATATTAAGCCACAGCCAGCAGACAGTTAGCTTAGCTTAGCACAAAGACTGGAAACAGGGGGAAACAGCTAGCCTGGCTCTGTCCGAAGTTAAAACAATCCACGTACCAGCGCCTCTAAAGCTCACTGACGAACACCGTATATCTTGTTTGCGTAATCTGTGTAAAAGCGACAATGTACTGTTTTATGGGGATTATGTGCCAGAAAATGTAATGGACAAGAGCAACAGAGATTTAGGAAGTTGCTGCTTCCTGCCAAGTAATATTCTGGCACATAACCCCACTGACATTGCAACATGTCATAT
Source organism: Coreoperca whiteheadi (assembly GCA_011952105.1). NCBI lineage: Eukaryota > Metazoa > Chordata > Actinopteri > Centrarchiformes > Sinipercidae > Coreoperca > Coreoperca whiteheadi. The sequence goes on from CM022473.1 coordinate 15,456,362, forward strand.
TTTTACACTTTAATTTTTTTTTTAATAACGTGTGAATTTGGGAGCTTTAGATGTGCTGGTAGGCAGATTGTGTTACATTCAGGCACAGCCAGGCTAGCGGTTTCTGTCTTTATGCTAAGCTAAGCTAAGCATCATATTAACCGCACAGACATGAAAGTGGTATACATTTTTTAAACTAACTGTCAGCAAGACAGCGAATAAGGGTGTTTCCCAAAATGTCAACTATTCCTTTAAAAATAAGTGGTGTTTTTTATTGTTTCACTGATAATTAATGCACTACTGATTTAGTCCCTATCACCAGTGTTCTCTGGTGGATCAAATAGTAGATTTAATCTTGTTACAACAATGTGCTAAAGCATATAGACAGAAAACAAGCTGAAAGAATTTGTAGATATTATCCAGAAAAGGGATGTAAAACTTCATTACAGTAATGTGAAGTGTCATGCTCAGTTGAATCTCTGTCGCAGGTTTGCTGGACATTTGAATCCTGAGGTTTTTAATGAGCTGTTGTAATTTTTCATTCTTGTGTTAAATTCACTTCCTTCACCTGAAAAGTTAAACCTGTCTTGTCCACTGCATATAAATACATACACTGACACGTTATTGAGGACACACACGACAGAGGGTCAGTTCAGGTTAATCCAGTGTGGTTTTACGGACGTGTGATCTGTGTTCACATAAATATGGTCATTAGACTTATTGCTTCCCATGACAACAACCTGATGGATGTATTGTTCAGTTTCAGTTAAAAGCTGTCACTTAAATCAACGGTGATTAATTTGCTGAAAGTCAAGGCCAATGAATAAATCTCAGCAAGTGTTTTAATGTGCATTATGCTATTGAATGCCTTCAGCATATAAACGTTATCACTAATACTTAATCTACAGGTATGTGTACTGACAATGTATTCAACAGAAGCATTTCTAATCAGGATTAAACTGTAACACACTATTGTCTAATATTTAGTTAAATATTTCCTTAAAGCACAAATGGCTTAATCATATTGTCCTTTGTTTATTGCAGTGAGTCAAAGCTGCACTGGATTCCCTCAGAAGGTTCAAGTAAAACATTCCAAAATTTCCTCACTAAGGTTTGATGATATCTTTACATGTTGAGTCAATTTCCTTTTATAACATCCATTTGATAATGTTCTTACACCGCATGGCTTATTAAGTTAGCCTAATGTGCAGTGATTGGGGGTGTAGTGAAAGTAGCCTAACGCTAGATCTTTATGCACACATTTTGATTATTGTTATATTATTGTTCAAAGACAGGAGTTTTATAATAACGTTTATTATATATGAGCGGTTTATATGTAGTTATATGTACCAGGTTTTGTCAAGGAAGAAGAATGCATGGAATAAAAAAAGATTGCTTCATTGATTGTGTCTTTTTTTTTTTTTAAATTGTCCATTGTGAGCCAGACAATGTTAAAGGACTGTAATGCTAAATTGCCAAAGTACTCTTTTAAGGTTTATTGTTCAAATAAAGCTCTATGCTGTTTTCAGTTCCTATCAAGCTTAATAGCTGGTAAACACATGTTTATGCGAGGAATGAAACACATTAAGACAAAAAAAAAGTCTACAAACATGGTATTACAATAGAAATATAGATACGTGTACAAATTAAACATTTTCTCAAAATTTCTGTACATTGTAAATTTTATGTTTACAGCTTTGTTTTGTTAGAACTTATCCCATTGTGCACTTGTCAGAAGTTTCTCCCAGAAGAACAAAAACAACCCTCCAGCTGTGTTTTCTTCCTAGTGATGATGTGAAACTAAAGTTAGACAGCCATGACACAAGAGTTTGTTCCTGCGTCCCACTGGTTTAAAAGTATAAAAATGTACAGGATTCAGTGTTGCCAAGACAACACAAGTCAACAATAATTTCCAGGGATACACAAATGTGCATCTGAGTTTTTTCTGTTTTCTGCTTATGTATTTTGTGAAAGTAGGAATCGGTGTGGACTGAAAAACCAAAAGATGTGCCTATTGGGTCCTTTAGATTTGTGAGAAAGTAAGTTGAATATGCACAACTGATGAAAAGACTAATTATACTGACATGTTTTAAGCCCCATTACAGAACACACCCACACATTTTTTTAAATTGTCAGATAATATGAAATATTCAAAACTATCATTCATTAAGGTGAAAATTAAATAAATACACAGGGAATTCTAATAGACTTCTTGTGTTTATGGACCCTAATTTTTCAGATTTGATACAAGGAAAAATAAATTGATTGAAGGGAAACCAAGAATTAGCCAGAAAATTACATTGCGGTGCTTCCTGTCAACTGGAGGCCCATAAAGTGAAATAAGTGGTGACTTTTTAACCCGCAATGATGTCAAAAAGTAGGACAATGAGGACCAGTTTGGAAGTAACGTGAATTATCCTTTAAGTTCGGTGACTACGCCCTCCGTGCTCTAGTTTCGCTGAAAGACTTGAAAACAGTCGCAGGAAAGAGTAAATCAAGATGGAGTTCCTTTTTTAAGCCCCAGCCTTATTGTTTAACCTCAGAGCAGGAGAGAGGAGGAGGCGCACTCTTTCCTCGCCTGACGCAAACAGGAGACACGCAGACAGAGATGAACCTCAGGGACATTGTTCAATACTCACTGTACACAGTCAATATATCATGGCTGCATATATGTCTGACCTGGATCTCCTACATTCCAACCCTTATGAGAGAGATCCACATGGACTAAAGGACAATTTATTGATTAGGTGTTGCACCCCCTCATCCCAAAATGTGTTTTCATATCTGCCATTGTCACTGCCATCATTCTCTCATGCTGTAGACTGCAGAGCCCACCTTCCTCCCCTTTATTGACTCAATATGAAAACACAATTATTGCACCAACAAAAAGGTGGTCAAAGGTGCAGCCACATAATGTTTTTCAATGAGCCAAACACTCTGTTAGTGACAATACTGTTTATAGTCTCAAGAGCAGCACACTGAAAGAAGTATTCTGGTACCTTACTGTTTAAACTTATTAGTAAGAGTTGAGAGTTTATTTTTTTCTAGTGTTGTCTCAGGTTTTGCATTGGGTCAAAGGACAGACAGAAACAGTGTGAACCATTTAATAATACAATAAAGTATTAGGGAGCCCATCACATACAAAATATTTACAATTATATGCCAGTAGCTATGGACTAATGAGCCTAGAGCCTATCCTCATGTAGCTGTGGATTGATAGAGTGTGATGCACAGGAACATAAAGATGTTGATGAGTTGTACAGACTCATCAACGCTGAATTCCTATGCATGGTGATTGGGAATCTCAGGAAGACTCGTGCTTCACTGTGCTGTTTGACCATGTCCAAAGCATGTTTCATGGCCTGAAAAAAGGGTAATGTTTAGGTGTGGGGTCAGTCCATTTACCAATGTGAATGGCACCAAATAGAAAATGGATTCATGTGTTGCTGGTGTGTTGGGTTTGGAATCAAAACAGCCAGGCCCTGACTCCCTTTGCCGTTCTGATCCTCCTCAGAGCCACTCCCCATTTTTATGCTCCTGTTTGTTGCTACTGAATCTGTGATGCACAGCACAGATATTTTTTAGTGTAATAAATATTCACCAGCTGACCACAATTCAAGAGTAAAAATAGTTTTACTTCACCCCCAGTGAGTCAGTTTATTCACAAGAAGGGTTAAATGTGAGCATGATGTCCATAAGTTGCAAAGGATGTGAAGTTGGGCTGTACAGGAAACAGGGAGAGCAGTTTCCTGTTATGTAGAAAAGAGCCTGTTGTACACCAATCAGACAGTTAGGTGGTGTGCAGGGAAACTGGGTTTATCAATGATCATGATCTCAGACACTTTACTTTTTAAATGAGACACTATCAGTAATACTGAGAAATATGGCTTTGGGATAGTAGCATCCAGAAACAACTGGGATCTGGGAATGTATAGTTTTCACCTAATCATAACTTAATATAAACTGAAGTACTTCACAAAATTAACTCAAATTACAGAAATTGTGGAAAGCATGAAGGGAAACTTTGATTTAATGGAAGTAATAGTACGTGAAAAAAATATAAGGCCCAAATTACAAAGGTTTGTAACTAATTGGTTTGTTAAGGATTAATAAATAATTAACTTCATAGATCAGTTATAAGCCATTGATAAGAACAATGTTTGGGTTGCCATTGTCATGGTTTCAGGTTTGGGTTTACTTATTTCCTGTTTTATTTTGAAATATTATTCTCCATGTGTCTCTTGTTAGATTTTGTTTCCTCCCCTTGATTGCCGTTGATTGTGTTCACCTGCGCCTCAGTGGCTCCTACCTCTGAGTATTTAAGTCTGTGTCTCCCTTTTTTCCCTGTCTGATCCTCTTCAGTTATGGTCGAGTATTCCTGCTCTCGTGTAGTTTTTGAGATTGCCTATGTTCTTTGGATTCCTGCTTACGTTTTTGGATTTTTTGCCTGCCTTTTGATTTTGACCACTGCCTCCCCCAGTAAGTTTGTCAGCCTTTTTGTGTTCCTGAAATAAACTGTTGAACTGCTTCTGTCTGCCTGCATTTGGGTCCTTACCCAGTTTTTCTGGCTTTTTCTGGATCGTGACAGTATGATTTGACCAAGATTGACCCAACCCAGCAAATTTTTCACCTGGAGTGCCTAGAGGATATGTGAAGGAAGACAGTCAACCAGAACCATAAAGAGGCAATCTGTGCGCTGGCTAATGGAAATGGTCCCCAGTTACTTCATGGCCTTTCTCTGTGCCCCCAAGCCTCAGCCTCAGATTCTCAGGCAACCTGCACAGCTGCCTGGCCGTTCCCCGCTGCACTGTATTGAGACTCAGCCATCCAGTGCTTTAGAGCCATCGTCGGTCCTGCCTGGTTTCCAGTCGGTGGTCCGGGTGACCCAACCACCTCCTGTCCCTGCCTGCAGCAGCTCCCTGACCTCCCAGTTGGGCCGCCCTGGCCTTTAAAACTCTCTGTGCTGCCCTCTGAACTCTCTCTGTCACGGCCAAAACCAAAACGTGTCGTGGTTGGGCCGAAAAGGGCCTTCCAAACCCCCTGAGCAGCCAGAGCAGTCCCCTGCATCGCTGCAGCCATCTGAGCCGTAGCTATCGCCAGTTTTTTCTGTGCTGCCGATTACTGAACTCTGCCGGACCCCCTGAGGGTTTCTGTCATGATTTTGGTTTAGTTATTTCCTGTTTATGTTGAAATATTCTTCCTCATGTGTCTTGTGGCGTTTCCTCCCCTTGATTGGATTGTGCTCACCTGCGCCTCGTTGTCGGTGTTTCCCTCTCTTCCCTTTCAGATTCTCCTCAGTTATGGTCAAGCTTCCGGCCCTGCTCTTGTGGTGGTAAATTATTATTATTATTTTTAGGTTTTTTTTGAGATTACCAATGTTCTTTGGACTCCTGCTTATGTTTTTGGATGCTTTGCCTACCTTGCTTTGGGTTATGTTTGCCTGCCTAGATGGTCTCTCTGCCTCCCACAGTAAGTTTGGCAGGTGCTGGTTCCTTTCTTTTTTTGGGGGGGTTCCTAAAACAGTTGAACTGCTTGCATTTGGGTCCTTACCCTGTCTTCTGGCTTGACGGTTGTGACATCCCTTTTAGGTTGTTTCTAATTGCTAAAAATGCAGTAATAAATGTTAGTTCATTAATAAATGCTCTTCCATGGTTTCTCAATTTCTAATGAGCCATTGTGTGCAAATATAAATGTTAATTCATAAAATATTTTTAATCCATCATGCCTGTAGTTTTAAATGTTGGCGATCACTCATCACAACACTTTTCCACAACCTGGCAACCAATAAGTTCTTATTAAAGGCTAATAACCGATCTTTAAAGCATTCGTAAACGACTTATCTACCATTAAAAGCTATCTTTATAAACTCTTTATTAAAACGTACCTCATTAGAAAGTGGTAGGTTTTTCTGTTTTCCATTGCCAAAAGTAGGCTAGCTTTACTTGTAGTTTATGTAATTTTTTGACCCGTTTTATTATAAATCTGGGATAATATGTATAGCTCCTTATTCCACCGTTGGCATCCACATTACATCCTTTGCAGCCTCAACATTTTCGCTTTTGCTGTTTTAAAATACAGAATCAGCGTGTAGGCTGTTAACATTTTCAACACTTGACTGGATCTGCTGCTGCTCTAATACGGATCCTGGAGTGAGCGGCTCGAGCTTTCCCTCCATTTGGTTTCTAGTCGCGTCCTGCGCGCTGTAGGACGCACAGACGATCAGCTGAGCAGCGTTTCTGAGGCAGATAGACAGAGCTGTGTTCAGTCAGACTCACTCTCTCTGTTTGGACAGTTGAAGTTGGGTCCGTTTTTACATGTTTAAAATTGTGTCTAAGCTGCGTGGACGAGATGTTGGAGATGGTTGCTTCGCCAAAATGAACACAGGTGAGATGATTTATTGTAAAGGACAAGAGTGGTTTTGAACGGCTGGTCTTAAAAGCTTATCTTTCACTGTATGCTGAACATTTAGTATATTATGAGCAAGTAAGTATTAAGCATAGAGCTGGACGGTGAGAGGAAATTGAGGTTTAGTTTTAATTATCTTTTTATGTTTGACTTTTATGTCATTCTTTTTAACATTCCTGTGAATATATCATGAATACAGCGGTAACAGGATGTGAAGCAAACCAAAGTGTGTCTAAGGCAGTGTTTCTTGATTTCAGAGCAGAGGGCAGTGTAATGTTTGTAGAGAAAATTTAAAATATTTTTGAAGCCTTAAAATAACTGTCTTTTCTAGTTTTAGGGGGTATATACTCTCACATATGACAAAATCTTGAGTGCATTATTTCCAAGAAAAGTAGTATAGTGAGCCAAATTTAGATTAGATTTAAGTTCTTCTCTGAAAGTGATTGTATGTTTCACATTAGTTAAATGTATTAAATATACATGAATTACATGTGTTGCTTTATTATCACTGTATTGTGATATATATATATATAGTTTTATTCTCAAAGCATAAAGGCAGTCTGAAAGGGTTTCTCTTGCTTGAATCACAGGAAGTGAGTCAGGGAAATCCCTTACATTTTTTTCTATTCTTTCTCAAAGGATGCAAAAGCAAACATTACTCAATTGAAGTCCTTTTTGCAATACATTTTTAGTTTGGGTATTTTTTTGCTGGAAAGTATGAGGAACGCTGACCTACATTTAATGGAGTGCCAGATTTAGCAAATATTGTACACATTTTGTTAAGAAAATGGTCAAACTGCGCGACCACATGACAATATCTAGAATCTTTGAGTAGTTTTAGGTCACAATAGGACACAATACAAATGACCTGTAAGCTATTTTAAAGCACATAATCTTAGTTTCCTTTTCCTGTTCTTTCAGACTGCACCAAGCCTTCTGTTGCTCCAAAGCCAAGATTCGTTTGTCACGCCAGCCTGAAGCTGCCCTCCCCTCTCATGTCTGCAGACAGGGGTCCCAAACCCTCTATTGCCCCGAAACCTAAAGTCACACCAGAGCTTAATGGCAACCAGGGAGGATGCATTAATGGCAGCTTGCTAACTTCAGTTATTGAAGTTGATGAGGAGCACGAGATAGAGAACGGTCTAAAAAAAGTGGTTGCAGAAAGGTTGCCAGCAGAGAAACAATTTAACACGTACTTCCTCAAATCACCAATAAAAGATGTGCAGAATGTGGCGGAGGACAGAGAGGCGACAGAGGAGGAAGAGGAAGAAGCCATGGTTCAGAAGATTGACGAGGACTGGAGGTTAACTGACAGTGCTCTAACAGAGGAGGTGGACTCCCTGGAAACACTTTGGGTCGGGGATGCTGGACTTACGGCGGACTCTGAGGAGATGGTTGACACAGATGTAACGGAGGATATGGACGCTGAAGGTTGTGACGCAGGTGAGGCGCTGGCAGACACAGATGGCCTCTCAGTAGAAGACATTTCTGTTAATAGCATTAATGAGAAGGCAGGATGCTATTCTGATGAAAATCGGCACATGAAGGGGAGGCAGGATGAAACAGGTGACTGCACAGCAGATGATTTAACGGAGTCTCTCACGGACGATCCTAGTCTCCTTATTAATGAAAGCATGAAGGACACTGATACACATCAAGTTTTTCTAACCGATGGAGAAGAGGAATCTGCTCCTGATTGTGGCATCATGTGTAACATCTCGAAGTTTAGATGTGGCCATAGAACGAAGGAAAAAGGCAGAAACCTACAGAACATTCGTTTTTATGATTTTATTCCTGAAGACCAGAAACCGTTCTGTGATGCAATGAAGAGACATGTTGCCGTAGACGATGATCCAACTCATGAGCCTTATTACATCTCTTCAGAGGACATTATTAACAGAGAGATGATGCCAAGGAATAACAAAGGTCATGGACTACCAGAGAGTCCACTCACACCACAAAAGCCTTCGTCTGTGAACAGCAGTGGACTATCAGCTGAGAAATATGCAGAAAATGGACAAATAGAGTGTGTGTCCACTGAGGAGTACGTGGAGATTGGTAACAGTCATGAGTCCGGCAGCCGCAACAGTGATGAAAACAAGGTAAGAATGTACCATAAAAGGGTGACTGTCAAAACTGAAGAATCCAAAGCTCAGACAGCACAGACCTTGATGAGTCATTTGGACTATCAGCCAAGGTTCAGGCTGGTATCCATCTCAGTGCCAACGGACACAGACCCCTCGCTGACATCTTCTCTCTCAGAAAGCCAGCTGCTTTCCCCGAGTGACTCGGATGTCTTCAGAGACGAGGACGACCTAGAGGGTCACATAGTGCCGTTTCTGGACAACACCACTGACACGGAGCAGGATATCAGTGATGAGCATGTCTATGAGGAGCCAGGTCAGAGCTCAGAGGGTGAAAATGTTTTTCCTTTTGATAAGAGGACACCAGAGATGCGCGCCCGCTCACTCTCACACCGCATTAATAATAATGTGGCTGAGGTGGGAGGGCAGTTCATTCAGAGGCCCTACACGGGTGGATTCGGACAACCTGCACTGAGCAGCAGCCCCATGTTAAGCTCAATGCTGCACAAGAGCTACGCCAAACCCCACTATTTGTCCCTGTACCCACGCTCCCTCTCCATGGAGGGGCAGGACACGCCTCTGGGTGTCTACAGGGAAGGTTCCCCACGACAGGGACGTGTCATTTGTTCATCTGGAAGCTTCTCCCGGTGTTCACCTCTGCCATCCAGTGGCCTGTCCACTCCAACATCTGTTGTGGACATCCCTCCCCCGTTTGATCTGGCCTACATCACCAAGAGACCCATCACAAAGAGTTCCCCCTCGCTTTTCATCGAAGAAGACTCGTCTGAGAAAAACAGGAAAAAGAAATCGTCCATTAAGCGTTTCCTGATGCTTAAATTTAGGCGCAAAACAGAGAGCAAGCCTGTAGTGGATGCCAACTCGTCCTCCTTTAAGTCCTCAGCAGAGTCCAGCCACCACACACCCAGCAGAGTGCTGGATCTAGATAGACACAGCATAAGTAGCTCTCCACAGTTCAACTCACGCTCTGCTAGTAGACCTCATGTTTCACCTGAGAACCACCTGTTCTACAAGGACAGCAAAAGAAAAGGGACCTCTGTGGCCTTTCTCAATCGCAGCGTTGTCCGGGTGGAGTCCTTTGAGGACCGCTCCCATGTGCCTTTCACACCTCTTCCCCTGACCAAGCCTCGCTCCATCTCTTTCCCCAACGCAGATACCTCAGACTACGAGAATGTTCCTGCCATCAGCTCGGATTATGAGAACCTTCAGGTCCCACAACGGAGACCTATCCGACAGGCGCCGTTCACACACTTCTTTGATCGTCCCAGTCGGGTTCTGTCCTCTACCAATGAGACTGATGGTTATGTGGACATGAGCAGCCTTCCTGGGTTCAAGAGTAAAACAGAGTCACCTGACCAGGAAACAGAAAGGTATGTAATCAAGACTAACAGTCTACAGCCACGCTAGCAGTTCTGTGAGGTTGTACTGTATGACAATGCTAACATGCTGATGTTTTTGCAGGTAGAATGTTTACCATGTTCACCATCTTAGTTTAGCATGTTAGCATGCTAAGATTTGTTGACTTGCTCTAAACACAAAGTGCAGCTGAGGCGGATGGGAATGTCATTAGTTTTGCAGGTATTCGGTCATAAACCAAAGGTGTGCAGAAATTTAAATTTTGACCTGATAATGGTGCTAGAAAAAAGGTCTAGGTATTACCAAATTAAGTAGGGTCTTCTGGGGACCATGAACTGCTGAACACCATGTCATGGCAATCCATCCAATACTTGTTGAGATATTTCTGTTTGGACCAAAGGGAAGGACCGATCAACTGACCGGCCGACATTGCCATCCATAGTCACGCTGCTAGCGTGGCTAAAACTTGTGTGTGTGTTTGTGTAGAATGAAGCTGCTGAACATAATATTAGTGATCTTTGCAATGTTTGACACTGAGCACAGGTCTTTTTATATTACTGCTCGGCCACTGTGAGGGTTTAACAATGCTCCTGGGGAGGAGGATTTATAACTAACTATTATGTTGAGACACGGAAGTGGGGATCATTGGTAGAGAGGACGGTGCAGTAGATTTCCCTCTTGCTATGCAGTGAGATGTACTAAGCCTGAGCGGTCATGTGTTGTTGGGGCATGTTGGGTGGCAGAGAAGGAAAGGCTCGAGGTGGTGGTCTCTTCAAATCTAAGTGAAAACAGGCTGGTTTCATCCATAAATCATCTTTTTAGGAGCAAAAACAGGTTCTTGTGTTGAGCTGTAGGTAGAGCCTATCATCTCCCTGCTCTGGTGTTATTTGTTGGTATGATCACCCATGCTGTGCTGACATTAACCCATCCCCCATGCATTCCTGTTGGCTGTGCCCATATCATGCAGGCTGCTCAGGATGATTAATAGTCAGAGCATTTTGGAGTCATTGCTCTTCTCTAGCCAGTCAAGAACAACAGGCTGATAAAATCTCAGTATGTTCTGTAGATCGCAGTTGTTCACTGCGGTGCTTCCCTCTCATCATGTTTACATTGTGGTTATGTGTGCAAGAGCAACTGTACAGGCTCTAAAATAAAAATAAATTTTATTTGTGAAATGGAGGACAACAATTTAGTTTGTTATGAAAACTTAATGATCAAAAGAAAAATATTCAATATTATTTTGCTTTTCTGTGTTTTATATGAAAACTAGCAGTTTGAGTTTGTCCTTTTGGGCGTAAGGAAATTGTGCTGGGCATTTTTCACTGCTTTCAGACATTTTCTAAATCAAATAATTAATCAAGAAAATAATGGAAAGATTAATCAATAATTACAATAATCATTAGTTGCAGCTAACTGTCAGTTCCTCTCTGCTGATTTATTATCTGCTAAAAAGAATTATAAGCCAAAAGGTGTATGTAAACAGGTGCCTTCTTTAAGAATTTTCTACTTTCCTTAAAGTTATGTTGCACTTCATGTTTTGTCATTATCGTAATGCATATTTTCTTTGTGCTCCATACCATGCAACCATGGCCTCGAATCAATAAAATCTGAATGTAAATCTGAAAGATACTTGTATCTCCATACTACTGCTAGAGCAGGTAAGACTTCAAAGTTTAGTTAAACATTGGATGCCTCATTTAGCACTAGGTTTATTTAAAATATTTTTTATATCATTGCTTTTCCATCACAAAATACACATTTGCAAAAGTTACATGCTTCTATGTGAGAACCGGAGCGTTCTATGTTAGTACTAAAGACGGCAGTATGATTATCATTTTCCTCACTTTGATGTAATCACAGCAAACCAATATCCGGGTGGACCGCAGAGTCAGTGGTTGAGCCTGTTAGTTTTGCAGTAGCCTGAAGGGACAATATTAGCAGATCATAGTTTGGAGATCATTGAAGTTCATCATTGCCCCATCACTGCTATGAGTGGAACAAATGGGCTCACCAATGAACCTGAGGCAAAAAGAAAATGAATATTTTTTTATCTCCTTCTGTAATTTATCTCCATAGATTTTGCCTTAAGCCATTATACAACATAGCATGATTGTAAGAAGTGACAGAGGCAGTTTCTGTGGGAGTGATTATAAAAGCTCAATATAGAAACTGTGCATGTAGCCTGTGGTTCCAACACCCTCTGGTATATCATCCAAAGTTTGATCCAGTGAGCAGTAATGGGCCATGCAGCTCTAATGTGTGTGTGTGTGTGTGATGCAGAGCTCTGAACTGCTCACATATGTTGTTCCTATGTAGCTAATTTGCATCTCAGTGGGGCTAAATGCACTGGTGCTAGGAGGAAAACATGGCAGGAACATTGGCAAGGCAATTGGTCATGTAGAGGACGACTGCATCACTACTGTAACTTAAGGACGTGTTTTTATTTGCATAGTTTACACTCCTCACCGAGCTGCATTCATTAGCATATTCATTTGGGCTCCCTGCAGAAGAGAATCTCGTAGCATAAAATACCAACATGCGTCCCTGGTTGGGTACAGTTGTCACCACAGGCCTTTCAGGTTCCTTTTATTGGTTTCTCTAGACCTGCAATGTCTTATCTATTCACATTTACTTCTAATGCTGAACATGTTTATTATAGTGATATTTCAGGGCGACCATAAAGATGGTTCAATGAAATTCATCTGATTTATTTTCACATGAATGAAGCTTTGAGGACAGAACACAGTTCATATTATAAAACCACTGAGTCAAATTTGTGGTAGAAACCATACAGTAAAAACTGAAATGCTACTGTACAGACTAGACCAGTGATTCCCAACCTGGGGGTCAGGACCCCACCAAGGGGTCACAAGATGATTAAAACATTAAAAAAGAACATATATTTCTCTTAGACAATCGTAGGGTTTTTTTTTCCGGACATTTCTGTAATTATACCTTTTTTCCTATACTAATACTGGATGCTTTCACACTTTGAGGGCCTTAAAAATCATTATGAGAGTAGTTGGACCTTTTTGGAAATACATTTATTAGCTTTTTGTAGGAGAGTTAGATGAGAAGAGGCAGCCTATTAGTTTAGCTTAGCATAAAGACTGGAAACAGGGGGAAACAGCTAGCCTGTCCAAAGTATCAACCTACCTAACAGCAACATTAAGCTCATTAGCCATTCAATTTTAATGCCCTGTTAACTTACTGTATGAGTAATTTTAGTGTCTTTTTTTTTTTTTTAAATCGACCAAAAAGTCAGTGCATTGAAGATGTCCCAGTGCCACATTTTTTGTCTTTATGTGTACTGTATGTACCTGTGCATGCATCATTTATTGTATGCATATACTGTATGTATGCAATATTTCACCATAGTATCCCTTCTTTCTCACCAGTGCCTATACAGAAGCCTACAACGTGTGTTCGGCGGCTGTCGGTCCACAGACTGTTTCAGTGGGTGATGTCAAGGGAGAGGCGGCGAGTGAGGAAGAACAAGGACGCACATCAGAGGAGGAAGAGGGATGCAGCAATTATGACAGACAGGTTCGCTCCGACAAATGTGTGTTGCGTTTGTGTAGAGGAAGAGTTACAGTTAAAAATATTAAGAAATATTTATGTGTTTTGGAATTTTAGATTCCGATTGTGAAAGTTTATATATCCTGTATAGACTTAAAATATAGAATTAGTTAAGTAATAGGGTTAGGGTTCAGTTTTCCCTATGCTCTACAATTTTTACCAAAGGACTGTTACCTACTATCCTTTAAAAAGTTATTTAATTTGTTTTGTTTTGCGACATCATTTTGTAAGAGCAGGTATCACCTTTTCCTAAATGGTAGGTAGAAATGATGACGTACTTGCAGAACAAAATAAAGCAAAGTAAACTGTTTTTCACCTTGGGCAATTTCAAAATTGCCCTCAAGCCAGGATTTTAATGCGGGTTAATGGAGGTTAATGGGCTACTACAATGCTGTCCTCATTATTTAGAATTTGATTGCTGCTTGGAGACTATGTGGAGAGGGGAGCCAGCTATATTTGTTGAACTGGTGCCAAAATGCTTTTGCTCTTCCTAACCCTGGGCTTATTACAAGTAAATAATATGATTGTTTACAGCCTGATGGCCGATCCAGGGCCTTTTACATCGCGAAAGAGCTGGTGGATACAGAGAGATTGTAAGTTACATGTAAAACTAATTTGCCTTATCAAATAATTCTGCTTAAACTAATCAGGTTCACTTTACCTTCCTATTTAATTGTGTATTTATTTCTCTGTCCACAGACATGTGAAAGCACTCAAGCTCCTCCAGGAAGTAAGTGCTGTATCTGTGTTCTCTATACTATAATATAATTGAACTATTGGGTATGTATCTAGATATTCTGAGAGAGGGTTACAGTGGTTTCTACATTAGGCTACAGTAGGCTGTCCAAGCTCTGTAGAGATGAAGTTTCAGTTACATATTACAGAATTAGTGTTCCTTAGCTCAGGTTTACATTTTATTTCTTAAATCCCCTAAAATGTAAACATCTTTGTATGCTTGCTTGTCTTGTCCTGTCAAAAAGTACATGTTATATATGTATTTAGCAGATGCACACTATATTTAGTTTAATTCCATCCATATAAACAAACTATTATTAAATGTTATTTATGCTGTGTGTCTATTCTGTGCACGAATGCTCATTTCCTGGAACACTCACTCACATTCGCACCTAAAAGCCAAACACAGTTTGAACTTTTGGCTTCTGAACAGCTCCACCGGAGCAGTTGGGGCTTTTGTGCCTTGCTCAAGGGAAAGTCAGCAGTGGTAATGAGGGAGGAATAAGTTCTTCTTTCACTTCTCTTTCTAGATTTATCCCTCTGGTGTGCGGATTAAACTAGTGACCTAGACCACCACTGCTCCAGTGTTCTTATCGATGATGAGGTTTCCTAATAACTCATGTATTCCCTGCTGTCAGATATTATCTTTTTATACTTTTGCAGAAGTAAGAAAGGAAAAACAGGGGAGAAATGCAGACTTCGGTGAAATGTTAGTAAGATTTTGAACATAAACTATGAAAAAATAACAGTTCCTCACACTCGCCCGTGTGCCAGGACTTTCGGGAAGCGGTGGGGGCAGCAGTCGGAGAGGAGGGGGATCCTGTGTTGGATGAAGAGAGGCTTCGAGAGATTCTCAATGAGCTGCCTGATGTTTACACCCTGCACCGCAGAATCCTCAACGAGCTGGAGAATCGAATCCGACACTGGTGAGACTCGTAGAAAGCCCGATGCTGTTAATACAACATGTTATAACTGGAAAATAATTACCTTCCACACTCGTCCCTCTTGTGCCACAGCCCTCTGCATGCATGAACGCAGCTCAGAAAGCATGTAACCTGAGGACTGGTGCAAGCTGCTTCTCCTCCATCCTCTCACCTCTGTTTCTCCATTCAGGGAGGAGAGCCAGAGGATTGCAGACATCTTCCTGTCCAGAAAAGCAGAGTTCTTGGTTTTCACCACTTATATCGGCCATTACGACCGAAGCATGAGCCTGCTGGAGGACAGCTGCCGAACTTCACCTGCCTTTGCAGCTATTGTTCACCAGTTTGAGGTCAGAACGACGGTGCTTCTTTAACTCTAAACAGTCAGTCAGTTTCTACTGCTTGTTCCCGCTGGGGGTCGCGGGTGACTGGAGCCTATCCCAGTGGCTTTGGGCCTTAGGCGGGGTACACCCTGGACAGTGGCCAACTCGTCGCAGGGCTGACACATAGACAGACAACCATTCACACTCACATTCATCCACTAGGGGCAATTTTGGTGTCATCAATTAACCTAAACATGTATGTCTTTGGATGGTGGGAGGAAGCCAGAGAACCCACGGTAACACAGGGAGGACATGCAGACTCCACCCACAGAGATCGTGGTCTGGGATTCGAACCCATGGTCTCCTTATTGGGAGGCAGGGGCGCTAACCGCTCTGCCACCGTGCACCCCCTTACTCTAAACATAAATTGCATAATGCAACACATAATTAAATCCATAAAAATTGACATTTAAAATCCTCTCATTCAGTTTAAAATTATACACACACCACGATATGAATACATTTTTCTGAGAATTAAATGCCCTCCAATGACTATGATGAGTATCTTTACTTACAATCTCAGACTTATGGACGTACAGTACTATTTTATTGATTTCATGTAATTAACCTATTCTGGTATACAAATACAATGACAAAACAGTTGGATACATTAAGTTTTGTCCACATGCCATGTGATACACTCACTGGCTCTTCAGCAAGGAAAGTCTGACCCTGTATGCTCTTCATCCTCCTCTCCCTCGCCTGTTGTGTGGAATTTGTGCACATTTGACATAAAGGTTTTGCCAACTGCTTAAATGTGAAATAGGAAAAACAGGACTAGTGATAAAGTGTGGAAAAACTGAAATACTTGAATAGGAAACACTTTAGTCAAGGTGGTGAAAAATTGCGGAGGTTTAGATTAAAAATAACAGTGAGACTTTGGTTTCAACTTTACATATTTTGATAGTTATCAGGAGCCACATTTATCTCTCGACAATATCTTATCAGCAGAGTTCAGTGTGTGTGTGTGTGTCTTATGTGCAATGACAAGGTCTAGCAGAGATGGCGACGGCTAAGTGTGTGGTATTGGTCTGTGTCGGAGAAATTAAAAACAAAAGGCATACAGCTAAGTGAATAAAAGTAATAATTTAATTTAAAGCAACAACTACACTGTCTTCTTGGCCGTTAAAAGAAACGGTAATGACGCCCAAAGGACAAATATAGACCATATGTTAAGAACAAATATGTTTGGGATGAGCCACTCAGAACAGTGATTTAAACACCGAACGTCCCTTTAACTTAACAGGGGAATATTAAGTTGTATGTAGGTTGCATTTCCCAACAGCTGCTTAACATATCCACTTCAATAACAATGTACTTTAGTGAGGACTAAAAATTTGCTTCAATTAAATGAACAGACACAAGGCAGGGTTTTTCAAACCAGTCAGCCAGAGAAGCTATTAAGTTGCTAAATAGAAAATATGAAACATATCAAATAAAATTGGATATGATAGTATGCTTGACGGTTCAACAGGGAGGTTGCAGCATCTCTTCACTATCCACTATTCAATTTACAACTATATATTATCCAGCCATGGACAAAGGAGTTTTTTTAATATTTACCCTCCGGTTTATAGACCACGGAGGAGAAGACTTGGCAGAGTCTTTGCAGAGCTGGGCAGTTCTCTCTGTCTGATTTAAGAGCACCCATGTTTAAAAGTCCTTAGATTCTCCTAAGCACTTTGTGTATTAAAGTCTGTGCAGTAAGCTCTTTTATCGGTTTGCCTTTCATCATTATGAGTTTCATTGATTAGGAGATTATAATTTTGAGTTTTTTAGTGGGAAACTGCTGACAGAATAGTTTTTCCACACTCTTGAATTAAACCTGTTCGGTTTATTATAGTTACAGATATTCCTGTCACATCACACAAATGTGATGAGTTAGAAAGTGATTATTGAGGAAGAGGTTGTTGATACATAGAGGTGTGCAGCATTGTGGTCTTTGCACATGCACACTGCAAGGCACTGTGCTGACCAGCAGTCTGTGTTATTGGCCCTTGTTCACACTTAAAATATGACTGGTGGTTCTGCTCAAAGGTCCATTGTTGTATAATTCGATTACAACTTTCATTTTCATTGCCAAAGTTTTTGACACATTCAGTGAGATCCCTTGACTGTTTTCATTAGTCTGACATGTTGATTGGCCAAAGTTCATGTGGATTTAGGCAGGGAATCTGGCCCTAATGAGCAGCAATGATACAGTGAATATGTTGACTTTGTATTTGTCTCAGCAGCAGAGTCCAGCTGGGGAAAAAATGTCTCTGAAACATCAGCTCCTGCAGGTCGTTGTACATGTGGCTCAGTACCGCATGCTCCTAACTGGTGAGTCTTGTGTAAAGAACAAGAGTATCTTTTCTGAATAAAAAACATATTTTACTTATAGTGGTTGCATTCACTTTTCTCTCACTCTTCTTACAGATTACCTGAACAACCTCTCCCCTGATTCCAAGGAGTATGAAGACACCCAAGGTAACGTAAACAAACAGCAGACCCAGTGTGGACAGAGGCTGCTCATTCTGCGCTCTCTGTTACTCACAGGAGAGCCTTCGGCCCTGTGTTTGTGGCTCTGTGTTTACAGGGAATTTATTTGCTCTCATTTGGCATGTAGACACGGCCAAGAGAGAGCCAATTTAGATTTCTTTGTTTGTGGTGGTAACCCACTAGGCAGCCATTTCATCTCTCTTCGGTGTAAAGTCTGTAATGTGTAATTCATGAGAAGGCCAGTTGCAGCAACACTATCTCTTATCTTCGATAAGGGAGCCACCCCAGTCCAGGCTTGTAGGCACGTCTGGGCTCCTGACGCATTTTGAGTTTTATGTTTGGTGACTTTCTACACTGAGACAAAGAACAAAGAAACATCTCATCAACTAAGAATATTCATTGTGAATGTGTTCACTTTTCACATGTAGTGTCTTTCCTGATTCCTCTCTGTGTTTTTTCTCATACAGCTGCTGTGGTGGTAGTGTCTGACATTGCAGATCAAGCAAACGACACCTTAAAACATGGGGTAAGTGTCATGTGTAGACATGTGTAACTCTTTAAAACAAACAAACATCCAGAATTACATATCTTATTTTCAACCTAAACCTTGGTCAGTACTGAACACGTCTGTAGAATCCCTGAGTTTAGTAATTCCAACAATATGGGTTGTTTCTGTGCATCAAACGTCTCTGGTTTAGAAAATAGTGAAATTGATGAGGAACGGACCCCTTATAACTTTAAGATCTTCCCTGCCCAGTCGTCCACTTAAGTTTAGGTCCTAAACAGATTAATCAAGAAGGAAAGTTAACTTTCTCCTGAGTAAATGTAGCATCACTTTGCACAGTACAGATTTGACTAAATGTATACAGAGGAAGAAATATGAGAGCATTTTCACCCCAACAAATTATCAAAATGATATTAATAAAACCTGTCTCCTATTGCTGATGTTAGAATATAAATCATACTCTTTACTTAAGGTTGAATCTGCTTTCAGGAGAACAAGCTCTGGCACAAAAAAAAGAGTAAATACATCTATTAAAATTGGCCCTTTTTTTCAGTCTTCTTTCACACTACTACGACATGGAGCAGTAGTTCCCAGCGTTTCTGGCTAGTAGCCCCTTCAAACAAAAGTGTCTACTTGTAACTCATTGTCACAAGCAAATACGCAAAGAAATTGTAGCCGAAAAAAATCTCTTTTCTGTACTTTGCTCCCATGTTAATCATTTGGTGATCATGAAAATAGTTTGGGGTTTACAGGAAAACAACTGGTTCATTTTTTCTCTTATTTTGGCATCTCATTTTATCTCCCTGTCTTTCTGTTCTTATCTCTCTTTGTGTCTCAGGAGAACTTGTTGCGTCTGGTCAACATAGAGTACAGTGTTCGTGGCCTGCGGGACCTGCTGCAGCCTGGCAGGGTATGACTCTGTCTGATAACAGCATTGTTTGTCTGTTCTGCTTGCCAGCCCACCCTGTCTGCCCTGCACCACACCTGTGTTGCCCTTTACACAATCATTCATCTGGGAATCCCCAGCCGGACTGGTTTTAAAAACAACATTAATTATTGCAGATGCCCTCTGTGTGTCATGATCAGATGATGATGTTCAGTTTATGGGTGTATTCCTTTTTTAATCAGGTCTTCGTGAAGGAGGGCACCCTGATGAAGGTCAGCAGGAAGAGTCGACAGCCCCGCCATCTGTTTTTGGTAAATGCTGCTTCCTGTTTGTAATATACAAGTTAATAGACACATGTGCAAGCGGTCACACTATGTTAATTTTTTCTAATCTTTATATTTACTTCATCATGGAACTACAGTAAGTAGTAAAATGTAGAGTCAGGCATTTTCTGTCTGGTCTGTTTCTATGTCCAGACGGAGCTATTAAGAGCAGGGTTTCCTGGCAGGATGTTTCTGAATGCTGACTTCCTGAGCCAGTTCTTTACTGACAGCACAGGGAAGGTCAACACCAGCTGCTTATAAGCTGAAGGAGACGTGTGAACGTTTATGGCTTTAATTAATTATCAGCTAAATATTAGTCTGATGTGTCTTCAGCACTCTTAATATAGACAGTGTTTCGAGCTGGATAAAATAATGCTAAAGTAAACAGGGAGAAGGATCTAACTGATGTAAGTATAAACAAAGTAACAATGTCACCTGTCACAACGTAATTTATTTCATGAAAGAAACATTTTTAAAAGGGTGAGTCAAAGAGGCAGGGGACACACTGTTAGATATTCAGTTTAGAAAAATCACAACCTAGAGATGGCCCTTAAATGTTATAATCAAGAGAGAGTAGAAAATTAAACGCCTTCGCAAATTATCCGTAGTGCATCATCAGAGCACTGCTTTCCCCTGTGGCGTTTTTGAAATTTGTGGCCTTGGCTCGACACTAAAAAAAGCTCGTAAATGTCTCTTCTGGAGGAATAGTGGTAATCTCTGCGTAACTTTTATCCTGCCAGTTTATCCATGCAGACGATGATCACGTGTTTTCAGATATTATTAATGTTTGAGACAGCATGATAAAACAAGTCTGCAGGAGACGCCAGTCTCATAACAACAAAATTAGGCTACTAAAACACACAGGGACATTGAGTAAAATTATTCAGAGGTTAACGATCCAGATCTTTGATATCCCTTTACTGAAGTATCTCATTCATGTATGATCATAAAAATTTTACATTTATAGATCCCCCCCAGACATACAATACATTTTAATACATACACAAATACTCTGCTTGGAATGATAAGTTTGTAATGTTTTTCTACAAAAACTACTCCTTCTCCCTCATTGACAAATGAATAAAAGTGATGATTATGCAAATATTTTTAATTTCAAATGTTTAACTGCATGGTTATCTGTCTATGTGTCAGCCCTGCGACCAGTTGGCCACTGTCCAGGGTGTACCCCGCCTGAGGCCCAAACTCAATGGGATAGGCTCCATTCACCCGCAACCCCTAACGGGAACAAGCGGTAGAAAATGAGATGAGATGTTTAACTGCTGGACACAAAATGTCTCCCACATCACTGAAAAGCCCTTTAATTTAGGTTTTCTGTTTGTCATTTAACATTAAACAGTAGAGATCTGTAATGTTTGGGGTGGACAACGATGGAAGTGGTGGTGGGGGATTGGTTTCCTTTAGGGGGAGCTTGAGTGTGTGTGTTTGTGTGTGAGAGAGCTGGTAGACATACAGCATGTTGTGATTATGTTTATTGTGTACCTGTAACTGTGCACCACCCAATCAAAAATAAGAGAAAATTACATACAGTTTGGTGTGAATTTTTACCCATCAGTGAATCATCTGTGGGAATAGCCGTCATAGACGTTTTGTATTAGCTTAGAGGGCCACCTACTGGAGAGTTTCTGCACATACATTAATGATAATTAATGTTTAATGAGTAATTCACTTTTTACGTTATCTTTTAAACATGTCCTCTGGTCTGCATCTGTTCTACAGATTTACTGTGAATTATTAGTGTCATCTCTGTTTGTTGTTAGATGAATGATGTGCTGCTGTACACCTACCCTCAGCAGGACGGGAAATACAGACTGAAGAATACTCTGCCGCTCACTGGGTTGAAGGTCAGACTCATTCATTAAGTTGCCTAAAATTGTAATCTCTTTGATTTCCAACTGTTTTCCCTTCAAAATCCCCCAGGAGTCTATATGCTATTTGAGCTGGAAAGACTTTTTCCAATATGTATAAACAAACTACAGCCATGAAAGTATTAAATAATATACATAAATGGAGAGTAGAGCCGCTGCTCATCCGCATCGAGAGGAGCCAGCTGAGGTGGCTCGCGCATCTGTCCCGGATGCCTTCTGGGCGCCTCCCTGGGGAGGTTCTGGGCATGTCCAACCGGGAGGAGACCCCGGGGAAGACCTAGGACACACTGGAGGGACTGTCTCTCAGCTGGGCTGGGAACGGTATTCTCCTTCTGCCTGGGAGTCTCTGCTTAGACTGGTGCCCCCGCGACCCTGCCCCGCATAAGCGGAAGAAGATGGATGGATTTTGAATTAAATGATTTACCCATTTGCAGTTAACAGAGAATGTGACAATGGAAAATATGCTGTTCCCCAACTGTTAGACTGGATATGTTTGACCTTCACTTTTCTCTGTGTCTTTCTGGTCTTTGAGTTGTGATTTTGCTGATTTCTTTCCCAGTTCACTAAACCCATCATAGAAAATGTCCAAAATGCTCTGAGGATCGAAGGAACAGACATCTCCATCACATTGTCTGCAAGGTGGGTCACACTATACTGTTTGAATAATGGATAATATCCAATAATGGCAGTGATGAAAAGGTTAAAACCTCTTAAAATCTAAAATATGTGAAATGTTTACTACTGCAGCTGATGTTTTGCTATTTAGTGTTAATCACTTTTGTATGGCTTCAATTACTGAATTAGTGTAGTTGTTTTGTGTGGATCTTTTGCAGTTCCTTCATTGAAAGAGAGGATTGGTTTTACACTCTGAGCCGGACTGTGACAGAACATTCCAAGGGATCTGTAGCATTCAACAGCTGCTCAAGAGAGGCGAGCAAACTCTGCTTCTCTGTATTCATCTATCTATTAAGTCATTACTTATTAACATTTTTCTTCAGTCATGCTAATCCTCAACCAAGTGAAATGAGATCTTCATCAATCTTCGCAGTGGGATAAAATGTTTGTTTCTGTTTCTGTTTGTTCCAGGCCAGAGATCGTCTTCAGCTATCTCTAGGAGAGAAAGCTCCCACACATGTTCCAGTCTCACAAGTGATGATGTGCATGAACTGCACCTCAGATTTCAGCCTCACTCTTCGTAGACACCACTGCTATGGCTGTGGAAGAGTTAGTCACACGCAAATAAAACACAGTGCTCTATAATATATATATATGCAACAAATTCTGCCTTTGATCAGTGTGCTGAGTGCAATTACTGTTTTCTGAGCGTTTTAATGAGTCTGGTGAATTTATATTGTTTGACACAGATTGTTTGTCGGAGCTGCTCCAGAAACCGATATCCACTGAAATACATGAAAGACCGCATGGCCAAAGTGTGTGATCACTGTTACAGCGAGCTAAAGAAAAGAGGTGGGAAAACTCTGCTTGAATACATTTTTAGGATTCAGCAATCAATTTGACTGTCAGTCTGCACATCAGCCCACAAACTTTAGTATCGCTATATGTTTACTCCTATCTAATTAACTACAGAACTAATCGTTATCAGTGGAGACACAGCATCAGGCGAAGTTAAATACAGGAGGAGTGTCTGACTGAAATCAGACAGAGCAGGCAGTTTAGAAAAATAGTTTACTTTACATGAAATACATCAGCAAAGAAAGTAAATCGTACATTTTGAAAAGTAAAAATAAAAGAAGAAAGTGGGCTACTATTACTTAGTGCACATCAAACACACCAGTGCCAGTTGAACTATAATATAGTTATCTGATATAGGTTCAAGACACTGGGTACGGGATTAAGACAATGTAAAATGTACATAACTGAATTCAGAGTGTCACACACTTGTGTAGTGAGATTGCACTTCATTTTGTGTAATATACAGAAAACTGCAAAGCTGAAGCAGAGTTTTTTTTTTTTATTACAAAAGAAAACATTTCCTTTATTTTCCTTATAACATATTTCATATTTATTGTAACTGTATAGCTCTATAGTTACTATGATTCAACAAAGAAGTACGTTGCCTCTGCTGCGGTATAGTTCAGACACTAAGGTGGCACAATGACCCTGCCATGTCACTTAGTGTGGGTTTTACAGTCCCTGTCCTCTGCTGTGGTTAAAAAGCATTTGTATATTTCTGCAGGGAGAGATGTGTCTGCACAGTCAGGTAAGAGTAGCCCACATTCAAACCGCTCCAGTCGTCCGCTCTCTGCTGTGTTCCAAAACATTCATCCTCCCAACATCTGGAGACATCGGAAAGGCACTGCATCATTCACCCAGGTACACCTGTAACAAATACCTTTCTCTCTCTGCAGAGAGGGCTGCGTTTACTGCATAGAGCAGATTAGTGACTAGCTGCCGATGTGGATGACACCTATGCCATGTTTCGTAAGGAAAATTGCTAGTTATCAGTCCCTTACTGCTCCCATGTTGTTCAGGTGACACTGTCAGAGGAAGGCTCCATTAGTGGCAGTCTACAACGCAGCAAGAAGAGCAAGAGGAGCTGGAAGAGACTGTGGTTCCTCCTAAAAGACAAGGTGCTTTACACCTACCGAGCCCAAGAGGTGAGGGGAAACATGCACTCCCCTTTAACCTGAACAGCACATATTCACACTTAAAAAGCCCCTTACACAATGAGGTCTACAGCCATCAGTTGTCTAATGGCTAAAAGTGCTGAAATGCCCACAGTTACATCACTGTATCTTACAATCCTTTTCTGTTCCACTGATGGATTTTCTCTCTGCAGGAGAAAGTAGCATCAGAGAGTTTACCTCTGCTGGGTTTCACAGTGAAGCTACCGGACAAGCAGGAGGGAGAAGAGGAGGCCAACATCTTCCAGCTTTACCACAAAAACACTTTGTATTACACCTTTAAAGCTTCGGACAACTACACAGCCCAGAGGTGAGAAGCACTTCATAGCTAATTGTTTCGAGATTGAATATTTGAAGATATTAGTCTGACTGCATTTTGAAACACTGTGCTGACATTATGACTATTACTGGAGTATGGATAGCTGTCTTTCTGTTGGAGGCTAAAAGAGACTCACCATAAGCTGATGCCACGATCTTTGCCAACGTGAATGACTCACAGGGTTGCTACTGATCTATGTGGGGGGAAAGCACTAAGAAAAACAGTCAAGTTTATAACTTTCAAATTACTCAGTGGGTTCCAAACTGTTCTATGGGCCCAGGATTGGATCATTTTCCTTGACTCACAGACAACCATGTAATCCATGGTCTGAAGTGGAAACATGAGCAACATAAAACTTGGATTTTCTGTGAACAGCAGCAATGCGAGGACTGAGTTTACAGAAACAGAAAAGTTAGTTAAACTTATTCCTCTAGGACAAAATGCTATACATTTTCTAAATCAGGAGCTTGCTATAAATGATCTCAGTTAATAATGTAGCTATACGTCATGCTGACAGGCACAGAACTGGTAGTTTTTAGGTGAGGCAGACTGAAATTGCTTTTTTAGCCCAACTGCAGTTCATGCAGTTTTTTTTTTTTTTTTTCCCCAATGTAAAATCCTCTCCTCATATACAGGTGGGTAAATGCCATGGAGGAAGCCACAGTTTTATAGGATCAGCTACTCTGGATGGGTTGCCGAAAATAGAAGTCTGCTTCCTTTTTCTGCTACGAACAGATCAAGAAGGGAAGATGGGGAATTAAAAACAATATTTGATTATGTCTGCAAGTTGTAACTTGTCTGGCTGGACCAAATGAAAGAAGACATTGTGTTCTTTGAGAGGGGACACGATTACCTACTTTGTCAACCTCCGGTGTCCCCTGCCTGCTGTTACAGTAGGTGTGATGAGAGCCACAAGAGGCGTTGGCCCAGATACCTGCCAGTGTGGAGCATTACATTGCCGTGACCTGTATTTCCCGCAGCAGATCAGAAACATTCCTCCAAATCATGAAGAAGATTTTAGTTGTTTTTTTGGAAAATAAAGATATTCTATTTCAAAAAAATTTTAGTAAATCAAGTATTTCAAAACAATACAAACAAATCATTTACATAACTGAACAAAAATGCACTTCAACCACATTCATTTTACTGTCGTTTCCATGGAGGCTGACAAATTTCAACCTCTCTCAAAAATGCCCAAATCTGGAATGGCCTGATCTTCTGTTAAAAAATGAATTGGTTTTGCCTTCATTTAAACATGTGCTCTTCCACTGGATTAACTGCATCTCTATGACTAATACTTAAGCTCAGGCTGTATCAGAGCATGAGTAATTTTATATGTATAGGAGTGTCTGTAGCTTTGCCATGTACTGTATTTGTGGAGATGGTCTTGCCAGTGAATAAATAGTTTCTATGCTTTTTTTTGCACTGATATGAAAAGGAATTAACCTGAAATAGAGATGTGTACCTTCATCATAGTAGCCAAAAGCTTCAGCTACTGTACTTTACTTAATTTACTTTGGGAACATTTTTTGCCAAGTATGTCCTTATTGTTTTTAAAAGACCTAAAACAAGTATAATGTAAATTCTTTTTTTGTATAAAGACTGCACTTTTTTTTTTTTTTTTACCGCCAAATCACTGATTTTTACTGATCTACATAATCAGTGTCTTGGACTTTGTACTGTACTTGATTCATTAAGTTAAAATTTACTAACACTATAAAATCAAGTAAATGAGGCTATATCAATGGAACCTGTCTGTGCTTTCTCTGTATCCTCTTCCTGTCCTCTAGTTGGAAAGTGGGCTAAATATTATTATATATTATAAGTACAACTGGCTGTCATTGACTTCCTGTCAATGTGTCCTTGCTGATGGAGCTCAGTAAATACATTAACAACAGAAACATTAGCCACTATGCAGCAGAACGGTTTGCCCTCCACCGACATGTAGTCCATGTGTGGCCTGTTCTGATGAAACACCAAGATGGTGAGTGTTTCACATCACACTTTGAGCTGCTTGCGAAAACACCGGGGACCGAGTGACACACAGACCAGTGTGCGGTGCGGCCAAAGAAAGGCCAGGCCTGCTCTGCTTTCTGTCTCCCCCTGAGGATTCCTGACCCAGAATATCAGGCAAAAAGTTTGCTTTCTGGGGCTCCTGAAAAGTTGCGGACACCTCGTCCTATATAGAGGACAGGTCATTCATCACTCTGCTCTCCCTTTTTAGCCCCAATTCTGTCTTCTCCCTCCTCTTTCGATTCACTTTTCTCAAATCTTAGTAGTGTTTTCTTTCCTTTGTCGCTGTTGGTTAAGACATGATACACAAATTCCTTACAAGTGACAGTTTTTCAAAGTATTTATCAGCCCATTACTGCACCTTTTCCTTCTCACTGAACCCTTTTACTGGAATACCTTCTCTTAATTGGCTGTGGTTCAGTGCATTTTGTAAATAAAATGTACTTGATTTCATCTTTATACAGAACTGAAACGGAGTAGTTGCCACGACTTAAGAACAAATCAGTTAAAATACCAAGTTCTGTGTTGTCGGTTGCCTGTCAGCTTCTATATGTAAAACAGAGCTTTCATACTTGTTGTTTTGTTGTGGTCACAGCAAAACAGCAAGAAAGCAGAAATTGTTGACTTGACCTGGTTGAAGAGTAAACAAGACTAAAACTGGAATGGTCCAGCTGCACTTAGTGACTCTGTGATCATTAAATTAAAAAAAATAAACAAGTGATGAAAGCTTGCTGTGGGGCTGATGGTGGAAAAGATAGGCTATTGCTTTACAGCGGGGCAGCAACAGTGTCATAATCCAAGCTTACTTCCATATCGCTGCAGGCAGGAGCAATGCAGAGAGAAGCAAATAATCAATCATACACACACAGCCTACTCAATAAGGTCGGATGCATTCAGCTCTGTTAAATGTGCTCGGCCTCAGGAATCATTAACAACTGGTGCCAAAAAAAAGCTGAAATATTTTTCTGAGCTGAACTTTGTCATTATGGCTTCTTTCTTTTTTACCTACAATACTCTGACGGCAGACTTGTGTGGACTGTTTTTAATGAGAAACTCACGCTGACAAACTTTCTGGCCATTTTCAGTTTTAGCCTGAGAAGGCAATGCAGTGTTTGTGTTGATGTCGTGAGTTACAGCAGCATGCCTTCTCATCTTTCATAGTGTTGTGTGGGCTGCAGATCCTTAGGGGGAAAGGAGAGATTTTTATTACACAATAGCTGGAGATTTAAATAAAAAGACTAAGAAATAGGACAGAAGGGAAAATATCTGTGTCCACTTGACATTGGCTTGACATTTCTGGGTTTACACCTTGACTTGTGTTTCTCGGCACCCCCTCAGAGAGACGCGGAGAGGGAGAGAAAAGATGTGGAGAGGCTGGAAGAATAGGAGGGACGCACTCTTATGTCCCACTTTGCAAACTCTTTGCAGCCTACACTGCCAAGTCAATGTTACACCTATTCCACCTCCCCTAAAGCTTTAAATAGCCACACTCCCTCAACAGGACAAACAGAGTAAAACACAGCTTTCAGCACACTCTGCACCGCCGACATTTTTTTTTTAATTTTCATCCCTGTTGCCTAAACATGAAGTATGTATTGTCCTTCCCATTCTTTTGGGACCATTCTGTCATCTGCAACTATCTGCAGAGAGAGAAGTATAAACACGTCAGCAGGGCCGGCAGCTGTCACTGAGGGATGTACAGTATTTCTGGTGTCTTTGAGCCAAGACAGGGTGTTGTTTTTTCCCCTTTTATATTTAAAAGGAATGGCCTTTTGGGAAATGTGCTTTGTAACTTTCTTACCCCAAATTAAATGAGAAGATTGATAGCCTACCGTTCTCACGGCCGTCCATTCAATATAAAGATAGTGCCAGCAGCTGTTTAGCTTAGCATAGCATAAAGACTGGAAACAGGGCGAAACAACTAGACTGGCTCTGTCCATGTCAAAACCTACTAGGACTTCTAAAGCTCCCTAATTAACACGTTATATCTCATTTGTTTAATCTGACAAGTTGTGTTTTATGGGAGGTTATGTGCTGGTGTATTTCTTGGCTGGGAGCGGTTGCTAGGCAACTACCGGGGAGTACAGGAAGTCACTACTCCAGTTTCAGAAATAGTCTTGACACACAACACCCGTAAAATGTGGAATTGCGCTAGCTGTTTCCCCTTGATTCCAGTCTTCATGCTAAGCTATCGTCATCAGTCATATTTAACAGACAGATAAGAGTGGTATGCTTCTCTCTGCAGGACAGCAATAAGTATTTTCCAAAATGTAAAATTATATCTTTAAGAGGCCAGTTTTTCTTATTGCAGGATATTTTCTGCAGTCTTATCATTAAAAACAACACGGCATCATAAAATGAAATGGATTAAAAGTCAGTCATGTGCTGTAGTAGCATCATCGCCAGAGAGATTAACCTACTGACACGCCTGCAACCTTCTTGAATTTCAGAATCATTTAAATGATTTTTAGGGGCCCTGAAAATATCCAGTATTCATAAGAAATCATCTTAATCATCTTGTGACAACTGAGCTTTATCTTTGGACCTCTTGGAGTGGTACAGACCCCCCGAAAATCATAACCTATTCATATATTCAGTGGTGGAAGAAGTACTCAGTGCAGGTGGCGTGGCAGTGGGGGAAGCAGCAGAGGAGGGAGAGAGGCGTGTGGTGATTTGATCCCTTTGTCCACCAACTTGAGAGACGCTGGAGGTTAGGGTGTGCAGGGAGTCCACAATGTCACTTGTTTGGCACAAGGACTTGTTTGTTTCTGGCGAAAAGTCCCTGCAGAGCACAGGTATTGGAGCTGAGAGTGATGAGATGACTGGAGCCAGGTGTGCAGCTCAAACAGGTGCAAGGAGAGGTAGCCACGCCCACAGCACATACGCATACAAACAGGGGAGGCGGAGGAGACAGGGAAAAACACAGGAGATGACAAGGAAAACCTGTGTTCTCCAAGTTTAGTCCAATGGTTACCAACCAGGGGGTCGGGCCCCTCCAAAGGGCCAAAAGATACATTTGCGGGGTTGTGAGATGATTAATTGGAGAGGAAAGATGAAAAAACAACGTTCTGATACACAGATTTCTATTCATATTTTGGACTTTTCTCTAATCCAATGCATCATTTCATCTCTTTGGGATTTGAACAGTTATTTAAATGAAATCATCTGAAAGTTTTAGAGGGGAAAACTCCCATCAACAACTCAAAGATCTGAGACATGACAATGGGGGGCCAGACTAGAGCAGCCACTGGTTTCATCTTTAACAAACTGTATTTTATAAACTTATATGTATGTTAAATCTGAATTTGAAAAGTAAATACAGCTGTCAGATAAATGTAATGCACACATTAAAACACCATAACAGCAAACTCAGCTACAAACGATGCAACTTTCTCCTGACTGCATCCCAGCAGAGCCATATATGTGTCAACTCCATACATAGGGAGTTTCTATGTGGCTCTTCATCTGACTCTCTTTAAGCTCTGTATGCTAAATTTAACATCCGCCTGTTCCACAGCCTATACATCCCACGGGTGGATCATGACAGTGGGTATGTGTGGATGTGCGTGTGTGTGCTAGTGGAAGAACAGAAGGAGAGGGTTCCTTGAGCTTTGAACGTGCATCTGTCAGAGTCGGAGAAGAGCAGCTGAGCAATGAAGTCTTTAGCGCACACACCTAGACTCCACTGTAGACTTCCTGTGTCTGCTATGAGTCACTATCTGCCTGTTATCGGAGTCCTCAGAGAAGGGAGGGGAACGGGTGACACACCTGTGTCATGTCAGCCTGTTCCTGGCAGGTTTCACTTTACCTTCACTTGGAACTATATCACCACATGCAGTTCATATAAACTGCAGCTAAAGATTTAATTATGACTCACTGCAACAATTTATCTGCATTTTCCTCATTTAGGTCCTCCCTTCAGCCAATATTTAATGAGTGTTATCTGATGAGAATAGCTGCCCTTGCATTTGGATGTCTGTGTGTATGTGTGAGCGGGTGAATGCAGGCATGAAATAAATAAAGGATATGGATCATTTGGAGTGCTTGAGTTAGTTTAGAACAAGAAACGATCCTTTGGCTACAGGAGCCAAATCTGCCACCTCCTCACCAGAAAAAACCTTGCTCAAACCTGAAAACTACCCCCGCAGCCTGCGGTACCAGCCACGTGACCCCATCCCCTGCCACGCAAACACTGTAAGTGGGAGAAAGAAAAAAAAAACCCCTCTTCCTCCACATACTAGGCTATGGAGTAATCTATTGTCACTTACCAGCAATTCAGATCTTTACAGTTGCCTGGACATGCGTTTCTCAGCTCAGGTGATGAACAGGTGTGCAGTGATGAGCACACACCATCATGTTTATCACCCAGGGGGGCTTACATGGAAACTTACATGTGTGGTTGAAACATATGTGTGTGTGTAGGACAACGAATAGACCGACCCATGTGGAAAAATGCATTATAATAACTGACCTAAAATTATGGCAACCGGGTGCATTGTAAGCACTGGGGCACAGACCACTCTTTCTCTCTGTGCGTGTGTGTGTGTGTGTGTGTGTGTGTGTGTAGCAGGTAAACGTCACAGCTTGCAGAGAAAGCCTCCTCGAGCGCGCGCCACACTTCCTCAATCGACGGAATCACAGAGCGAAACAGCGAGAGGAAGAGAAAAGGCTGCTTTCGTCGTGCTGCGGTGAAAAAGAAACAGCTCCGAGTTTAAGGGACGAGGTGAGACTGCGGTTATTAACTAATGTTTTAACTCGAGGTTTTCACGGAGTTGGGGTCCTTTAAGTTTGGAGTTTTCAAAAAGTTGCTCAAAGACCAAAACACCCCCCCAAACGTAACGTTATCCCATCTTCTTCTATGGGGAAACACAACTTGTTAAGTAACGTTAAACTCGTTAAACCGTGACCGTTGGCGCTAAGTTAGCTAACTTAACCTTACTTGTTTAGCCATAGTCTGTCTGACTGTTAACTATCATTAGCCTAGTAATGTTATGTCTACGCCTTTTCTATGGCCATAAAAACATAGTTGTCACTACCTAGCCAGCGGTTATGATTGAAATAATAATACCTACCAGATTTTTCGCATAGTGCTGCCTCGTTTTTAAGGCAATTAAACTTGTCAAATTCCATGGCGCTGTGGAATAAAAGGAATGATTGCTTGATAAAACATTGACATGTGAGGTTTTCCGACTCTGCAAACTGACCTATAACTTTACTGGCCACTTTATGCTGTGACAGCTCTCGACGTGTGTGACCACACACAATGGGGTCACTTTAACAGCGATCAAAGCGCTGTTAGCTGCAGTCGCAGCTGCGCGGCGGTGGCGGCAACATGGAATTCCAGTCCGGGTCACAGAATACATCGTAACACCGGCCGTGAGCAGGAATGCGGACAGGTCTGGGCAGCAAAGAGAAGTGGAGCCTTTATCTAATAAACCGCTGCAACATAATTTGGTTGCAAACTGACGTCTGAGTCAGACGCTATGGTGACATCTGCCTTCAGCCAACTGACAACCAACCACATCCTTGAGAGACCGAAATGTTGCAGAAAGAAAATCGGATGCTCTGACTGATTCTCAGGTCGATTCTGATTCTTCTCCAAATGACTGCATGCTCACAGTTGCGTTGTAAATCACTGTGACAGGTGCCCCGTGCTTTGTGACTATCATGTGTGTTTTGTACAGTGTTTTAGTCTTTGAACATCATGTGCAGGATTCAAAACTAGTTACAATATGTTCATAGCTGTTACACTTTCACCACGTGTGTGTGTGTGTGTTTGACTCAGAGGGGCACATGTGAGGACTTGTTCCCATCACCAGCAGTAAGAGTTTAGCTTAATGCAGACAGGCTGCTAACATTGTGAGGTGCTCCAAAATAGTTTGAAGTGGTAATTACATCCATATAGCAGATCACTCTACAAGCTCCCTTTCTTTTACTGCCTCACTCTTTTTTCCTGTCACAGTGGTGCAAGAGTACTCTTCCTCCTATCTCTTTGTCCTTCGCTTATTAATTTATTTACTTGATAGTAATGTTAGTGTACGGTTCAGTCTCCAGCACGCAGGCTTGACTTAGTCAAGCTACTGATGCTACTACTACACCTGTATTATACACTTGTCATCCAATACCTGTATAATAGTTGCTTATCTTATATTTTAAGATATGGTGTTCAAATACAAGTATACATGCACACACACGTTTTTTCGTGTGTGATTACTCTAACCCCATATTCTAGGTGTAATAATATAATAAAATAATTCAGCCTTAGTAATAGTACTTTCCGCTCCTGCTAACAGACACACTTTTGTATTGGTGGTTAATGCACGTATCAGGAAGTATATAAACTTCATATTAGTATGTCAGGTGGAAGTTTGCGAGTTACAGTTTACTAGTGCATGGGACATAACTACTGAATTTAACAGTTGGGTCAAATCGAAACGTAACAGATTGCTAGGTAATCAATCACTACCGCCCTCAATCACACAGTGTGCTTGCTATTGATTAACTCCAAAAACCCTGACATCACAGCCCACAGCAGCAGCGAGGCAGTGAGTGAACATGGTTGTCCATCACCCTCCCCTCTTAGTGCATACTTTTTTTCCCCCTGTGTTTTTTTCTGTGTCTTACTTTGCTGGTCTCAGTGTAGGCGGTTATAGGTTTAGGATTGTGAATACCAGCTAGGCCTACTGTGGTGCGCTGCATGCTTGTATTTGGATTAGCGACATGTTGAGGCTTGCTCTGCCTTTGTAGTATAGGCAAATACCTTCACTTTTGCTGCTGCAACCTTTCAGAAACTACACAGTCAAGAAAACACAGTTCCAGGGAACCAAACAAGTGGCAGAGGCGCAAATTATGCCAGCACATTGGACACTGTGGTTGTATTTTATACATAGAGGTGTGGAATTAACAAAATAGGCATGTATGACAGCATGGGTGTGACTGAAGTGCCTTGTACTTGAGACTGATGGGCGTCACCTTTTGCACTGCACATACAGAAGCTGGTGGTGCATAGGATGTTATAGCAAAAGTTGTGGCTCAAGCTGTAGCACATGCAAACTTATGCAACCAGTAATTTGTGCAAGCAGCAGCTAGTGCCTAGCATGTAGGGTAACATCGATCTCCCACCAATATGTCACTATCAGCATGTATTTCACCTCTAATGCATAAGGGATGCAACTAGTCTTCATTATTTTTTAATGTTTTTTTTTTTATTTAATCATTAGATCTATAAAATCTCTTTGTGCCACAAGATCCCAAAATGATGTCTTCAAAATATTTATTTTTTCTTACTAGCAGTAGGGAAATCTTAAATTATTCAATATACCAACACAAGCCTTTTCCGCAAAAAAAAGTCAATATAAAATAGTCCTACTGGACAAAATATGAAATACAAAATACATGTCATATAATAATTGTTTTGTTTTTTTCACTTTTACTTCCAACAACTGGCTGGTGTTGTTGACGGAGGTGTAACGATGTTTTGTGTCCCTCCTCTATGTGGGTGTGACTGAGTAGACTTGTCTCAAAGTGAGAAAGAGTAAATGCAAAGTGCAAAGTCATGATGCAGCCAGAGTCAAATTTTGTCCCGTTTTCCGTGGTTATTTGTGGTTCAACAGACATCGCTCTCTCCTCGCTGACACAGCCATCTACTGTTTTTTTGTGTGTGTGTGTAGGTATCTGACAGGGTCTCAGGAATATGTTTTGTATCTATTTCGTCAGACATCAATTAAAGGAGCACTATCTTATTTTCTTTCTCTGATATTGTTTGGCCTCACAATGCACATTGAGGTTATGCAGTTTGACAGAGATCTGTAGCACTTACCTTAATGCTTAAATGTGCGCAGCAGTATTGCTATACAAGAATACGGAGCTGTGTGTGTGTATGCAATATAATAAGTGGATATGATTTCAAACTGTACCTGTGTGTGTAACTAACATGTCATTATAGATAAATAGCACCAAGGTAACACTGTGTTTGCCCGTCTCTGAGTGCAGGTGACCTTGGTACTCGTCACCATGGCTCCTTTCTTGAGGATCACCTTTAACTCGTACGACTTGGGCGTCCTGCCTCCTCTGGCTGACGCTCCATTCTGTGCAATCAAAATGAAGGAGGCCTTGACCACTGGTGAGAAACTCTTTGATACCCTATCCCCACTCAGTCTTTTACAGAAGTTGTCACCTCGGTTACAGAGCTGTTAGTTCATTCTTATTTCCTGCTCTTGAAATCGTAAAAAGATATTTTTGTCTTTTCTCTTTCTGTCCATCTTCCTTTTCCTAGAACGAGGTAAGACCCTTGTTCAGCGCAAACCCACCATGTACCCAGCTTGGAAGGCCTGTTTTGATGCGCACATCTATGAGGGTCGTGTGCTCGAGGTACTGCTAATGAAGACAGCCGAGGAGCCGCTGGCTGAGGTCACTGTTGGAGTGTCCGTCCTTGCTGAGCGCTGCAAGAAATCCAATGGGCGCGCTGAGTTCTGGGTAGGACATTACAGACTGTCCTCTGTCTCTGTAGGCCAATATCGCAGGCTGTCTGTGAGTAACTGCCTCTGTGTGTTTGTGTGTTCAGGTGGATCTCCATCCTTCTGGGAAAGTGATGATGGCAGTGCAGTATTTTCTGGAGGGAGTGGATACAGGTAAAGCAAATAAAATGGAAACATTCTCTGCTTTCTTCTGTTCTCTGACCTTTTTTGCCCTCTGGATGTTTTTCTGTAATCTAGATAATTTTCTGTAGCTGTCTGGTTGCTTTGTGTTATCTGGTTTAACATTTGTCATGTTGTCACTAAAACCCTGTTAACTTGGTTTCAAATGTCAAGTATTTCTCTATAACTGTAAAAGCAACTCTAAAAAAATCCCATCCTTAATTATTATTTATTAAGAATTAACACTCAAAAACTCAGCTGATCTGCTTCATCTGGGCTGTGTGGGATTGGTTTGATAAGATTTGATTGACAGGGGACTGGCAACATTAGCAGACAACCCTGTCATCAGATTGTAGTGTTGCTAAATTCTGATCAGTGACATGTGAAATATGTGGCACACACTTCAAACCAGACAACAGACAAAAACACACATGCACAAACTTTGGCAGATCATTTTGTGTATATTGCATGACCCAATTCGCTCATAGTAAGAAGTTGAGTGAGAAATAGAGTAGAGCCAGAAAGTGGGTGAAAAGTATGAAAATGGGGAAGAATCTTTTCTATATCTGTCTCTTATCTTTAGCATTCATCTAATTCCGAAATACCATGTTGATAAAACTTCATCTGTAGCTCCATAACAAGTTTGTCCGATTTCCTCTCTGCAGTTTTCATTTCTTCCATTTGTAAACACCCCCCCACCCCCATATACACAGCGGTTCAGCTACTTGTTAGTGTTTTTTCATACTAATTTAATCTTATCATTCACAGACATTGACATAAGCAATTCCTGTGGGTCCCCATAGCTTTTCGCTAAGGCTATCGATTTGTGATGTAAACAAAATGACCTTTGTTTTTCCATTATGGTGTTGTGGGATGACTGATCTGTGTTTCTCTGTCCATCTGGAAGAGAGCAAGCAGGCTGCGAAGGAGGAAGAGGCTCCTACCCTGACCCGTAGACGAGGCGCCATCAAGCAGGCCAAGATCCACTTCATAAAGAACCACGAGTTCATTGCCACGTTCTTCAGACAGCCCACTTTCTGCTCTGTGTGCAGAGAATTTGTCTGGTCAGTCCGGCCTACGCTTCAGGCCTATAAACAAACCTATAAACAAAAGGCAGCTAAAGGGGAACTCAGTAACCACTGATCAGATAAACTGAACCATCAGACAGAAAGAGACTTGTAGATTAAAACATAGGGTTCAGGGAATTCCTGATTTTTGGCAGCATTTAACACTCTGAGTTGGCAGATTTCTGTCTAAGGGAGTTAGACAACCTGTTTCTTGTGATGTTATTGCTAAAACCAATAAGGTCAGCCTTCCCTTTAAGTTGTAACATCTGTGACAATGATAATGTTTGTCATCCTTTGATGGCTACAGATCTCCACTAATCTGCTTTAAAGCCCATTTTTTTCTCACTGGAGAGGAAGCTTTTGGAAAAAGGAAACCCTGATACATAAATCAGCATGGGTGTACTGTAGCTGTTCATTATGACTAACAAGTGATTCATCAGCAAACCATTCACAAACTGACCCATTTGTGTCACTTTGTCTCCCACAGGGGACTCAACAAGCAAGGGTATAAATGCAGACGTAAGTATACAATAATTTAAAAACTCCTTTGTGCAATACTTGAAATTGCAGTCCAATGCGTAGATGGTATACATAAATTACAAAATGCGTACTTGACTATGAATAAAAATGCTTTTTATTTTGTAAGAATTACTTCGTATCCAGTGTACAAAATATGCTCAGATACTGGATCAAAGTAAACTAATCTCTTTTATCTTTGCTTTTTAATAGAATGCAATGCAGCCATCCACAAGAAATGCATAGACAAAATCATCGGCAGATGCACCGGTACTGCTGCCAACAGTCGGGATACTGTGGTACGTATCACATATTTGTGCAGTACAGCATGTACTGTGAACGTTCTCCATATGTCTCAAAATTTCCATTCAGTGTGGGCTTTTCTCACTTTTGCTGCTGTAGTAAAATATCCCTTCTTAACAGTATGAACAATGACGGTAATATCATTGAACTGGCAGGTGTTGCTGGGTCAGAGTTTAATACAAAGGCAGATACCAGTCAGGGTCCACATCCAGTAAGATGCTTTTTTCAATGATCAACAGTACCGGTAGATAAAGACGATCAATGACAAACTGACCTAGATAATGGTTACATTAACATGATCAAGTACACCCACCCACCCATGGGGTGAATGATAGATGGGGTGTGGACTCAGAGAGGGACTTTAAATCCTAGTAGAGGCACACTTGGGAAGAAACAAGAGGGAAGCGGATGACAAAACAAAAAAGAAAAAGATGAGGCAGGTGCGAAGTGTCACAGGCCACTGATTCAGATTCCTCTGCCACTGGTCATTCGTGGAGATGATGAATCCCATTTGTCCCCGCAGTTCCAGAAGGAGCGCTTTAAAATTGACATGCCGCATCGTTTCAAGACCAACAACTACATGAGTCCCACCTTCTGCGACCACTGTGGGAGTCTGCTGTGGGGCCTAGTTAAACAAGGCCTCAAGTGTGAAGGTACAGTGCCGATATGATTGACTAATTGTTGGAGTTTAAGTGTACTTTTGTCTTTAACAGACTTTTTCTTTGTTCTGTTTGTAGATTGTGCCATGAATGTCCATCACAAATGTCAAGATAAAGTAGCCAACCTTTGCGGTATCAACCAGAAACTACTCGCTGAAGCACTTACACAAGTCAGCCAGGTGAGTTCATGGAGATGGTCACAAGTCATTCAATGCAAGGTTCAAAACAAGTGTCTTTAAGGATTGAAGCTGAAGTCAAAGTAAAGTCTAAAGAAATTGAAGGACAAGTCTGACTCAAGTATCATATCACCTAATTAAATCATAACATGTCTGTGTCAGACATTGCGGATATCTGATTACTTGTCTCTTACTTGTCAATTGCTATACTGAAATGGGTTTAAAAAATACAAATGGAACTTGACGATGAGATGAGAACAAACATTGTAGACAAGCACTTGATACATTTTAATGCCCTGCCCCAGGTAATAAGATTTTTACACTTGTAATGACAGTTTTACACTTTCACAAACATTTGTACACATTTATACTTACAAAAATGGCATTGTGTGCTACTCAGGAGTTGTTGGTCTGGAGGCGAGTCTGAAGTGAGCTTGGTAAACCCTTAATTTGGATGTTGTACAATGGTGTTACTGAACTATCTTGCAGCAAAAATAGAAAAATATCATAATTTTACCTTCCTAATGATAAAGTGATGATGAATGGAAAAAGTGGCATATATATATATATTTTGAACGACCATCAAAACATCCTGAGAACTACATGTCTGCATCATATGATCTGCTAAAAGATCATGAAAAAATACAAACTATTGAAGTATTAACATTATCACTTATCATGTCGCATGCAGCTTTGTTTTGAATGAAGATGTAGAACAAGTGTGTGACAGATCTCAGAGGCACCTGGAGAAAGCTTTTACGAAACACTTCAATACCACAATGTTGAAAGCAGTAACACTTTGGTGTATGACCTAGCTCTGTCCTCTACAAAGTGTCATTGTTGACCCTAACCATGACCTAACATTAATCTCAACACTAACCCAGACGCAATACTTTACAGTAGAGTATCACATGACACTCACTTACTGACCCATTGATAGTAAATTGATTATTAACAATGAACTATCAAAATGAAGCGTAGCCATCCAACTGAGCGTCACTTGAATGTACAACTCCCAGTCCCCAGTGTGTGTTGATGACTTGTTGAGAGTGTGACACCTGACCTCGACCGGAACCTGAGCTTCCTGTCCTGGTGTGTTTAAGGACCAGCTTGCTCAGGAACCCCCAGTTCTCTTGTTCTCTTTTTACAGGCCTCTAAATGTGTGTAGTTTGGGGGACAGTCAGAGCACACAATCATTGTTTAAGAGAAGAATCAAACAAAATGTGTTCACACTGGATATACCACAGCTAGATGGGTAACCATTGCTGGGAAACTATTTTTCAGGCTGTTTCATGCTTATTTTTTCTATTTCATTTTCTATTCCATCAGAAATCGTCCACCCGCCGTTCAGATCCAAACCTGCCTAATATGCCTGATATCGGTATCTACGATGAAGTTAACAAGCTTGCTGGTCTGGATATCACTGGTCAGTGTTCTTCTGCATTTACATGCACTCATGTGAGCAGTACAGGCTCTGTACTGATAATATTTGCAGAATAATATGCAATGTTCAGCATTTAAAGTGGCGATCCTTAAGATTTCAGTCCTGGTTGATTTGGCGACACCAGTAGTTACTGGTGGTAACAGCAAATGCGGTTTAGTACTACAGGTCACAGAATTCTGGGGGCAACAAAACAGACTATTGTCGTTTTAATAAAGAAGTCAGGCAGTAATTGGCCAACAGCTCACTGTGGTTGCTCCTTCTTTTTCCATTACTCCCTGCAATATTTCAAACTGATCTGCTGTCAAAAAATGCCGAAAATGAATTTTGTCTTGTTTTGTAGAGGCATTTTTAATGAACTGTAGCGGTCAGTGTCAAGCTCTTTGACCTACACATTGCATTTCCTGTGACTGCTTCATAATAAAAGCCAACCCGTGTTTTGCCAGTTAAATTATTTAATGTGAATGTGCAACAGTAGGAAATGTTCGGTTTGCATTAGCAGTAACTTCATACAGCAGTGTCGCCACAGACACCCAGTTCGTAATACTGCAAATGCAAGGACTTGGATATAATTTCATCAATGGGCCAGAGGCTCAATCACCATTGTGTTTACTCATTTGGCGATAGATAGTGACTTAACAGACATTTATTTAAATGAAAATCTTTGAGATTGCCAATTTAAGATCATTATGTGAATAAATAGTTTCTTTGTGTGGTAATTTGTTTGTCCATTAGATGGAACTGCATATGGCAGACTGTGGGAGGGGTCCAGCCCACGGCCTCAGTCTCGTATTACCCATCTGACCCGCATCAACGTGGACAACTTCATCTTCCACAAGGTCTTGGGCAAAGGCAGCTTTGGCAAGGTACAAAGCAACAATGTCAGTGTGATTTAAACTGTGAGACTGCTGTTTTAAAAAGTGAGTGAGCGCATACCCAAGAGTGAAACAGCAACACTCCGGTCACACTTGTCAGCTGTTATGATCACCTTCAGGCCTCATATAGAAATAATGACATAAATGAGTTGTAGACAAGGTGTTTAATATTAATCTCTTTTCTCTTCTCTTCTCTTCTCTTCTCTTCTCTTCTCTTCTCTTCTCTTCTCTTCTCTTCTCTTCTCAGGTTCTCCTGGCAGAGCTGAAGGGTTGTGGAGAGTACTTTGCAGTGAAGGCTCTGAAGAAAGATGTAGTGCTGATGGATGACGACGTGGAGTGCACTATGGTGGAGAAGAGAGTCTTGGCTTTAGCCTGGGAAAACCCCTTCCTCACACACCTATACTCCACCTTCCAGACCAAGGTAGTCCCTTTCCACCTCAATAGTGTGTTTGCCACTTTTATTCCCTGCTCTACGTCATTGGTTGGAATTGTGTCCGAAATACTCAAAGTGGCACTTGTCAACAGGAGCATCTGTTCTTTGTGATGGAGTATCTGAACGGAGGAGACTTGATGTTTCATATTCAAGAGAAAGGGCGCTTTGAACTCTACAGAGCCACGTGAGTCACACCTGTCACACAGACCTAACAACATACACACTTGGTGTAAAAATCACACACTACCTGCCATTATTGATCAGTGCTCCCGTGCTCCTGGAGCTGAGCAGAGACTCACATATACAGGATCAATGAGCTGATGAAAAGCAGATACTCATAAAGAAGGGCCTATGTTTACTCTCCTTATGTCACTCTCTTTGTCTCTCTCCCATTATGGGTTTTTCTTTTGTTTTTACATGATATACTGAGCCCTGATAGGCTGGGGCTGAGCTGGCCTCCATTAGCTGCTGCCCACAAGCGGACTGGCCTTGTATGGAGTAAGCAGCTCTTCTGTTTGTGTCGGGAGGTATCAGTTACTACCACCCACCGCTCTACTCTACACTCTGTGGGAATCCCTCCAGAAAAAACAATGTCACACGGGTAAAAGAGAGTGTGAAGTCTAAAGCTTGGTGGCACCTGCGCCCCCGCCAACTAAAGTTTTAAAAAATCTCACATTTACAAACAGAGATGGAAGTGAAACATTTCTTCGCAGATGCTGTTAAGACACACAAATCAAGCTTCAAGGCAATAAATACAAGATAAATGGTTGTTTGGGAAGACAAACAAAATGTGTGCTTTGAAGCTGATTTACAAAAACCGGAGGTACCTTCTTTTATGAAACATTTTTCCAATAAATGGTGTCACCTTTATTGATTTCACCTACTAGGACAGTAATAGTAGAGAAAACATGCTCACCACGAGTACCATTAGTAGCTTTTCTGGAGCTTTTTTGATTGTATCACACAATCTTCCTCAGCAGATAGAGTTTGCCCAGTTGTCGAGGAATTGTTTTCATTCAAACTTT
This sequence comes from Coreoperca whiteheadi, assembly GCA_011952105.1. NCBI lineage: Eukaryota > Metazoa > Chordata > Actinopteri > Centrarchiformes > Sinipercidae > Coreoperca > Coreoperca whiteheadi. The sequence continues at coordinate 15,498,010 of CM022473.1, forward strand.
CATTATTTTGAGAACCTTAAGGATAGACAAATAAGGATAAGAGTAGGGTCTTTTATGGTGTTATGTTCACAAACTTGGGAGCAAAAACGCAAACTCAGAGCAGAAATGTACCTTAAAGGTGTAGCAAAGCTAGTTCGGTTTGATTGTAGGTGTCAGAGGACAACAAAGATATGAAAAGTTCATGTTCATGCAGTGTTCTGCAAGCTAATTTGATGTCTTAAAAAAGGTCAAGACTATGAATGCATTCACCATTATATTTCTTATACAGTATTATTGTTTTTGAACATAAAGTTTCACATTATGATAGCATGAATACTGACATCTGCGTAACATTTCCTGTAGTTACACTGGTGGCTGCATCCTGGACCCATGAGATGACAGCCGCAATTCTCTACTTGGCAAACACAGACACCTGATCTTGTGTTGGCATCTGCTGAAATCCTCCGCCCTCAGTGACTGTATTCAGCCTGGGTGGATCATTTACCCTCAGTGAGTGAGGAAAGAAGAGAGTGGGCCGTTTCATTATCTTACAATGCATTCATTTGTAACAAAACATGCAACATTTGCGTGCTTGTTTACATATATGTTTAAATAAATTAAATAATTTTGTGTGTCGCTGCACAAGTGGAGTAGAAAGTATCTCCTGGATTTAGTTATGCAATATTTTCCTTAGACAGCAAATGTTTCCAGAGTTTCCAGTGACCTCTTTATCAGCACAAAGGCCCTGTTCTCCCGGTGGCTACTGCTAATCCGTCCCAGTGCTGTAGAGAGTCTAGTCCGCCGTCTCAATGTTCCTCACATAGCAGAGCCCAACTTACTTACACCTACTTACACATACTGCATCTAGACTTCATTTTACATTCTGTTTTGTGTTTGTAGTGTTGATTCTAGAGCAGGTTTAGACATTCATATACAAACTTGTTCCATGAGAGCTTAAGTGAGAGATGATCAATAGATAAAACCTATTCAGTCCTTGTCTGTTGGTCATTTACAGTGAACAGCCAGTTATTGGATTAGAGCGGAGGCTACTCTGTCTCCTCTCAGGACTCAGTCGTTTCTCCTGACACATATGACAAGAGAAGCAGGTCAGAGATAGGCTAATCTTTCGTCTCACTGCGGCTCTCAGGTTTCACATTATGAGAGTGTTATTCACCTGTCTCCTACTCAATACAAATGTCCTTCTCAATAATTCAGCTCTACACTGAAACGAGCCTGCAGTGACAGCAGTGTTCAGCTGCCAACTCAGTAGTGAGACCTGGAGCTTTTCCCCAGAGATAAGTAGTTGATGTCTGTCTCTGCCATGTTTGTCTTCCCAGGTTCTACTCTGCTGAGATCATTTGTGGTCTTCAGTTCTTACATTCCAAAGGGATCATCTACAGGTCAGAGCAAAAATATGTATTACATCTGGAGGTGCAGGACATACACTTAAATGACCATACTGGCAATTTTGTCATGTTTTCGCCCATAAACCTAAAATACTGTCTTCTTCACATAACAGCTGACCATTTTGGATTATTTTCTTATCTTCCACAAGACTTACTAGTGTGATGTGAAAATGAACTTGCAGAGACTCAAAACAAGTTGGTTAGGTAATCCCACGCATTATAACACTTTTGTTTTCTAAAAGTTTAATTTTCATTGTGTGGTAATGCAGTTGTAGGGTGCAGTATAAAAAATCTAATTCAGAAGAAAAACAATGGAACATGGTTTTTGTGACGAGGAAATGTGATTTTTTCATTTCTTGCATTAACAAAGCTGACTCTAAAATCTCCGGAATAGTGTAACTGCTTGCAATAGCATAACCATTTAAGAATAATTAAAATAAATTTAATTAACACATTAACAATGTCCTAAATATTCACTTTGATGGCCCTTGATGGATTACCTATCTAAGGCAAGTTTCAGATCTCTCCATTTAGATATTCATATTTCATATTTAGATAGCATTTAGATAGTCATAATAAAATTAACTGAAAGCAGTGTGGAATTTGTCTGAGAAACACTTGAACACACATGAAATAAACACAAGACACTGAGAGGTTGAAGATTAAAATATGTATGTCATACAATATAGGACACCATACCTTCACACAGAAGCCAGAGGGACGTGTCATATTGGAACTCAGGTTCACTTTTATAATATTCCAGCAAACAAGGAATGAAATGCATTTGGTTCTCTGCCCAAAGTTACACAATCCTTCAGCCAACTGCCAGAAGCCAAGTGGAAAACTTTATCTGTTCATTTGCTGCTGACTTGTAATGCTGAAGACACGTACTTGGTCTTTCTCACATGTCCTACATACAGTAAATGTTGTCTAACCTCGTAATACAACCACTAACATCCCCTTCCTGGTATCTCAGAGACACACCGTTTTCTAAGAATTTGCTTTACAGCATGTGACGACTCAATTTCAAGGTTAATTCAAAACATGAAAGCATTAAGTGGCATTCTAACTTAATTCTGATAAAACAATAAATTGTCAGATCAAATCTTACAATTCAAAACTGACAATCTGTTATAATCTTCAAAATCACGCGTGTGTATTTCCAATCCTGCTGTGATTGTTTTGTTTCCAGAGATCTTAAGTTAGACAATGTGATGCTGGATCATGAGGGACACATAAAGATCGCCGACTTCGGCATGTGCAAGGAGAACTTGTTTGGAGAGAATCGTGCCACAACTTTCTGCGGCACTCCTGACTATATCGCTCCCGAGGTATAGTGTTTCATACTTACAGAAACTCTGAAATATTAAATTCTGCAACCGGTTTGCTTTTATCATTCTGCATTCAACCAAGTGTCGGTGTCTCGTCTCGTTTCAACTCAGATCCTGCTGGGGCAGAAATACTCCTTCTCTGTTGACTGGTGGTCATTTGGGGTGCTGCTGTATGAAATGCTGGTTGGTCAGTCGCCTTTCCATGGAGATGACGAGGATGAGTTGTTTGAGTCCATCCGCATGGATACTCCCCACTATCCTCGCTGGATAAACAAGGAGGCCCAGGACCTGCTTGAGCGGGTCTGTACAATACCTTGGATACAAAAAGCAGTACATTTGTCATAATGCACAATCCCGCATTTCCACGTTTGATTGTTTTATAGGTGAGAGAATTCTCCAGGTCTCGGGTTGATACAATCTATTAAAATCCAATTAAATAACGTCAATTTATGCAGCTGAAAAGGATCTGTTTTTGAGATATATTGGTGCACATTCATATCTTACCCTTACTGGCTTTGTTTTCCTGCAGTTGTTCGAGAGAGACCCCTCTCGCAGGCTAGGAGTTGTGGGTAATATCCTTTTACACCCCTTCTTCAAGACCATTAACTGGCAGGCCCTGGAGAGGAGAGAGGTCGAACCCCCCTTCAAACCCAAAGTGGTATGCCCCACACAAGTCACTGAGGATTACATTATGAAGAAATGTTTATCATGTGCTGTGTTCACATGTCTATAATCTGTGATGACTGCCGCTGTTTCATCATTTTGCTGAGATACGTTTGTTTACACTTACAGAAAGCACCGAATGATTGCAGCAACTTTGATCGGGAGTTTCTCAGCGAGAAGCCTCGTCTCTCCTACAGCGATAAGAACTTCATAGATTCCATGGATCAGACGGCGTTCTCTGGCTTTTCATTCATCAACCCCGAGATGGAGCATCTTTTAGAAAAGTGACTGTTCTAATTACAGTCAGACCTGGGTCCCTACTGTTTCTGGACAGTTCCCTTATTCTGTCACATTGTTAAACTTGCAAATGAGCGAACTGTTCCACAGTCAGTATTTGTGTGACTTAATTTTAAGCACAAACTATTCTCCTAGGGTATGTGTAGAAATGATAAGAGTGGAAATGGGCCCTTGTACTGTATATATTAATGTTATTGTGTTTGTGTGCATGCTTATTATTTGGCTAGGTTGTGAAGGCTTATATGAGTAATACTATTAGGGCGGGAGGTTGAAAATCCTTACATTCCACTTGATGTCACTGCTACCATCTGCACCCATTTTGTGTCTGTTTTGGTAACACTCAATTCAACCCAACTGGGGATCTAAAAAAATACTATGAAGAGGGAAAGAATTATACTCTATACTCTTCAAATGTAGATTGTTTGTGTGAATGAGGTGACATGCATGTATAAAAATCTCAGACCAACAAAAATACGTTCCATCTTTAAATATAGATTAATAATGAATGTTATCTCTCTTTGAAGCTTGCCTTCAACTGGATAAATCATGTCTTGCTGACAAAGAAGAACTTGTGATTGTGTGATTGACTCAGCAGTGTCATGTAAAGAACAAATGTAAACTAACAGCTTATCTCAGCTGTATTGAAAAGTCCTGTCTGGATGCAGTCAGGGGTGCAGAAAGTCCAGTAAAGGTACGTGACTTTAAATAATGAGTGGGAAGTCATTGAAATGCTGTATATAGACAATGTATATGTATATTGTTGTAACATGTATATTGGTTCGCTAACGATGTATTTTTTACTGTCTCCATCTTTTACATCTGATTAAAAAACCATCAACTCCCAAGTTTGATGTGCTATTTTTAAAACTTTTGCAGTATACAATATCCTCAAATAGTACAAGGAGACATTAATTTCTCAAGAACATTTTGTATTTTAGTATTTCCATATGGACATTCATTCTGGGAATAGTTTGTACTAATGTATTTTGGGTTTTAAAGATATTGTGTATTTTTTTATGTTTTTGTCTATCTTGGTTTTCAGCGTCTTGGGACCATGTTGGAAATAACTGTTCTCACTGTAACATACAGATTCGCTGTGTTTTGTGTATCCATAAATAAACCAAATAACAAAGAAAATCAATATCCTTAGACACCCTAATCTGGTACATGTACCCCCCCCCCCCCCCCAAAACTTATACACAAAATACATCTTCACCCCTTCTTTTTAACCAACCCACCGGTTATAAAAG
>CM022473.1:15506539-15575113 GCA_011952105.1 Coreoperca whiteheadi
CTCAGATTTTCACGTATGCTTTTATCCATTTACAGCTGTTTTTGAGGATATTTTAAGTAACACATTTCAGCAAAAACTGAAGGTATAGTTGTACTTGATGACATATGATAATAGGTTCATCTGGTAGAGCGCGTACCATGTATCAAGGCTCAGTCCTTACGGCAGCGGCCCGGGCCCTTTGCTGCATGTCATTCCCCTCTCTCTCCCCTGCCTATTCTGTCTCTCTCTACTGTACTGTCAAAATCAAGCAAAATGCCAAAAAAACATAACATAATATAACATGACATGACTTAAATAATTGAATTAAATAAATAATTGGCACTTGCTTGAGATACATTTGCAGTGAAAAGACAATCAAGGTCTTATGAAAAACTGTTTGGATTTATTTCACCGGTGGTTTGTGTATGTACTCTATCTTATGAGCTACACTTTTAAGTATTCAGTCACCTCATAAAATGTCTGTTCACGTAACCTTTGTTTTTGACAAGGCAAAGAAGCAGGGTGGAATTCTGTTTCGCACACCAAAAACAAAGCATAATGGTACGTCTCCACGTAGATTTATTTATGTTTGAAAATGTTTGATGACATGTATATTGTGAAGAAGTATACACTTTATAGAGCATGGATTTACACACTGTTTTTGCACCATTGATATGCTGTTTGTCATATTTTACTGTATGGGAGCTAAGTAGGTTTGAGTTCAGCGATTATTTTACATGTTGCTTGGAAACACTTTCTAGTCATTTGTTTAGCCGTTCCTCTGTAATAATAACCTCTGACTTTAGGGTCCCTAAGGGCTGAATAATGATGTAATTATGGCAAATGAGCAGGAAGGGGTGGGAACCGCATTCTTTCACAGCAGAGCAAAACTCTGCTCCTTTTTATTATTATTTTTCTTGTTTTACATATATCTGTACACGAGTCAGGCATGGTATCAAGTGTGTGTTGAGAACGTTTGACAGCTTCTTATCTTTTGAGTCATACATTTTGAACTTTGAGGCCAATCTTCTTGGCTTGCTTATTACCAGTGCTGTTGGAAAGTGGTAGTTTGGCTGCAGGAGGGAGAGGGAGAGGGAGGATACACAGACAGACATTTGCCATATTCTTGCACCTCTGGGATTTATTTGGGGAAATGTAAAGTTGTAGCAGTGATCTCATCACTGAAGCAGTAGAGAGGACCGCAGAACGTGAGAAAAACCAGAGGCAAAGAGACAGAAAAGAGGAGGAGCCTTTACACTCATTGCGTCATTTATTATTCTCAAGAACAGATTTATTGTCCGCTGGAGAATCAGTGCAAGGTGGGTATATATGTGAGTGTGTGTTGGGCTGGATTTACAAGAGAAAAAGAGAGAGAGCTGACAGAGAGGGGAGTTTCTTACAGCATATCTTCAACTGCTCAACCAACATGTCTCAAGTAAGACCACTGTTTTAGAAAGAGATTACATTTTCTCATATTGTTGACTTTCTGTAGACATGGAGAGCCAGAAATCACAGATGTGTGTTGTCATACTTGTTCCGTTTTAACTGCCCTTCAGCCAGGTCAGGAAGAAGATGAGCAAATGCAGCGTCCTGAGGTGAGAGAAGAGGATCTGGCTGCAGCAAAGACCAAACTGGGTACGAGTGGGCCAGCGAAGAGCAAGACATTTGAAGTAATGGAGGAGTGCGGTGAGGACATACACACACACACACACACACGGAAATATGATTTGACACTCATCTTACAGATGAAACTGAAAGGAAACAGTCTTTAGTTTTTTGGATCTGGTTAATCTAACATCACATTATGGCAGTAATTTTGTGTGAGGGGCGTTTCTCATGATGCTCAAGTTTCCACTCCATATACAGAGGGGAAAGGAGGGTTGTAATGATGGGGAATTCCTGTCAAACAGTGTTTTCTCTCACCCAGTGGGATCAAGTGTGTGTTTATATATAGACCATACCCACAGTATTACATAACCCTTCTTACTGCCTCATCAATGGTGAAATATTCTGATTGTTGTTTCTCTTCCATCACAGAGAAAATGGGTAAAGCTGCTCCATCCGTGTTCAGTGGTGTGAGGTCAGGAGCGGAGACTGTTTTGAACACACGCTCAGCTCGACCAATCAGGAAGTAGCAGGAGACTTCCTGACCATGAGTGGACAACACCTGTTCCATGTTAGGGGTCTGGGATCTGTTGTTTCCCAGCTGTACTTGTTTAAAAAAAAAAAAAAGAATCTTGTTTAAAGCCTTTTATTTTTTGCTAGAAGCTTTGTGTTTTTTGTAAAAGTCACATTTGTTTTTGCAGTCTACTTTTGTTATTGCATGTTTTTGCACTTGCACTGCATAAAGCTGTGTTTCATAGTGAGAAGTGAAAGTAATGTAGGACACCAATCCAAAAATATTAAAGAAAACAGTCAATTTGTGTTTTTCCTTTTTATTCAAAACATTATCATCAATAAACTGATCGAACATTTGTTAGAACAAAACTACTACTGTAAATGAGGAAGAGAACGAGCCATGGTGTAGCGATTAAAGATTGGAAAATGCAAAGAAACCAATGGTGGTACAAGGATGGAGAAATAAAGTGAACCATGTAACAACTGGCTGACAACACCAGACCTGTGAGTTGTGAAAGAAAAGGTGGAAATCCAGTTTTATTTCATAAACTTCTGATGTTGGTCTTGGAGGATTTTGGCAGAGGACTTGGCGTCATAGAACAGCTCGTTGATCTCTTCTACCTGCTCCCTCTCCACGTTCTCTTTTCCCTGAACACGGCCCAGCAGGCTGGCTGGCGTCAGCAGCTGTACAGCGTACCTAAGAGGAAACGGGAAATAAGAGCCACTCATTATACCCATACATATAGTGTATATTGCCAGTTTATGGCCGAGAGGAGTTGTGGGTCCCAAAAGTATTTTTCTACATCGTACATTTCCCTTTGAAAGTTTACTTTACATTTCAACCTGTTACCATGTTACTTGTGTTTTACAGTAATATAGGATTATGTTACTCCTTCAAATGTAGTTTTCCCCGTTTTTTGGTTTGGTACCAAATTTTGCTAAATATTGTCGTACCTATGAGCCTCATCAACTGTTGCTATGAAGAGGGTGGCAGGATGATAATTGTTGTTCCATGCCTTTAAAGGTGTTAAAAACCCTCAAAACACTTTCTATTAAAAACCTGAACCACTGTGGACACTATATTCAGTGACACAGTGTATATCCTTACCTGAGGGTGGTCTTGGTGCCGATCTCTGCCAGGTGTGAAAGAGCTTCCTCGCTGATATTGATCCCCTCAGTCTGCGCACGGATCTTGATGATCTACAAACCACACCATCGTTAGTGACACATGCTCAGACGCATTCTGTACATCACACAAGCAGATACTTTGATACTCCGACTCACCTGCTTCAGCTCCTGTGGTGTGTACAACATGGTGCGGATTATCATGACTCTGTCCAGCAAGTCCAGAGGAATCCCATGTGGAGAGCTGATGTCCTCTGTCCCCCTGGTGAGCGACAAATGATTGTTAATACTTCAAATCTTACATCTCAGCAAGAAAAATACTCTTTTCTGTTGAATTTTCAAGATTGTGTTTCTCTCCAACCTAATTAAACAGTTTCCCCTGTTAGAGGCGAAGATAACGATGGGGGCGATGGTGCTCTCGAGCGCTCGATGGAGATATGTGAAGCATTCGATGTCCAGCATGTGCACCTCGTCCACAAACAGCACGCCAGGTACGAGCTCAGCTACGCCTTGGTCAATGTAGCGGTTCACCACTTTGTTGATCTCAGCACGCAGCTTATCTAAATTAGGAGAGAAAACGGGAATGGATAAACAATAACATTTAGCTGGTGGTGTGAGCTGGGAAGTTGTCATTATATCTCTACCTGTGATTTCTGTCTTTTTGGGCTTCATCAGTTGTCCCATCATGGAGAGAATGTCCTGGCCTCCCTGAGATCAAATAATGAGCAATTATTTAGAATTAAAAAAAATACAGGGGATAACTTTATTTTGTATGATGTAAACAGCTGCACTGATATTAACTTACAGGACATTTGCAGTTACATACCTGGGGTCTGGCATTTGCAACATCCAGGTCGTGCAGTGTGACATCTTGGACTATCTCCTTCTTTTTGTGGACATCACCTTTGGGCAGCGGCACATACTCCTCTGCCTCCAGGTCAAACTCTGTAGCAAAAGTGTCACAGCGACCTTGTCTCTGCAAAGTCACAGCAACACCTAAATGTGTTAATAGTAATAATAAGCTAAAACTTGACACACTCTTTAACAAAAATGAATGTGTCACATTGCTCTGGACAACAGTGAAACAAAAGACAGCACAGTGGAGGAGGGAGAGCAGGTGTATGATTGAACCCAGTGCCAGCCCGTCGCAGAGACAAGGGCACGCGGCTGAGGGAATGAAAGAGTTTCAGAGGGCAGATCACGATACGGCTGTCAACAGTAACAAATGTGTCGCCCAGCCCTCCTCCTTTGGCCTCTGACTTGAGCCGACCTGCGCCCCCCGGACCACCTGCACCGATTTAAAGGAGCCGTCATCGCAGCCTGTCAACACAGGCCACAAGCCCTGCTGCTGGAAAAGAGGCATTGTGGGAGATGGAGAGATAGAGGGAGCATGAAGAGTGGCAGGAATGAGAGAGGCCCATTCCAGAGTACAGCAGAAATGCAGTAGAGCCTTCATGTGGAGCAGAAAGATGAAAGAATGCCACCAAGAAGGTCTGAAGAGGACATGAAAGACAGAAAGCACTGAAGTTTGGTCTAACCAAATACTTCTTACGGTTTTTCTTTGAAATATTTCAATTGTGAGCCTCCCTGCGAAGAGTTGGCCACTGTCCAGGGTGTACCCCGCCTAAGGCCCAAAGTTACTGGGATAGGCTCCAGTCACCCGCGACCCCTAACGGGAACAAGCGGTAGAAAATGACTGACTGACAATTGTGAGCTTGTGAACTAAACTATTTGGTGAAGTCTAGTATGTACATCTCTTTCTACTGCGAGGGAGTAACACATGAGTACTAGAGACCATACTGCGATGGGATCACACCAGCCGAGTGAAGTGACGAGTATTCAGTAGTCATGACTACATTATTACATGAGTACTCAGTAGTCATGGCTCGGACCACACCCATCTTCGAACTCGGCCTTCACTTTGATCTAAACCACACACCTGTAAAGTTTCGTGACACGTCTTACACGGTTGTTGAATAAACCATGTAATAAGTTGAATAAATTTGTCAGAAAAAACAGAAAAACACCGGCCAAAGTACTTGAAACAGCCTCGATGGTAGTGTCCCAACTACAGTTGGTGTCCCAAAGAGCACATTTTGAAATGACGACACACACGCACGGACTCACAAGGGGAAAACAATACTAGCCACACTGTCGCGGCTTGTAAATATAGCGATACCTTGACAGCTCCACTGTTGGCTTCAATGTAGATGACATCTCCCACTTCCACACGCTCTTTCTGAAGACTCTCATAAATACTGGGGTCCAGCTAAAGAAACGAAACAGGAGATTTTAAGTAAGACATTGGTCTTTACCTTGTTCATCGGTTTTATTACTGCACATTCTATGTGAAATCTGTACATTAAATGAATGTTCCCATTGGGGAATTAAATCTGATCACCAAAACCAATCGCCCAATTGGTCAGTGACATTTTAAAAACACAGAAAAAAAGTAACAAACAATAACAAAACGTTTATCAGGATACTCATGCAGAGAAAGACAGATTTTTCTTAGCAATGTTCTGGTAAGTGTTATGCAACAGAGAGAGATAAAAATCACATCTAGATACAACCTGGGTGCAGGATACGTTATTGCAAGGTGTACAGAGAACTATACAGATAATTTAGCAAATATGCAATGTTGAGATATTCAAATGCAAGAGGACTGAAAAAAAGAAAAGATTACAGCTTCCAGTCTGACCTTGAGCTGCTTCGTGCCTTTGCCAGTCTTCAGACCGATGATGACGTGGCTGATGGTTTTTCCGTAGCCACCCATGGGATTCTCAGTCTCACAGGGGGTCAGCTCTGTCACCTCCCCTTCATACACCTCCTTTGTTTCTTTGATACGCAGTCCTGAATGTGGGCGACATTACAGTCACACACACACACACACAGAGTGAGAATTCAATCAGGCCTTTATATTCCTGAGTCAACTAAGCTGCCACATGCTTCAGTCTACCCAACAAAGCATTTTATTACACAGAGAGAGAGAGAGAGAGAGAGAGAGAGAGAGAGAGAGAGAGAGAGAGAGAGAGAGAGAGAGAGAGAGAGAGAGAGAGAGAGAGAGAGAGAGAGAGAGAGAGAGAGAGAGAGAGAGAGAGAGAGAGAGAGAATGAGAATGGCGCGTGCCCATGAACCGTCTGGGCGTCATCTTGTGTAACATGATCACACTCCTTGTTCCTCTTTCATGCAGCTGTGGCACTGAGTATGAGCAGCACACAGGTGGCTGATCCGCTGTGGCGAGGGTCAAAAAGCCCAAGGCCTGTCTGTCACAGCACTGTTATCAACAGTGATGACAACTTCAAAATGACCCCCGCCCCCTTCCCCCTTTTGTGGATCCTGTTCTAGGGGAGGAGCAAAGGTGCTGATGACCACCTCTCCCTCTTCCTCAGCTCCATTTCCTTCCCTGCGACAGGTACCATCAGCAGTCAGACAAACCCCTTCCCCCTCTCCAGCCTTCCTTCCTTCTCAACACCATTCTCACAAATCCGCTGTCAAGTGTTGCCTTTCACCTCATGAGAACAGTGTGTGCAGAACACCGAGCTCTTCCTGACTCCTCATTGAGAGAATTACTTGGACATATAAGGTCGTTGTACGCTAACAGATGAAGAAAGAGGAATCTTTTTTTCTCTCATTTAACCCATGTGCTATTTATTCATACAGACAATTTTTGTTTTGTGTGCTGAGGTTTTGAAACAGCTTTCTCTGGCCCTAACCCAATGCAATGAAGTGGATGGGATTGGTTTCATATTTTTCCAGAAACAATGTTATGGATGTTCTCACGGTTTTCAGTAGAAAGTCTGAGTGATTATATGACTTTATCCCTTTTTTTAAATATGCATTTTCCTACAATTTAACATTTGCTTTCTCTTGCTGTGACTATCGTTTTCAATAAACTGTTTGACCGTATTTAAAATGGCACTTGTGTAAAAGCTTGTGTGTAACCAATTATGACATTTTCACAACTTACCAACTCATACCCCAACAGGTCAGAGCTTATCACAAAAAATAACAACCTCATTCACAGTGACTTGTTTTGTGGGTATGAGTTAACGCCAATGAACCAAATCATATTCAAGCAACACTCACCAATGGCCCTCCTGAAATTCTCCATCAGTACTTCTGTTTTTTTAATCTCAGATGAGTAAACCTCACTGCCAACCATGGGGCAGAAAGGCACCTTGTTTCCCAGCTCCTGTGCTACAGCCAAGGCAAGGGCAGTCTGAAAGAAGGAGAGGTAGAAAAGGAATTTAAGAGGCACAATCTGCAGCAACAAGGAAGCCATATTCAATTAAGCTTTATTGCTGTCTTGCTAGTGAATGAACACTGCATGCTTACCTTTCCTGTACCGGGTGGCCCTGCCAGTAACACTGCCCTTCCTGACATCTTCTTTGAGCGGATTAGCTCGACAATGATGCCACAAGCCTGAAGAGTGAAAAAAATATATATATATCGTACCATTATATCTAGACATACAATGGTAAAATGTCAACAGGACATAAATGCGACACAAGTAGCTAGTAGTAGTAGTGAGATACCCCCAAAGCTTTGTTGTAAGAATTCCCTCAAAGCAGGTGTGCGTGATGGTTTTTAGTTAATCTATCACCAAGTGTGCTGGACTACGGTAAAACACACAAGTCAACGCGTTTACCGTTGTTGGAGTCACGCTCTGCTTTTAGAAATGTAGATTGTCATGTTGTGATTACGCTGCCCTCTTTGTTGACACCATTAGTCAATTCAAGCAGAGCCAGTGCACTGGAAGCTGTGTATTTCACGTCAAGTTTATATTTTCACATATTGAAATCAAGTGGTGGCAGTAGATCCTGCAATTTCCAATCTCTGAAATGTCCCCACTGTACATTTTAACCCCTGACCAATATGTTAATCCGTCCACATCTGTTACTATTTTGGCATAGTGCAAATAAATAAAAAATCTAAATCTTTTATTTAAAATATTTTGCAGTTGTGAAAAGGACACACCGACAATATGCTATCCCTGTGACTTTAGACAGCATCCCTACAAACAGTCAGGTGTGTCCTTATGCTGGAAATCAGAGCATCAAGACTAGAGGTCTGTATCGTTTGACAATTTTTGAAGCTGGTCCTTTGTCACTGAATTGGTGACAGCTTGTGGACACTGTTTGAAATTTAAACTTGATTAATGTTATATGAATACAGGTCCTCCACTTGAGTAAGAAAATATCCCCATATTTCAATAAGAAAATCACTATTGGTACTGTTAGTGTTTGTCTAAACAGCAGATCAATGTGTTTCTACATTCATCAATAGATTTATTCTCTTTGCTGTTCAGCTGCGGAGGAGACCGGTTAAAATCGTTTCAAACGTTTAACATAGGATATAAAAATAATATGAACGAATGTGACTTCTATTTAGGTGGATGTTCCCTTTAGCTGACCTCTACCTTGAGTGTGAAACAGCGACACCACACAGCTAACGGAAGCTAGCTTGTTGGTGCACCTAACCTCCAGCAAATGAGCGAAATCTTGCCTGCAAAAAGTCACCAGCTCTCGAAGTCAATCAGTCAAACAATACAAGAATAACGTAGGTGCAGTGAAACATGAACATTAACGTTACCTCTCTTGCAGCCTCCTGGCCGACTAGACCACATGCTGACTGTTTAGCATTCCCGGCCTCGTCTAGCCCGAGTCCTTTGACATGACTGTGAGAGGCGATCCGCTGGGTTTTCGTGGTGCTTTTTACCTCCTCGATCTTCATAGTTACTGTTACTTTACAAATATGTGTTTTAAAAACTGTAAGGCAGATTTACGGTGAAGAAAAGGCCCCCTGTGCCTCAGATAATTTCTCGGCGCCGAAACTCAAAACACAGGGAAATCGGTTTCCATGTGGGTTACTAGGGAAAATCAGCGGAAGTGAAACCGTGAAGTACCGCCTATTTGGACAATCTAGTAAAACTATTGGACCTTGTCGACTGATACGACACATCCATTGGCTAAAGTCCCTGGCATCATCTCCTTCAATCAAAACCCCGCCCATGAGAGTTTACATTTCCGTTTGTGTTTCAGTTGCTTTGTCGTAGTAGAAACTTCCAGAAACATGTCAAAGTGTAAATAAGAGTGAATTGAATGTAGAACTAGTAAGACAGAGGGTGTTCATGGCCCCATCGACGTTTTACAGTTACGTTTTAATCAAAGAGCCATTGTGACAGGTCGGGTTTCCTCTTTTTACTGTTGTTAGGTAAAAAGAAAAAGGTTCCGCTTTAGCATGTTGTCCCGAGGATGGAGTGCGCTGACAACAAGGAAGACGTTTCTTCCAACTGTTTACATGCTGACGGGACGCTAAAGTCTTATGTATAAGTGGTTTGAAAGCCTCAAACTAATTGAAACTGCTTGTTGCTGAAGGTGTTTAATAATCAGATGCCAACGAACGAAAATATTGCGGGCAGCACATAACGCCTAACGTTAGGTCCAGCTCAGAGTAAAGAAACATACACACGCCGGTTAACGTTAAATCCTACTGGTGTAAAAAATGTCAGAGTCTGCTGACAGTCGCACCAAAACGTTAAATTTCAACGTCGGGGTGCTCGGACACGTCGACAGCGGGAAGACATCGCTTGCCAGGGCGCTGAGCAGCACCGCCTCCACCGCTGCTTTCGACAAGAACCCGCAGTCCCGTGAGAGAGGCATCACGCTGGACCTCGGCTTCTCCTCCTTCACGGTGGATCTTCCTGATCACCTGCGGGGTAGCGGAGGCCGGCAGCAGCACGACAGCCTGCAGTTCACCCTGGTGGATTGTCCGGGACACGCTTCTCTTATTCGGACTATCATTGGGGGTGAGCGCTCTACGTTAAATTCCCTGCAGGTTTTGGTGCTAGATGCCACTCTGATGGCAGTAACGTTACATGGAAGGTAAACAGCACAGCAACCGTACCCCACTACTACGCCCAGTTGCCAGTTTATTAGGTACACGCATTCAGCCCAACACAACAGCCCTGAAATATATTCTAGCTTTTATGAAGGTCATAATGTTCAACAGTTTTAGAGAGCTGGTTGTCGTGCCGTTGAGTTGTATTGCTTTATGAGGAGGTGTTTATCATTTTTTTGTCCGCCCCATTTATATCAAGGAGGGTTGACTAAATAGTAGACACACCTCTCACTATACTGGACATTATGTCCTTCATGAAACTAGGATTTATTGCAGGGCTTTTGAATTAGACTGCATTAGTTTTAAATGCCAACTGAGTGTATATACGACTGAAGATGAAAAACATGCCTCTCAAATTGGCCTTTTTGAATGACTTCATATATTTAATTTCAGCACTGGGGAGGAAGCTCTCACAAGCAGTCCCTTAGTAGATTATTTACAGTCAAAATGTGTACTTGTTTAGCTGTGAGGCTTAAAGTAAGGGGAATAAGAGAATGACAGAAGAGATAAGTATAATATTACACTTTAAGCCCTGGCTGCGACCTTTTCCTCGCATCATGAAGGCAATGGAGAGAGATCTGTCTTTGCATCAGCTGTTTAAGTCCTTTAGGTTCTCTCTATACACTTATCTGGTGGCCACGAGTTAATTAAAATGTGAGAACGAATTGTATCTTGTGACCACGCAATGGCATTTTGTGGCCTCAATATAAATATTTTTTTCACTATGTCCCTTCCGGGGCTCCATACATTTTTCACAGCAGACATTCTGACTTGTCATAGCAGGAAAAGCACAGGTCTTACTAATAACATTAACACCATCATGCACACACACCATCATCCACATGTAAAATCAGCCATAAACTGGAAAATGGCCTAGCTGCCAAAAGCAGAACAGTCGCTTCAGCATCTGACTCTTAATCTGAACGTCCAAGGATAAAGTCCCAGTTCATCTTCTTCTTTTCCTTTCGGCTGCTCCCTTTCAGGGGTCGCCACAGCGAATCATGTGCCTCCATCTAACCCTGTCCTCTGCATCCTCTTCACTCACACCAATTACCTTCATGTCCTCTCTCACTGCATCCATAAATCTCCTCTTTGGTCTTCCTCTAGACCTCCTGCCTGGCAGCTCCAACCTCAGCATCCTTCTACCAATATATTCACAGTCTCTCCTCTGAACATGTCCAAACCACCTCAATCTGGCCTCTCTGGCTTTATCTCCGAAACATCTAACATGAGCTGTCCCTCTGATGTACTTGTTCCTGATCCTGTCCGTCCTCGTCACTCCCAAAGAGAACCTCAACATCTTAAGTGCTGCCACCTCCAGCTCTGCCTCTTGTCTTTTCTTCAGTGCCTCATGCTGTTCAATATTAAAGTGCTTGAAGCAGACAGCTAAAACAGAAAAAAGAAACGTTTAAATAGCTTCAGTCTTTTCATTCTTTGCAAACTAAGTTTAACAAAAAACACAAAAAAGTACTATAAAAATAGAAAATTGCTATGTACTGCCTACTGGTGCCAGTTTGTATCAATGACAATATCAGAGAGAAGAGAATGTACTGTATATTAGTATCAGTGTGCCAATAACACATCACAATAAAACATGAAATGATACATTATTAAATGTCCAACCCAGTGTTCTTGACAAAGATCTGACAGTCATGGCCACAATAGGATGCTGTTTACACTCTTTTTACGCTCAAATTTGACCTATCCAGCAGGGGGCGCCTTTTCTCTGCATGCAGATTGGTTGATCATGTCATATTGACTTGGATGGTTGGGAGTGTGATAGTAGAGAAATAACTACTGTGGTGTGACTGTCCAGAGCAGATACTGTGGACACTCACTAAGTGTCTCTATTACCTGTTTTCTCTTTTAGTCCCTCTCATTAGTCACACAAATGAACAACCAAGATCCCACCATTTATTTAAAACCTTAAGAGTGTGACACAAGCGGACGTTGGTAGAAGTAATGGTCCTGGTATTGAAGCAGACTAGAGGCAGTCAAACACTGAATACTGATATGTCGTGTAACCGACATACTAAATGAAACCTGTGAGCCAGTGGGGTGGCACATGCTGTAGATTAGGGAGGAAGGAAAGTACGGGGATTGGGGTTTGTATTAAACTTCCCCTCTTGTCCCAAGTGGGGAGAGCACAGGAAAGAGAGGGAGCCAAATAGAAGGAGAGAAAAGAAGAGGGGAACACAGGAAAGAGAGACTGCCAAAGTCAGGAAAAGAAAAGAGGGAAAGGAAAGACAACCAAGTGAGCTGCAGCTCTAGTTTCAACCCTCTAGCCTTTTACTCGCTCTTTGCCTTTGTGCACCCCTCCCCTAATTTCTCTTCTTGTTCTAATGTTATTTTTGGGTATCTGTGTCCATTTCTGTTTGCATTGCTGTTGTCGGAATGCCTTAAACAGCAAATGACCGTGTTGTTCTGCTTCAGCTTACTGCTTTTCTTCCATGTCAATCATATCTGATTTATTGTTTCTATTTTCTTCCTTCTCTAGGTGCCCAGATCATTGACCTGATGATGCTCGTGGTGGATGTGGTGAAAGGGGTGCAGACTCAGACTGCAGAGTGCCTGCTGATTGGAGAGCTGACCTGCCCTCGCATGGTCGTCGTCCTGAACAAAATTGACCTGCTGCCACCCAACAAGAGACAGAGTGCCATTGAGAAAATGACCAAGAGACTGCATAAAACACTGGAGAGCACCAGGTCTGTATTCAATACATGTAAAGGAATTAATCAGGATATGCGTGTAGAGGCTGTGGCTGTGAAATGTGGGCCCAGACAGCTAAGTGGGTTAGGGCATCCCATGTACTCCCAGTCGCCCCGGATTGAATCTCTTGTCAAACTTCCTCACTCATTAGACATTCTGTCTCCCTCTCTGTATTCAAGTGGTCTGTGTGTCAGGCCCACTTGTTTTGTTTTTTTTATTTGAAGTAACTTGAATCATCACTTCAACATCAAAGCATGAAGTTATTTCAATATAACAGTTTTTCTGTTGGCCAGATTTAAGGAATGTCCAGTGATTGCTGTGGCAGCGAAGCCTGGGGGCCCCGAGGCTCCTGACACAGAGAAGCCACATGGAGTGCCAGACTTAATAGAGGTAAAGTCCGGAAATGCACCGGTCTCTATTGTTACTAATTTAGCTCAAAAGAGAACATACGTTTTTACTTATGAACAAGGGCTGTTAGTCACTTGATATTGTTTAAATGGTGGTAAAATAGTTCTTTGTTTAGTCACCGTACAACTGAAACTAATAACAGGATACTTTCTTTCTTCAGTGAAAGTATATACTAGGTACAATATGTGCTGTACTGGAAAAATGGCAGTGCAAACTGAAAATGAAGTGTTGGTGTTATTTGTTAATTACTGTATATAACTTATTTGATGTGCTGCAAAAAATCTGATTAATTCATCTCATAGCAGGTAATCATTCAAATAATCAAGGAGAAGCATTTGTTTAACAGATTCAAACAAATTTAAGTCAGTGTTGTTAATTCTTGTCAATGACCTGACTGATATTGGATTTTTGTTTTTGGACCTCTTGGTTGCCTGTCTCAGCTTTTGAAGAACCAGGCGTACCTCCCTCAGCGAGACCCTGGAGGTGACCTTCTGATGGCTGTGGACCATTGCTTCTCCATCCGTGGTCAGGGAACAGTCATGACCGGAACGATCCTGCAGGGGTCGTTGGCCACCAATGACACTGTGGAAATCCCAGCACTAAAGGTATGCGCCAAAAAGTGGGCATGAATTCCGAATCTCTGATATTTACAAGCAGGTAACGTACCAGAGTGCTGGAAATTCTTACGTAGAAACCACAGAGCTTCGGAAGTTCCGAAGTTGAGTGGAAGTGGGCAGACAGAGGGAGGGATGGCCGAGTGGGTTCAGAGGATGTGTCAGTTTAATGTGAGGGATGGATGAGGGGAATGGGGGTGGACTGGCAGCACAGGAGTTGGCTAATGTAGACCAGATGCACACTTTCAGCCAGGCTCAGCAGTTTTGTTTGCAGGTTTCATGTT
Source organism: Coreoperca whiteheadi (assembly GCA_011952105.1). NCBI lineage: Eukaryota > Metazoa > Chordata > Actinopteri > Centrarchiformes > Sinipercidae > Coreoperca > Coreoperca whiteheadi. Next base: position 15,520,680 of record CM022473.1, read on the forward strand.
CTCACCTCTTGGTGGCAGCAAATGGCTAAATTAACAGTCATTTGTCACTGAGCATTGATCAGTGCCACTATTGTTGATTGGGTCAGTGTACAATAATAAACAACAAAAACAAGCACAGAAACATTGTGGTATGCCAGATCCCACAATCATAGATGGGTAGATGGACAGGCAGTCAGATAGATAGATATCTTTTAATTGTTCCTTTGTACACTTGAGATTTGTTTGCAGTTGTATAGTTAAAAAAAACAAAGCACATCATCAGCTATAATTAAGTTTTTATCAAATCTTGATAATATTTAAAAACATATCAAATATGATTTTTCTCCAAAAGTGTCATTTTCCCCCTCAAATAAACCACACACACGACACAAAACACAAAACACACACACATATATATATATCCATCCATCCATCTTCTTCCGCTTATGTGTGTGTGTGTCTATATATACATATATAGTATTTTATTGACATAAAAAGTTCTCTATAGGGCTTTTTTCCATAAATATCGTATAAAACATCCCTGTACTGTGTAGATAATAACTGATGTTTTTTCTGTATTTTAATCTCATGCTGTAGTCGGTGTTTAGTTTCAAGATTTTGAATGTAAAATTAAAGTTTAACTTGAAGAAGTATTTGAAAATGGTAAAGAAAAAACAACAAAAAAAACACCCATTTCAACATGTATGGCTGAAATGGGTGTTATGGTTATGTACCTTTGGCTTTCTCTTGTGAATTGTGTTCTAAATCTGTTCTATTGACGTTAAATTAAAAAGGCATTAAGCTGATGTTACAAATCTGTGTTATTTATTGTATCAGGTGACCAAGAAGATAAAGTCGGTGCAGATGTTTCGGAAGCCGGTGTCGGGGGCCATGCAGGGGGATCGTGTAGGTGTGTGTGTGACACAGTTTGACCCTAAACTGTTAGAGCGGGGTCTGGTGTGCACCCCGGGGTCCCTGCGCACCCTCTATGCAGCTGTCATCTCTGTGAGGAAGATAGGCTACTTCAAGGGCTCTCTTGCCACCCGTGCCAAGTTCCACATCACCGTGGGTCACGAGACAGTCATGGCGAGGGTTACCTTCTTTGGCCTGCCTCCTGGGGGTGCCTCAGACACTAAACCACCTCCATCACAGCCCTGCTCACTTGAAACACCCTTCACCTTCGACAGGGAGTACTTCTACCAGGATGAATATGTCACCGGTCGGGGGGAGGCAAGTTCAGGACCTGACCCAGACCAGTGGGCTTTGTTGGAGTTTGAGCGGCCAGTCACATGTCCCTTACTCTGCCTGGTGATTGGTTCCAAGCTGGACACAGACATCCACGCCAATGCATGTCGGTTGGCCTTCCAAGGCTGCCTGCTGCAAGGGTTTGAAGATAAAGGCTATGCTGAGACGGCCTTGCCTCGTCTGTGCATCTACAAGACGAAACACAAGGAGGGACAGGTGGAAAGGGTGAGTGGACACTCAGCAGTTATTTAAAATGGTCTTTCTCTGTCATCCTCTCCGCCTACCCATGAGTGTGGCCTTTGCTCCTCTGCCCTCTCTATTACCTTGTACTCTTTTCTTCTGGCTCTGGTTCTTCTTTGGATGTTTCTCATTGCTGGTGGCACTGGAGCGTGCCTCCCAGACAGAGCCCCTATTGTATATTCATAAACAGACACGTACACACAAACAAGCATGCATATGCAGCCCTGGTGAGTGGTGTTTGAGGCATGGGTCGGTACGCATGCCTTAGCGTGTGCTGTGACACAGAGGTGTGCGTGGGTGGCTGCCTGACGCCACTAGCCCTGTCTGGCTGTCAGAGGCTGGCTTTGTTTGGACACACCTGAGTGGCAAACGCATACCCACATGACTGTATGACTTTTCCCTCACTTCTCTCTGGCTCAGCATCTTTCTCACTGTAGTCCTCTCATTCTCTCAAACATGCCGTTTTGATTTTTGTTCTGGTGTGATTGCGGTGATGTTCTGTCCTAAATCCTGATCTCCAGTTCATACCGATCCATATCTCATCTTATCTATTTCTGTAAATTTTTTGTAGACGTCGACATCTTATTTGACAATTTTTCAAAAAAGTCAACACCCTCCGACTTGTCACAGTTTTTATTTTCATCTGAGGGCAGATTAAAGATGTAAAGTAAACTGTAAAGTTTCTCTGTGTGCACCCCCGTGCAGGGTCAGATTCAGGTCAGGGATCAAGTGTGTTAACTATTTTCCTGCTGTTAGCACCTCAGGCTGTTGACAGCTCCAGTCACCGACTCAGGAGTAGAACAGCGCGTGCGAGAGGTCAGACTCTTGCCATTCGTCTGTCTCCCAGAAAGAGGCAGTTGTGTTTTACGACTTAAGAATTCCTTTTCTGTAAGAGAACACATTACTAGCATTGTTGAGATATGACGGCCTCGTCCAGTCACAATTCATACGGCCTGTCAGACGTGTACACCAACTGTAGTCTTTTTTTCCCTTTTTTTAATCAGCGCATCAGTCACGCCTGAGGGACGTCAGGGTCAAATGTTCAAGAATGAATGAGGGTTAGGCAGAAGAGAGAGGAAGAGCTGGTGGTGGGGGGTGAGTTGGAGACAGAGCGGTGCCCTCCTTTTATCGGATTAGTGGCGCGTTAGAGTGACTTAGTGATGGACGATAAGAAAGAAATACAAACAAATATAGCATAAAATGTGCAGGAGGATGAAAGAGAGTGTGTGAGACAGTCAGGCGGCGAGCCTTGAAGAATGTGGCTGACGGCGACTGGTGAAGTTGATGAGGGCACAGGACAGAGGATCAGCTCTTCTTCCTCACCCTGCCATGAGTGAAATCACCGCAGCCCACCAGATCTATCAGAGAAAGGAAACATGGGATCAAACATAGATCCTGACATTTTCCCAGTTATAATGACCATTTAACAAAAACTTCTTATCAAGTTTGCCACATTTTGTGCTTTCATATCTGTCATTAGTGCTGCGGCTCAAAAGGCTCTTTCCCACTCTCTTGTGCTCAGGTGACCGACGATTGTACCGTGATTGGCCGCAACCTGTTCAAGAAGGAGACCAACCTCCAGCTCTTTGTGGGGTTGAAGGTCACACTGTCGACAGGCGAGACTGGCGTTATCGAGGGTGGGTTTGGACAAGGCGGGAAGTTCAAGATTCGGATACAAGGTAAGGATTACCTGAAGTGAGAAGTTATTGTCTCTTTTAGAGATTATCACCTCTTTCACAACAGTGCTAACCGCTGACACTGTTTACTGGAGGCCGAGTCCCACATATCAAACTCATTGTGCTGAGGTTGCTTAGTTTGACGTTGGACGGCATAGACAAGTCTCCCTCTTCATCAATACACACATCCAGAGCATTTTCTCGATCTTCCCTCGGGATTTGGGGCTCTGCGGACAGTTTTCAGGATGCGGTAAGAGTGGTAGGCCTGACATCCTGAGCCACATTCCCAGGATTCCTCTGGGGATCGCATGTGTTCCGGGGGAAGTCTGTTCCGTGTTTATTTTACCTTCTGTTGCTCCGAACCCACTGCTCCACACCGGGAGGGAAGAGAAAACAAAAACATTTAGAAAGAGAACCTCACCTACATCCTCTTCACCGCCTCACACGCGCATACTCAAAAGTCTCAGACATACTGACACACACATCTTCACGCATCAACATAATCCAGAAACAGAAACATTTAGCAGACGCTTTTATCCAAAGCGACTTACATATGAGAACATTCACAAACTGAAGGCGCAGCTTCGGGAGCATTATGGGGTTCAGTATCTCACTGAAGGATGCTTCGGAGGGGTAGGTCATGTAATTGATATAGCAACATATCTGAATACGGTCTCCTACAATACTTTATCAATACACTGATAGGTTTAGGTGTATCTATCCTTTAACGCTGACATTTTAACTAGTTTCGCTTTGTGGCAGTGAAGCCTTCTGCATGATGGCACAGATTTACATGTTGCATGTTGCAGCTCTCTGAAGTAGTTTTATTTCAATTGTATATAAAATTCTGTAGAACTGAAAGCACTTTGTAATGCAGCGAGTGTATGTATGGGTGTTTTTCCTGAGACTGCCTGCTGCTCCGCATTCTTTGTCTTTCATTGTCTGTCCTTTCTTAAGCACACGTACATAAGATGAAGAGAACAAATGAAAATGTGGAAGAGTGTCTGCTTTCATGCAGACTTCACTGGTCAATGCTTTTCTGTTGTTCATATCTACTGCTCATACTTGCATTACTTCTAGGGCTGCAACTAACAGATATTTCTATTCATCTGCCTACTGTTCTTTTCAATTCAATGAATTGTTTTGTCCATAAAATGTTAAAAATTGTTAAAAATGTCCAATTTCCTAGAGCCCTAATGGCTGACACCATGAAATTCCTTGTTTTGTTTGACAAACAGTCCAACCCCTCCAAAATATTTATTCTACTATAACATACAAACATAAGCAACAAATCCACACTTTTGAGAAGCTTGAATCAGAGTGTGTCTGGCAATTTTCTGTCGATCAATTTAGGGGGGCAAGATTATCATTGCTCCATGCTCTCACCTGCCGTAAGAACAGAAAACACAGTGGTTTAAACCTGGTGTAATATTACTCCTCCAAAACTATATTTGCTGCCAATTTATACCCATATTTGATGCTTATTGGGTGTTATTGGTTACCCTGTCTGATAAACACTGTCTAATAAATATGGCACTAGTCAAATATCCTTAATGTTTCACATGCACTTGATTCTTAGGCTTCCGTGATAGTCCCGTTCTTTCAAGTTTGTGTAGTATTTTTTAATACAGTAGATGTTTTTTTTTTCTACACACAAATACCTAGAAATGTATTTGAGGACAAATGTGTACAAGTGCAATTCCTACAGTATGTGAACACAAATAATTTAAGTTTGGGTGTGTGAGTGTGTTTTGTGTTGGTAAATGGACATTTCAAGCTTATCATAGATAACGAGAAGAGATTTCTGGCTGCGCTGTAACCATAACAACCCTCACATTGGCATAACGATAACAAGAAGAATGCTAACACCGTTTTGTACGTGATGTCAGACAGTCTGCGTGTAATGCAATGAACCCAAAACATTTCTTACCTTCCGTGTGCAAAATGGCAAGTAAGCAGCCGTTTTCTAAACACACACACATACAGAAAGACAAGGAGGTAGATATGATGGCAGAGGAGAATTTGTTGTGCATGCATGAGGAGCATTGAATAGCAACTCAACGTTAACAAGAAACAGCTCAGTATGGCTGAGAGCTAGACCCAAGTGAAGTAAGAGTGATGGAGCAGATAGAGGAGACGCTGGAGTGTCAGCCTGAGCCAGACTAACGCCGAGACTCAAGCAGCAACTGAGACCCGGTTCTCTGCACATTTTCATCAGTTACATCAGGAGGATGAAGGCATCAGGCGATCTTGAGGTCAGCACACAGTGCTCCAGCACTGATACAGCACCTACTGCACACATAACCGGGAAGCAAAGATCTCTATCAAGCATCAGATATACCTACACTGAGATGATTAAGTTGACCTAAGTACTGTACATTGTGTAGGACAGTATACAGTGTGACCTAGATTTATTACGTAAGGGGATCGATTTATGTAATGCTTGATAATCTACATTTTTACTTGACCTGCCTGTTTATCTTTCCTTCAGAGGGTCTTTGCCCAGAAACCAAGCAGTTGTTATCGTCCACCTCTAAGAAGAAAGGGAAGGGTGGAAGCAAAGGCGGACCAGCAAATGAAGAGGAGCCCAAAACAGATTCTCAGCCTGTTAGCATTCACTTGAATTTCAAGCGGTATGTCTTTGATCCCCATAAAAAGATGGTTCAGTCTTGATCTTTGTTGTGCGCACTTCGGCCACTGACACTGTGTCACATTGCTTCAGACGGGCAGAGGGCAGTTTCAGAGGTCTTGTAGAGATGAGGCGAATACTGGCCTCTGTATCAGGGGTATGATGACTTTCTTCTATAACCCTTTTTTTCTGGATATGGAGACAGTCTGCTGATAATGCAATAATTGTGGAATGCTGAACGCATGTGAAACAATGATTGTTTTATCTCCCTTTATGGAGATGGACCTAATCCATTTTGCTCCATCACAAGGGTGGAAGCTGCTCTTCTGTTCCTGATGCATTTGAGTTGTCTTAAAAAATCAGTACTTTTGTTCTCCTTGTGAATCTGAATCAATTCTTTTGACTTTCTTGCAGTACGTTTGTAATTCAGCTGGCACAAACACATTCCACAGATCTCTGTACTCACGGTCTGCTTCTTGCTCTGTAGCTGGGAAAAAGATCATGTTGTGTGTCAGGTTCAGTGGCTGTTGCTTTGTGATTTCAAAATTGTTCGTCCATATTTAAATTTTTCTTTTTCATTTAATTTACTTTAATAGCAGTTTGTAGAGCCGCATTTTACCCAGAATAGCAGTTATACCAGAGGTTGCTTGAACTTAATTAAATACTGATCTTTTCAGAAAGACAAATAAAGCAAACCTATGCTGAAACTCTATTTTCTGTGTGATCTTTGGTAATGCCCACAATGCATACAATAAGTATATAATAGCAATAGATTAAATAGTTTTGTCCCAAACTCTATTTGCCAAACAAACTGATCAGTATAAAAACGTCATTTTTACATAAGCACATATGAAGCAGTCTCCATGCTCGCTGCAGTTTGTATGTAGCTACTGCTGCATATGTCCAATAGTCAAAAGAGATACTGTATCCACATTTTTTATTACAATTCCTGTAAACTTAATACACACAGTTCCCTAAACTGTAATATGTGTTTAACCTGCAGTTCTCTGCGGTTGGTTTGTTCTGCTGTCATCCGTACTGTACAGCATAATGGGCACATTTTACCTTATAATTTCCTACATTAGTTTTCCCGATGTCACACTCTGTCCAGAACCAATTCGATACATATCCAATCCCAGCTGTAACTAATATACATAACAAGTGTACCTACTACTGTAGCGTGCAGTTTATAACTGCCTACCGAATCGTATTACACTGGTATGCAAGAACATCATCAATAGATGGTGTAAGAGAGATTTAGAAAAGGGATCTTTTTTTAGTACTTTCTTTAGCTAATGTAGTACTTTTATGCACACTGTTTTTAATTATCTATAGTATGCGTAACCGTGCGACAGTCTGCAGACTATCACTCTAAATACAGATTTTATTCTGCATGTGTTTTAAATTCAGTTTGAAGGAGTAATAAAAAAAAAAAGGAAATAGCAATAAAAAAGTTATTAACAATGATTATCCATATCGTAATAATCCGTAAGTCATTGAGAGCTGTACAGGGTGGAAATGATGTCTCTGTGTGTCTGCGGGCGTTTGTGTGTGTGGTGGTGTCCGTCCTGTCACAGAAGTGTTGTGAGGCGGGGCAGTGAGAGTGCAGGACGCTCAGTATGTAGCGGATGATGTCAGCAAACTGTCCCTGTGAACAGCGACTCTATCTCAGCAGGAATCTGTGGAAATTGGAGAGAGAGAGGGAGGAGGGAAGAGCAGCAGGAGCAAGAGGGGACACTGGAAGGATTGTTCCTCTGAGTGACAGTCCTTTTAGTCTTATCTCCTCTCGTTCCTCTTATAGAAAACCAGACGGGGAAAAAAATCTGTCGCTTTTTACTCCTGTGTCGCTCCAATTTCTCTGGCTCGCTCCACCCCCTCTTTCATTCTCCATCCATTCTAGTTTTTATTGAAAACCTTTTTCTCTGTCCATTACCGGTTTGATGTCTCATCATGAGACAGTAATGGGAATCATCTTTTAGGGTCCTAAATATTTCCCTTAATGTCATCATTTCACAAGCAGACCATGACGTGTTAGTACTGCAGTATAGTCAATATATATTTTTTAAATCTAAAGACTAGCGTTCATATTAGTCAGATCCATATCTAATATCTAATCTGTATCTTTATCTGCATGTTATCCTTCTTTAAAAAATAAAAGAAACGGATATTAACTAATATATAAATTAGATGAAAGCGATTTTTGTCTTTGTTTGTACAAGTAATTGAAAAAATAAAATGAATTATGCCTTTATATTGTAAACGCTGAATCAAATTGCCAATGTGTCTTGTTGAAGATTATTATTTTCCTCCTCCTTGTCTTGTTGGCTTGATAAAGATCCTCTAGCGTTTCTTTAATACAGACTGGAGTGTGGGTGCACCGCGGTTCCCCCACTATGTTTTAACATGCATGCTAATCCCGTTGTGTGTGAGTGTGTTTGTGCTTGTGTGTGTGTGTGAGAGAGAAAGGCACTACAGTCCCTCCCGAGCTTAGGTGAGGAGGTTTGGCTGGACTGGATAATCCGCTTTTAGAGCCGTAGCTGATTGTGGCAGGAGGTAACAGACAGGGAGGCTATGGGACTGCAGCTGGGAGTGCGTTCTCACCTCAGCTCAGCTCATCACACACACACACACACACACACACACACACTGTTACCAATCCAGGACATGAGATACCTGACATGGGACAGTGATCACACCTATTGTTCTTCCTGTTCATTTTGGCCTTTTTTTGGGGCCCAGTGCTCATATTCATGACTTCAGTTTCCCATAAGACACCCTTTATTTTTCTCCTTTTAAATTTCTCCTCTTCCTCCATAGAGATAAGACACCCGCCGTGACGATTACCCTCCAATGACCTCGAGGTCAGACAGGAGGGTAAAGGGTCAAGGGTCAACATGTGAGCTCCTGAATGTTTATGGATGGGAAACAGTCACTGATGAACAGAGATAACAGGCAGCCGTGTAAGAGAAGGAAACAGAAGGAAGGGAATGGTGGCTGGATTGTTGACAAGGCAAAGGAGGGCAAGAAAAATGTTGAAAATGTGGTTCAAGGCAGAGGAGATTGAAAAGATGAACTAGCAGCCATTTGACTGATAAATGGGTGCCACATTAATTAACAGTTTTACCAGCGGGAAGGTGGTTAGGCTCTTCACTCTTGCTCAAATATATTCCTATCTTACTCCAGACTATTATATTCCTGTCTTTATTTTCTTTTCTTTGCTAAAAAGCAGCTCCAGAAGCAGATTCTTTTCATATGTCTCTGTGGTTGATACAGATCCACTCAGATGCTGGTGTTGGTCTTTACCATCCTATATAATCGCTGTTTTAACAGTATCACTCTCCTCTGATAGAGATGATGTTTATTGCTGATTATTTGATGACAGGAGCTGTATGAGACAGCTCCACCGTACTAATGAGCAGGGACACAGATAGAATCACCCTCAGCCCCCTCACTCCTCTCAACCCTCGCCTGCAAATATAATTAGCTATGATTAAAATGGGCATTGTTTAATTAATACCACCGCAGCCTCTTTCAGTCGACGTCTCCATTTCCGGTGTTGCTTATCTCCCATCCCCCCATCAGCTGTGGAAGTCTTTCTAGTTTTTGTTTTTGGCTTATGCTGCATGAATCCAGGATACAAATACAGGCCTGCCTATATCATTAAGCTATATGGTTAGAATTTCTTTCACTGCTAATAAAATTCTTTGAACACTATATTGGTGGTATTGTTTGCAAAGTCCACTTGTGAAAGATGAATTAAGATCGCCACGATGCAAAAATCATTTATAGTAAGTAATTGTCCTGTATTCAGGATGACAAGTACAGAAGTAGTTGCTGCTAAATTTACACAATGATATGTCTTATTATGAAGAATGTCCTCTTTTCAGGGTGTTGCATTAATATTTTTTATACAATTTTTATCATTATTGATGCATTATTTTAATGTAGCAGCCGGTCCAGGTGATGCTTAATGTAACGCCTATAGAAAGCTGGCTAGGTTAATCTGCAGCAATACATCTTTTTCTTCAAACAATCTTAACATGTTTTTTTGTGAAAAATATATACAAAGTAGCAATTCAGCCATTCCACAAATTTGAAATAGCATAAGAAATATTTCCTTCTGTAGTGCAGGGTGGTGGTGTATTCAAGTACAAGTACAAGGTTTAAAAAACTCAAGCAAAGTATTAGCACCTTTAAATTGTATGGCATTACTCTTTTCTTTGTGTAGTTGCAGCAAAATAAAATCTGCTATGAAATAACTCAAAATCAAAGAATATTATCTCTGATGTAATTGCAAGAAGACAAGATTAGATAGTTTTTTCTCAGCTTGTGTGTTGCAGCGCACATCACGAGTAACTCAACTAAATGGGACAAGTATTATGAAAAGATGATAACAAAGGAAGAGACCAGTGGGCATCTTTATGATCCCGATCCATTCAGGTTCGCCTGCACCTGTCTCAGTTAGTGATGAGCTGTTTTGTTAATGTGTTATTAAAATTAGTTTTATTAGCATCTTAATTCCAAATGTACTTCGGCATGGCCATGGTAAACATTTCTTAAAGAATGTATTTAGAATTGAAATGCAGAAATGTCAGTTAGTTTTAGAAAACTGGAAAATCTGCGATCAGCTACTAAAACCAAATTCTCTATTTCCTTTTGCATATTAAAGGGGCTCATTAGCTGATGTGTCCACACAATTGTTGCAGGGGTAAGCAGTACCCCCTAATGAAAGAAACGCCCTTAAGACCACCTTTGTTCTCCTATTACCACTGAGTTGTTGGCATATCTATTCCTGTCTCATATACACAGACAGAAAAAAACAAACATGTAAATGAGTACTGGCGCAATAAAGCAATGTATTGATTTGATATACTGCTTCCATACCCTGACACACACTGACACACATACACAACACAAGCAGTTGTCATGTTTTTCATCCTCTCATCTCCCTCCTCATCACCTCAGGACGAGGGGACGGTCAGTGAAAGGCAGAGACTGATGGCCAAAGAATAACAGTCCATCATTACAGCTGAGCTCAGCAGAGTCCTGTCGTCCAGGTCAGGGGTCACCTGCAGCATCACCTTGTAAAATGCCAGCCAGTGTTCTGTGCACCTGTCACGTTCTCTATCACCCACCTTCGCATATAGAGGACAGCGGGAGGTAGTGATATATGTGAACACAATCTTGACTTGAAGTTGTGACTCAACTGAGATTGAGGTGATGAACGAAAGCAGTGAGGAGGCTGAGATGATTCAGAGAAAATGATCACCAAGATGGCGGAAACACATGCCATAGCCTCCCTTTATTATTCATCCTTCTTGCACACCTGTTAATTACGTAGCTATCCTCTCAGTAGTTCAGATATTTTTAATCCTATACAGCATTACAAGTAACTACAAAATACTGCTGCAATTCAGCAAAGAAATAAATATATGTTTAAATTATGCTGTAACTATAATTAGTTGTCTTCTGAAGCTATAACTTAAAATAAGACATTATACCGCCATATTTTATTTGTTGTTTCATGTTCGAGTTCAAGTTCAGAATTAGTCCCGACCAATAAATTGGCCAACATCGGCTGATACAGATATATTAGTATCTGCAGTACAGAAATACCAAAGACATCTTTGTGGTATCTTAGTATCAGTGCCACAGTGTTACATAGATTGTACTAGAAAATGTCCAGCTCGTTACATATCTTGGTCATCTAAAAAACAGGTTTAAGGGATCCTTAACAAAAGATTTTGTTTATGTTATGAAGTTATGTAGAAAATGAGTATCTGCCGATTTATCAATATCATATTTTTTAAGTTCTCAAATATCAGTTTTGGTATTGGTATGTTTTACAAAAAATTCATTGCCAGTCAGGCTTTATTCAGTATGTTGATTTAGTGAAGTTGACAGGAAAAGGAAAAGAAGCAAAACATGTAATCCCTGACAATTTAAAAGTCACACTGCTATTTATCACCTACCAATTTAATTTAGGCAGGTCAAAAATCAGTTTTTTCCAAAGCAATTAAAACAGCAGGATTCCAGGTTGACCTTATGTTTCTCTCTTAATCTGAGTTTTTGTCAAGCTTGCTTTCAGCTCAGTATAGAGCCTAAACTATCATTAAACTACTGGATTTTGGTTTGGGGTCCTGTGCAGGCACAAAAATGTTCCCAATAATTATGTTAAACCAACATAGTAATGAATTTGAAGGAAAGGCCCGAAGCAGTTCCCTTTCGAGCATTGTGTTACTGCTGAAGTGGCTGCAGGGAGGAGTGTTTAAAACTGGGGGTCCAGTTCAAATAAAATTGCTGCTGGTGGAGTCATGTGATGTGTAGGGTCATGTGAAAAGTCACTTCCACTCTGGATAACCTTGTAAAGGATGTCAAAGAGATGTCAACTATTCTTGGATTTTCATGCTTGTTTTACAATCTAATGAAATGTCTTCAAGGAGCCTTGGGGAGTTATTTGGCCCGCTGCAACCCAGAGGTAGATGTTGTGTTTAGATTAGTCACCAAACATGATAGTCCTAAACAAAGAAACCTGTCCTAACTCGCTCCTTATGAGTCACGAAGTCTGTGTCGTTTCTGCCGGTTTCTGAATTCACTGAGCCTAAAATATGTTTAGAGAATGATTTGATTTATTAGAGTAAACAGTATCATGTCAGTGTGTCTAACATGAATGTCTGAATTGTGAATTCTCTCAGAAAAAAAGAAATGGAGTAATTAAGAGCACCACAAAGTATATTTTTTTCTTGTGACATACACACAAAAATCTCTTTCTCGTATTGTTGTTGTCTTATTCATGTTAAAAGCCTGAGAGAAATAGTAATCACAGGCATATTATTATGGCTGTTGAATTCAAGTTCAATCTCATGACTAAAATGGGCAATGTTGTTCAGTGGTGGAGCAAACATTCAGATCATTTACTTAAGTAAAATTAGTGATGCCATGCTGTACAATTACAAGATAAAATCTTATATTGAAAAGGTTACTTAACTAAAACCACATAAATATTATTATCAACATTTTCATATAAATGTGGAAAAATGCCCCCTGTGGCTGGTATAGTATTATATATGTTCTAATTAGATTATTGTAACTAATGCATTCATTTATAAGCAGCATTTTACAGATGAAGCTGGTTTTGCTACAGCTAGTTTTAATTGCTTTACACATTGTTGGGTAGTTTGATTTTTAACTGCATTTTGTAAGGATATGTTTTGTTATGTAAAATCTTGATTTGTAAAATAATAAATAAATGTAGTGAAGAAAGTAATATATTTCCCATTAAAATGTAGTAGAGTAGACGTATAAGGTAGCATAAAACTGAAATACTCAAGTTGAGTATAAGTACCTCAAATTTGCAATTAAGTACAGTACGTGAGTAAATGCACTGTAATTGTAAATGATTACAGGCAGCACAGGTTTTGCTGCCTAAATTTAATTCCTTACCTTGCAAGTGACAAAAAATATTGTTTCAGCTGCTCTCTCTAGTCGGTTAGCATTTAAGAATGCACTAGCTTGAGCATGCCCAGTGGCAACCCTGTGATCAGTAGACAACCCGCTCTACAGCCTGAGCCACAGCCACCCCTTGCAAGTGATGAAAATAAGTTTTTAAAACAATTTAAACCTGCAAGACTGATATAAATGTTCACCAGTTAGTCACTAATTGTGTCTGTCTGCTGTTGGGTGCTGAGCAGGTAGTGGGTGTGGGAACAGCTGCTTCTGTGAAATCGGCACTGATAAGTCCGGTGAGAGTGAACCAAAACAGGCCGGAAAACCTGAAAGCTGAAGTGCAGTAAAATGCCCCATAGAGCTAAGGGGATCTGCAGAGTTGAGTGATAATTATCTGTGGGTTCGTCATTACCAGCGAGCGACCATTTCAAATGCATGTTGTTTTTTGATTCATTGTGAATATAAAAATATTGATTCTAGTAGCTATAAACCTATCTGGCAGTGAGCGTAATTACACGAAAACTGTCGATGCTTGCTTATGACGTATGCCTATAGGTTGTAATTATGTATGGAACAGTGAGAGACCCAGTGCGGTGTATGTGTGTCAGGCTGAGTAAACTTGAGTTTTTTAACTGCTACAGGGTTGGTGACGTTGGGGTTTTTGAGTAATGACAGAGACATAACAGTTACCTATTTCTCAAAACAGTTTTGAAAAACTGTTAACGACGCTAGCTAGCTCGTTAACGTTACATAACACTCATAGCCGCAGAAAGCAAAATGGCATAGCTACATACACTGCTCCAAATATTTTACAAATACCAACCTTTCGAAAAGCTACACCAATGCTTATCCTTGTTTGTCCTCGCCATCGATCGCTTTCACCTTTTGACTGTTATCCTTCCTCTGATCACCTAGTTTCTTGTTTTATCTGGAGCATCAGAAACTTTTCTTGGATGCTGTTCTGGATGCTCTGCCATACTCCTAGCTGCTGTATTCTGCTCTGTCGCTACAGTTGCTCCCCCTTTCAGCTCTGACAAACCAATCATTGCCGGCTGATGTAAAATGCATCACTGTGTGCAGCTCGAGAATTTCGCCACTTACACCAGATTTAAAAACTCGGGCATACTGCGAAATACAGAGAGATTTACCTGACGCTGATAGGCTTAACCAGCATTGTGGGAACTTATTTAGCAAGAGCTTGAATGCAACAGACGTTCATTAAAAGTCCCGCACTAAATTATTTTCAAAATAATATTTATCAGGAGAAAACCCCTCACTGACTGTTCTTAAATTCTTAGGGACTGAGTTGCTGGGCTACTATTATTATGACTGTGGATAGATTAAAAAAAAAAAAGTATTCTAATGGGACAGCTGCTGCACTGCCATGTAGAGGTTTTGGTCGAACAGAAAACCAAAAGCACACTTAAGAACCTCAGGATCTCAGCTTCAGGAAACCACAAATGGTTCTTTAATTATCAGAGAAAAACTGTTTACAGATTTAGAGGTTTTTCATAGAGTAATATGCTAACATACCATTTTAAACCCACAAAAACCTCTAAATAACTTTCTCTTTTAAGCAAACACAAGGTTATCAGATTAAAGGCTATTTATTGTGCCCTGAGATCTATGCTGTATGTACTGTAATGGCCCAGTGTGTTTACAGAGTTAATCCTGGACTGACAGGCAGGGACAGTGGGGTTCTGACGGGCTGGGGGCTCGGTGTCTGCAGAGGGACCCAAACATGAATCTGGTTCTGTCTGGGACCCGTCTGAAAGCCCAGCACTGTCAGGCTGACCCAAACACTGCCTGATGGGGCTTTTAGAAGAGCAGAGTGAGTGACGGAGGTTTAGAGGAGATCTGACACTGCAGCCTGTGGTGCTGCTGTTTATGTATGTATGCTAGCCCTCCAAAAACTGTGTTTATGAAAACAGTGGCCCGCTGCCCATCAGATAGGAACTCCGGGGCTGAGACAGGGACAGCTCCTCTGAGAGAACTAAAAGGAGACAGAAAGACAGACAAAGAGAGTAAGTAAACGACAAGAAAAACGGACATTAAGAAAAATGAAACATAAAAACAGGGCTGGGCTTCATTTGATGCAAACAGTTTTAGAAAAAGTTGTCCATATCTGTCTCTCTAACTCTTTATTCCCTTCCACTTTGTCTTGTCTTCGCTCTTTCCAAATGTTTGAGCTGAACTCCAGAAAAAGTGGAAAGTACTTTGCCTCTCTCACTAATCCCCCCCTGCCTTTAATTTGATTTCTTCTCTCGGTTTTGCCCCTTCGGTTGTCTTCCTCCTTAATTAGCTCATATCCCTCTGGTTTTCCAGATTGAGGGTGTTGACACGCACACGGCACAGCCCCAAATAAAAAATAAATATATAATATATATATATATATTTATGTATATCCACTGCCCTCCCAACCACTACCATCACACACACACACACACACACACACACACACACACTTTCTGACTTCTTTTACTTCTTACAAAGAGCTTAATTGCATTTTGGTGCCCCTTGTGTTTTTTGTTGCTTGCCCACTGGCGGCTGCAATTATCTGTTGTTTTCTGTTTGAAGTGGCAGAAGCAGAGTGGAGAACCTCGCAGTTTATGATTATTATATTGTAATTTTCTATATTTGAGATTCATTTTACATTTACTGTATTTTGCAGAGATAATTGTGTGGGTTCCTCATGTAAACCCACTCAAAATACTTTGTTTTAATACTCTATACATTATTTTGTTGCTATAAATGCATTGCAGTGGGAGCTGCACATTGCGTATGGTTTGGTACAGTGTTATGCTCACACGCTTTTGCTCTAAGTTTATTTCACTTGTCCTTGATTATTTTAGTGTTATCAAAGGAAAGCGGAGGGAAAACTGCTTCTCAAAGTTCACATTTCAAATATTTTAATTGTTTTATGCAGCTTTCATTTATTTTTCTAATAATCCCCTGAGGCGGCTGGAAGACTGTTTACTGTCTTTGATTTGCAGTCCTGTAGCTTTTACTTGAAGCGTTAATTAACCTTCAAATGGTGAAATTATAGCAGGCACACAAGTATGCGTGCTACCACACATACACACGAACACGCAGACTCCAACAATGGAAGAGAGTTTTTAGAGGTTTTTTTTCTGCTTTTCATCCGAGATCTCCCTTCCTGCTTCTTTCTCTCTTAGACACACACACACACACACTTACCAGACTTAGAACATGCAAGTCGACATTTATTCTCCCTCTTTCTCCTCCTCGTTCCTTTTGTGCACCAAAGTCTAACTCAATCTCGGCCTCCGGATTCTTTCAACTTCTGTCAGCGCAGAAATAACATTACAGGTTCAAAGGCAACAGATATCTGTTTTCTGCTCAGAAGCAGTTAATCTCCCTGCCTTTCACTCCTTTTGTTTCTCTCTTCAGCTCCTTTTCGTCCTATATGTCATCATCTGCGTTTTTTTTTGTTCACTTCTTACATAGCTGGTAAAACATTCTATTATTTTGATATAGGATCTCATTAGCTGTTCAGTCTAATTAAAAGCGCATTCATATGAAAATGGGAGGCTGATAGTGATTTCCTTCCCTGGCAACAATCACTAACCTTGCACAGCAACTCTTAATTAGAAACTGGCTTGATTGACATCGAGTACTCACTATACACACTTATACACACATGCATACATAAGCATTCTGTAAAGCAATATAATATACCTCTGACTTGTGTAATATCAGTAATACTAGCAATGTATCACCTGAAGTTAAACTAATACAGGATATTTTTAGATAAAATCAGTAATCCTGGAAATATACACACTCCCAAAAGCTCTATTGTCCCTGGTCGTGTTTTTATGCACAGTATTGGTATATATATTATTATATATTCTTTCTCCTCTCTCCCTCTCCTCATTTGTTTTCTGGTCACGCCTCATGTTGTCAGCACTCTGATAGGTTAATTCATGCAGTGTTTACTGTCCCGAAAAGATTCCCATCAGGCCTTTCTCCCCTCTGTTTCTCTTCTACCCCATCGCCCCTCTTTTCACTGCTCCATCGCTGCATATTAATCATCAGGTGTGTGTACATAACATCATTGTGCGGAGGCCATTCAAGGGTGAAACTGAACGGCAGATACAGTGACTGATTGCTCAGAACAAAAAATATCTAGTTCTCTTGTTTCTTCATCTGATTCCCCCCTATGCGTATTGAAGCATCAAATGTGCCCGTCTTACAACTCTCTATAGGACGTATCAGTGCTCTTCAGTCTGGACGTAGAAGTACACACAAGTACATATTTTAAGATATGTACCCATCCAGTTTTCTGATGATTGATTATTGGGTAACACTTTACTACTTTACTTTAACCCCCTTATTTAGGAGTTATAAGCAGTTTATTAATAAGTGGTTATAACACACTAAGTAGTTATAATATAGATATTTTTTAAGTGTTTTTTCAGCAAATACAACTCCTCCTATGAAGCACCCAGAACTGGCGCATAAGCAGTTAATGAATGATTGATAACAAAGTATAATATAGCTATAATCATATTTATGATATATGATGAGACACATGAATAGATTATTTCACTGTGTTATAAAACATTTATTAACGTTATTTAGACAGAAATCATTCACAGGCAAGTTCAAAACTGTTTATAAATGTGTTAAATACTCATGAAGAGATGTAGAACGCTTACTTGTTTTCTTTCCGAGCTTTCAGCCACATCTCGTGGCCTTCATCACCGGATCCTGTTTGCACGGCAAGTGAAGAAAAAATACTTTGAATTGGATATTGAGAATAAGCATTACATTAATAAATACAATTAATAGATATAATGAATAAATACATAACATTTTACATTTACAACTGTGTTATATTATTCTGTCAGTCATTCATGAGGATTATACAGCAGCTATAGATGCTTCACAGATTGTTTTTGATAAATACATTAATGAGCACTTAAACATTTCCTTATCACTGCAGTATCGTGTATTTTCTTCTGCATTTCTTATCTTCTCAAGGAGATGACACAGATACGCAGTGTTAAAATATGTGCTATGGAGTGTAATCAGCACACATGTTCTCCCAAATATGTTAAAAAGGGAACAACATTTTTTCCTACCTCCTTTATTCCTTTCCTGATCTATTTTTTTTTTTATCTATAATTTCAATTGTGATCAGTTAACAAACAAACAAGGAAAATATATACCTACTGTATAATTTATATGGACAAAAATTAGAAGTTGGGTTTTTAAGGTGTACTGAGATTTAAAGTTCAGAATATACTACTTTTACTAATGAACCACCACTGCTACTTCTTATCTCTATCATGAAATTTAGTTTGTGTACTCTCACAGTTAAATTGCCCAGACACGCAAACAAACAAGCACGAGCAAGCATATAAATAACTAATCATGAATTCAGGTTTTTTGGGCAGGTAGTTTCACCTGCCCTGCCATCAGCAGACTGTCTGCTCTCTGGATAGGAGGACCAAACTGAAAAATCAGATTAGACATACTCCCGACTCTTATGCATGCTCGACGTGTGATTGGTTGGGAAGATTTAATGGAGGATTGGGGTTGAGGGGTTGTCTCTTTACAGATGTCAGGCCCAAGGCTTCAGGGTAGTGTCCCATGGAAATGAGCCATTAAAATTGAGGATTTATTTATTTTTCTCCTTCCCCTTTTCCTTCTCAACATTTGGCATGGGGTGCAGAAGTCAGGCAGACTGTTTAGGAATGACGATGGCCCCATGGTGGACCAGCCTGTGAGTTAGATTTCATAAACGGAAATGCTGCTTCCATTATCATGGCTTTGTTATTTAATCAGCAATATCTGGGAGGGGTTGGGTGTCTTGAATGCTTCCGATTTGCCCAGACAGTAGTTCAAACATGTAACAGGATCTCTTCTTGTCACAGAGAGACATTGAAGTGAAGTTAAGGGTTCACACTCTTACTGGCCTTCTCTTTGCTGCTGTAGTTTTCCACCTTCCGGCACTTTTCTGCAGTTTTGTTTATTAGTGTTCTTTAAAATAAGCCCCAGTCGTACAAGTACAGGCTGGTTTCAAGCAGACAGGCAGATTGCACAGGAGTGAGGGATGTGGTTGAAGATAGGGATGAGGTGTTGCTTTATCAGCCAGCACGTGGCCTGGATTGGTGTGCTGAGCAGACCTTTGATTTGAGTTGCTAACCAGACAGCAAGGAGGTGCGCTATCACACTGCAACGATGAGGGGCGATGAAGAGAGGAGGCCTCTTTAAGACACAGATGAGCAGCACAGAAACAAAAACAACTCAAGAAACTCTACTGTGAATCACAGCTACAGAAAATATGGAGAAGACTTTTTTTTTCTCTTTTTATTTGGTGAAAATAGTTTTACTCACTAAACCCACTAATTATGAGTTTTTCACACTTTCTTAACCCACAACCTGTTGAGCGTGTCAGTCCAAATGACGGGAATTTTAAGATACATAACTAATTAATGGATCACCATCTATTTTTGGGTATCTATTAAACATCAAAAATAATTTAGCAAATAATAAAGCAAGACATACTCCTGTCTCAGGTTCTCAAATGAGAGGATTTTCTCTGTTTTTTAAATTCAATATCTTTGGGATTTGGACTTTTGGATGGACACAGTTTTAAGAGACAAAACAAGACGTCACCTTGTACTCAGGCAAACTGAGAGGGGTTTTTTTCACTTCTGTGCCATTTTATACACTAAATGGTTAATGGGTAATCTGAAAAATCTGTCAATAATGAAAACAATAAGTAGTTGGCGAGTTGCAGACCCAGCAGGAATATTATATACTATATTATATATATGTATAGAAAAATATTGAGTGACAGACTTCTAAATTGACCATAGGTTGCAGTAAGGCAAACTTTTGTCAAACATAAGTGGCTGTGATGAAACAATTTCAGCTCTTGGAAGTACAGCTGATCAAATAGTGAAATGCTGTAAAAAATTTTTAGTTTTTATAGAGTTCCTGATTTCAAGATTATCACAGACAACAGACACCAGACTGTGACAGTGTAGGAAGAAGAGAGGAAGAGTGTTTTCAGGGTTTCATTAACAGCCTGAACTCTCTGATCTGACAAATCTCCATCTCAGGTTGCCAACCTGATGAATACAAACTTTACAAGGTTTTGTTACTGACTGTGTTTTCTGTAAACATCAGCAATGAAACACTGAAGTATGTCCCTCATCCACCATTTCAGAGACTAGAAGTTGACACATTTATATTTAGAACTGTAGTACTGTATGTTTTTGCTTTGCAGTGTATGTTTTTGCAGCAGTGAGTTGGATTGCCCAGAGTTCATGTAAATACCACTCTCACCACAACCATGATGGTCATTGTCTGGTCTGATCCTGCTCCATCTACTGCTCAGTGTATTAATCTCCATAATCTCAGTGTCTATTGAACAAAATGTGCGGTTGATTTGAAGCCTCAGTGAACTTAGAGGGCGGAAAAAACCTCAGGATCATTTCACATGGAGAGGGGTTAGCTGACTGGCTCACTCATCTGGATGTAGTTTTGACTTATGGACGATCTTGGGTCACTCATTCATTTTCTCCCTTTTGCTAATCTTTTCTTTCCTCTTCATCCTAATGAAGCAAAACTGTTTTCAAAAAAAAACATTGCCTTTCTGTTTCTCTCATCTTCCTGTCTGTGGAGGCGTTGCTCAACTCTCTCTCCTCCTTTTCTGTTTCTCCTCTCATTTTTTGCTAACACTTTTTTTTGAGTCCAGTGCTGCTTCTTAACTATAAGGTGACAAATCTCAGATGCTCAACAATGTAAAACTTTTTGTTAGATGCTGTCAATTTTCTGAAAATTTGGTTCTAGTTTTTTTTCTAACCCTAACGTCAGTCAAAGATTAATTCTAAAGGCACTACATCTGCACATTTTTGTTGTTAAATGCTATTTATTGACACACTGCAGTCACTCGATAATGAGAATTACAATAAACATAAGCACATAAACCATCTCTGTACATACAGTACAGTCATATACATTATTTATGCCAGCTGCACACTACTGTATACTACAGAACAGTACTAACCATACCACAACCCTATATGTGGTATGGGTTGCTGAGCCCTTACCGCCGCTGCGGCCTTGCTAATGCTCTACTAGGTGAGCTACCCATGCCCCTATATTTGTATACCTCTTGCCTGCTACATGTCTGCTTATCCTTGTTCAGCTTTGTTATCTAGTTAGTTGTATCTTCCTGTACATTAATTACTTTATATTGTGTATAGGTATATAAAGAATAACCAAAACATTCAAATTCTTTTATATTCTGATATGGATAATCACAGTAACAATCGTAATTGTGATTGAGCACAACAAAGAGCTCAAACAACAAATCTAAAATAATACCACTACAAAGATCTTCCTGACAAGTTGGAACAGAAGTTATTGAGATTTACGGTAAAATACAAAATAAAAATGGAAGTAATAAAGATGTAATACTTAATTGGCATTTCATCATAGTTGACAGGAATTTGCTTTGGTGAGCTCATATATAATGAACCTCAGGACTACATTAAATGAATGAATGCTGTTAACTGACAGACGACACAACTCTGAATAACAAACACAGCTCTCAATCATTATCCAGTTCAAGTTCAAGTTCTTTATTGTCATATGCACAATAATTACAATGAAGCAGTCAATGGCTATGGAATTCTTAATTCTCAGGCTCTCTCCAACAGTGCCCAAACAATATGTATAAAAAGAAAATCACGCAAGTACAAAGAGAGAAACTAAGACATAAAATAGTGCAATCAATCCACTTTCTTTCCCTTTCTTCCTCTGTCCAGCCTATTCTCCTGCTCAAATACTCTTTAACGATGGTGTGGCTAATTAGAACATGTTGTAAAAAGAAAGGTAATTTCACTCACTTCAGCTGCCTATGAAAACACTGCAGGCAAAGTATGAAGTGACATGAGTGTAACTGACTGTACACACATATAAATAGGCATGCACATAATTGCTAACCCAAGAGGAACGGACACATGTAGACATTTACAATCAGGTTTCCCTACTTTGATCCATTTGTCCAGGCCTCCAGGCTTTGAAAAGCAGTATCTCGCTTTGAGCTCAGACCATTATGGTTATTGTGGTTGGCCTAAGTGTAATATTGAGGCTTAATGACATAACTCCCACCTGGAGAAGCAGGCTTTGAACAGCCATTATTAAGCCTGCTGCAGAGATAAGGCAGCCATTAGCCAAGCTTGATCATTTCATGGCTACTGCAACAATAAGAGTGACAGCCCCTTAACGTTAACTGCACCCACTGAGAAGCGCTGCGTTCTCTTTTTTTTAGACATGTCTGTAGGGATGTGGTGGAGGGTATTGCGTGAGGGTCAGAGGCCGTTTTAAATAAGCAATAAATGTTAAATCTGCCTGACATCTTCAGTATCCATTACTGCAAAGAGCATGCTTGGGAGGACACAGAGACGGAAAAAGAAACTGGTAGACGGAGGAGATGAGATCAATAGAGGCAGAATGGAGGATTGATTCAGGCTCTTAGATCTTTCAGATTAGTGGCTCGATTAGAGACAAATATGGAGGCTTATTCATGTGACCTTAGCAGTGACAGTCTGAACTAAGTGGTCATAGAGTAATTACATTCAAACCCCAATATCCCACTGATGCTGGAGATTTGGAGATGACTGCCGCGCTGGATTTTTTAGAATCTCACAGGACAAAAAATGTTTGTATGGCCCAGTTTTTGACAAGGCTGGTGCACGCTGTCACTAATGTTGCTCTGTACTCTCTGTGGCCAAGTTAGTCTTTTCATTGGTCAGTGAGACTACATGGTTATTTCTATTCTGTTCTGTGGAAAGGGGTTGAGGGAAGCTGCTGTTTTACAGCAGCCCAGAGGTGTGTAATGCAGAAGTTATGAACAATGGAGGCTTCATGTGGTCTGGATGTCCCAGTCCAAACATAAGGCCCATGCAAATGTAAGCAAATACACCATGTTTGTTACTCAGTGTGTTAGCTGTCGGCTCTTCTGTAATCAGAACTGGCCTGACTGGTGGACTTGCATCATGCCAAGAAAAACGCACTCTGCTCAACCATAAAACAACAAACGTTTCTCATTAATAGCTTTCAATGTACCAAAAGAGGGTAAACAATAAACCTACGTTTTGAAAATTTAAATTTAAATTTAAATTTTACCTTACATATCTTTACATTTTTCAAAAAACAATTAACTGTTTTCAGACATATTTGTGGAAACAGTATCTAAGCTAATGTGGGTGTTTTTGGCAGTGGTTGACTGAAATTTGATAGGCGGCTTTGCTTGGAGACCCACTGTCAACTTCCATGGTGCTTCCAACGTTGATACAAGGCACTTTCCCCCCTTTTTCACCAAGCTCACACAGCTCTGGTTTATGTACTGGTAGCGATTTAAGACGTCTGTCCGTCTACAACGTTCAACATTTGGGTGGACCCATTGTGCCGTTGCGTTTGTATTACAGGTGGAAAGTGGACTCTAGCAAGCTAGACCAACTAGCATCCCCTCGGAAAGTGGGAGCTAGTTAGCCTAGCCTGTTAGACTAAGCTTCAGAGTTAATCAGGAGCGACTCATGAAGAAAGTGGTCAGTTTGATCGATTCACAGATATTTATGAGGTAATCATTACCTGATGATTCATTAATATAGTATCTTCCAGTCAGTAAATCATCATTATCTGTTACCTCAAATGGAGTTATTCACTTAACACTACTTATTAACGATTCTTTAATTATCAGTTCGTTCCCGATTCGTTTCTCACTTGGTCCTTAGTAACTACTCACTATTTTGTGTACCGTATTGTAAAGTGTTACCAGTAGTCCTGTAACCCTAGCACTTCTGTTGTTACCCTGTGACTGGAATCAGAATATGGAGTAACATGAATTCATTGCCCCCTGGAGACACGACACAAAAAGAAATACAATTTAAATTTATTCTTTTTGGTAATTACAATTTTTAGCAAGTAAATACACAAGTCAAGAAGGACATACAGTATATACTGATTTCTTAACAAACATTCATTTTAATTTCAGTTCGACTAATTTGTACATACAAATTACTGCAGATGTACTCTCGTGCAGTCTTTGTTTTGACGTGGATGTAGTTACTGTATTTCACTGATGTAGCCGGTGTTTGGTGTAATTAATGTAGCTGATGAGTTGTTTATGATTGACAGGTGTAGTTTTTCTTCTGTTGCCCACACTCACTGTGAGCGATACGACAAACAACACTTACAGCAAGAATTAGAGTAAGGAAACCCCTTTCTACCATGTACAACGCCCAGTTTAAATTAGATGAATAAATTTGGAAGCCTAATTATTTTTGGTGCTTTGAGCTATTATTCTCCTCTATGGCAAAGTGAGGGATTAGATGAGAAAAGGGGGGAAAGGATATATGATCCCTAGAAGACAAATGCAGATGTATTTGCTCAAAATCTCCCATTTTTTCCACTTCTTCTATGTCTCTCCTTCAGTCCCCGATAGGCATAACTTTATTCCTTTCACCTGTCATTAGATTGGCTCCAAACAAAACAAACTCAATTAACCTTATTCCTCCCTAATTCTCTCTTTTTATAAGACTCCATCCAGCACACACACACACACAGATATGTGTAATTGACTCTGAGACTGATAGTAATAGTGTAACATTAATGTGAAATAGGCAGTTGTAACAACAGTCTTCATCAGTGTACTGAGTTGTTATTAACTGCAGCCTGTCAGTCTCTTCACTTTCAGCCCCACACATGGTGTTTTTGGTTGAGTGTAATTCAATCAATTCACACTAACTCTCTCCTCCTCCACTCTTTTCCTGCTGAACTTGCCAGGTCATGTTCTGTGGCTCATATGTTTGATTGAGGCCTCCCTCTCGTGTCTGGGAGAGAGGGGAGGTGGGCTCCGCGGGGAGAGACGGCCTGGTTGCATCGGGACTAAACTTCCCCAAGCTGGGAAACAATTACAACTCCCCCCCCCCCCGCCCCCCCTTCATTTCTCCTCTGTCTGTCCACCGCTATTCTTTTCTTTCTCTCTCTTGCTTTAACACTCTGTCTTCTCCACCCCAGTCCTGGGGCACTATATACCCCTTTATTTATTTATGTATCAGGAGACGGAAATGGACTCCCACCCAGGGAAGAGGGGTGAGAGGGAGGTGAATTGTGAGTGCGTGCACATGGATGTGAGTGTTTGTGTGTGTGTGTACAAGCAGGCATAAAGTATATGGGCCTACAGTATGTGTTGTGATGTACAGGGTGAGATGCAGCATTTAAAAGTACCCTGCGGAGTTTGTTACCACTGGTAGTACAATGCAGTAGAATATTTCCGAGTGCATCCCTGTTTTGTTATCATGCACATGCGGCTGACCATGTTGCCAGTTTCAAGCTATTCTTCTGATTGACAGTTGGTGGTGGTAACACATAAAGCAACGTAGCAAGGTGCTAACAAAGGCAGTGTTGAAGAAGACTGCTAGCTAGTAAACCTGGATGCAAATAATGCAGGATTTAAAATGCTTTCAAAAATTGGCTTTGCAAATGTTTTATGAGGAACGAAATGCATTGAACATGTTTGTCAGGCCTCAAGGATACACACGAGTAGAATGAGTAACACTGAAAGTACACATAACTTTGTTTACAAGAAAACTCCACAGGGCATCCTTAATTCATATTTTGTATTTTTGAAGAGCAGATGAACCATAGAGGATGTTGCCATGGCAGCAGAGCAGACCGTCTGCTCCTGCCTTTTTTGATTTTTGTTTTTAGATTTTTACACACACACATTTAGAGCCCCTTTAATGTGATCACATTTTCCAGATAAATGTTTTAAATTGTTGAAGAAAATCTGCTTTCTGCAACAGCTGATCTCCTGATCTCCACTTTGACTGCATTTTAAAGCAGCAGATGTAGTCCTCACACTGAAATGTTTTCTTCTTAACAGGGGTGACTCACTGTGCAATGCATGCCTGCATGGAAAGCCTCTGCCAAAATGTCTCAGCCACAAAAAATATAGAACAATCAACTACAATGGCAAAGACAAAAAACACATGAAAAATTGAAGCGGCTTACCATAAGATGAGAAGTTCTGATTGCGTCGTGCACTTCCCAGCTCCTTCCTGTACACGACCTTTGCCTGACCTCTGGGAGACCCCATTGAAAGAAGTCAAGGACTTCTGCTTGGCCGTTTTGGGCTCGAGGTGGAGGAAGACGGGGTGAGCTGAGGTTCAGAGGCCCAGCTTTCTGTTTGCCCCAGAGCGCGCGTTATCACCTCCATCACTGCAGCACGCTGTTGTAATTGCAGCCTGTGATCTCTTTCTGGCTGAGCTTTTATTTTTTTGAAGGTCTTTCAAATGTTCTCATCACCCTTCAACCCTTTCACTTCAGAGACTTCAGAAAATCAGGTTCTTTGTTGAGAGAACACTAACTGAAAAAACTTGCTTTTCTGTAGGTGTGTACCGGCGTGAGACAATGGCATTCAAGATGTATGTAGCAAAGCACATGGTTGAAGCTGTGTTTTGTCGCTACTCTAATTTATTTATTTAGCATTTTCTCCTACCAATTACATATCTGTTTGATGCAAAGGGCATAAAGACTTGGCGTTAAGTGTCTTAATTAGGTTTTAAGATTAAAATACAACTGGTATGATAAGTTTGGGATGACAAACAAGTCATTCTTTTCCCAATGTGAGTGTATTTGTTTGGTGAGAGGTTTGTTGTTCGTGGTTCATGTTTTAAATACATTGAATATAAAACTAAGAAAACGTTTAAGAAATATTAAATTTTAAAGCACAGTAAAATTTGTGGGAATTGTTATAATTTCCAAGTTAATTGTTGTGACTGAAATAAGACCAGTTTTATAGGACCGACTTTTATATTTAGATTGAAAAATAGAAGAAGAAAAACAGCCTGTGACCTGGATAGATTAAGATATTAAATACAAACTTCAGCTGTAGTACTATGCACAGTAGAAAAATTGTGGTTATGCTACACTACTGTGTGTGTGTATTTGCATGTGGTTTGCGTGGCTCTGCATCACCTGCAGGGCCAGGTCTGCTTTCTTATCACTTTCTACCTCTCTGATTGGCTTTTATCAGCCCTCTGAGCTCTGATTGGCCTTTATCTCTGAGCCGAGCTCTGATTGGGAGGTCATAACGCCTTAATGCAATGGAGCATAAATAGCCTGATAACCCACTGATACCAGAGTTCAGCACCATCACACTGCTAATACTCAACATTATATCCTGACCCTCATCCTGTTTCCTCCAGATCCTCGCCCTCTCCATCCGTACGCAGTCCCACCTAGTTTTCAATGTTATGTAATGTGTAATTTAACGAGTGGACACTTCAGTATACAGCATAAACTAAATGTGGCTTTTAATAATGTAGTTTTTGTTCTGTAGTAGACATGGGTGAAATGTAAGTGTAAGTACATGTGCTCAAGTTCTGGACTTCAGGACACATTTTATGGTACTAGTTTATACTGTGACTCCACTACATTTCAGATGGAAATATTATATTTACTGCACTACATTTACTCGACAGCTTTAGTTACTTGTGAATTTACAGATTAAGATTTTACATAGAAAACATATAATACATCATACATTATGATGCGTAGTTATAGATTAAAATATTCAACAGTGTGAAATAATTAAAATGGCTCCACCGCAACCAACTACAACTGTAAAATGCTACTTACACTACAATGCAGCAGTAATAATAATCCAATAATATAATAAATAATAGTATAACACTTTCTGAATTATGAGTACTTTTACTTTTACTACTTACTAAGTGACATTTTCAATGCAGGACTTTTAATTGTATGAGTATTTTTATATTGCTGTACTTTTCCTTAAGAAAAGAATCTGAGTACTTCCTCCTCCACTTGTAGTACATGCAGAAAGTGTTACATTTGACTTTTCCAATTTTTTATTCGTACTGTGGTGGGGCCAAGTAAGTATATGCTGATTTTCTCTGATATGAGATATACTAAATTCAATTCATTCTTTCATTTCCAGTTGCCGTCTTGCCAGAATTGGTATGATTTATGTTTTATCCTTATTGTATAATAGCCAGACTGAACACAGATTTAGGACTGTAAATCCTAACCCACCAAATTTAAAATGTTTTGGTCTCAAACCATTTTATGTGTCAGGTATTTTTTAGAATCCACATGTTGTTAACTTCTTTTTCTCTGTGAAACCTTGTTCTTTGTCACCACTGAAAGTTAACTCCTTTTTGTCTTCAAGATATTCCTGTAATGAAATATGTACCTCTAGGGGGTACTAGTAATCAAGAATGGTTAGCCCAGTGACTGATTAGTGTGTGTGTGTGTGTGATGGGAATGAGGAAAAGAAAGACAAGTTAATTTTTTCCCAATGCCTTTACATAAAACATTGCCAGTCTTATTCTCCAAATGCTTCTCTAAAAATTCTTGATTTTACTCAGTGAGCTCAGGCAGATTCATTATCAGTGATTCTGTTTGCATAAGTGTATCTCCTGTTTACAAGTAATTTAAATAACTATAAATCCTGAGTTTCATGTGATGACAGTTTACTGTTGAAAAAGTGGATGTATGTAGCCTGTGCTAAAAGTGATTCCTTCCCTGTCCACTTAGTCCTGTATGGACAATGTGAAGACAAACATAACTAATAATGTTCTATTCAAAATATAGCCCCCCCCCCAAAAAAAAAAAAAAATTGTGATAAAAAAAACTTGTCAATCACGAAACATTCAGCTGCTCTAAATCCTTTAGTTCCAAAAAATGTTGCTTTTCAAACAGATTTTAAATGAGATGTAAATATTCATATCAACATGTACTCAGTAGTATTGAGTTAAAACAAAACAAAGGAAGGAACAAGCTCTACTTGTTGCCATTATATTAAGTCTCTTGCAATCTTTTTTTAAAATGCAGCCAGCAGTGGTGGAAAGTAGCTAAGTACATTTACTCATGTACTTAAGCACAATTTTGAGGTACTTGTACTTAACTGTATTTTATGCTACTTTAATACTTCTACTCCACTACATTTCAAAAGAAAATATTGTACTATGCTACATTTATTTCACAGCTATAGTTTATACCTTTTGAGATTTTATTTTACATAAACATATCAGTTTATAAAATATGATGCACAGATTTGGAGTTTAAACTACCAAAGTACATAAAGTAGTTATAGCTTCCCCTCCACCAGCTGCAACATTGAAGTAATGCACACAAGTATATGTTAATGCATCAATAATATAATAATACAACACTGACAGGGGTCATTCTGCATAATGAATACTTTTTATACTATGAGTACATGTTGTTGTCAATACATATGTACTTTTCTAAGTTTTTTTACTTATAATTGAGTATTTTCATTGTGTGGTATTGCTACTTAGGTAAACACTTCTGAACACTTCTTCCACCATGGCAGCGGGAGCAAAAGTCCATTGACTTTCATATTCCCTTTATGATTCACATGAAGTGTGAGCACTCACAAATGTTCTTCTTTGCGATGAGGAAGGCAGAGCCTGAAATGTCCTCGTGTTTATCTGACTGTTTCTAAGGATTTAATGAGGAGAAAATGTGTCGCCCTATCTGTGAAATCTGTGAGCTACAAAACCTTACACATCTGTGCATTCTAATTAATTCAGAAATAAGTGATTGCACACCAGACCAGTCACTTTCTGTTTCATTATTTGTATTTAAACATATTTTTTTAGAGAACTCCTCATTAAATATTACAAACCTATATTGCCTTCTTCTGTAAATGTTGAACAGAGTTGAACCAAACTGTATGACAAAACATTTAAAATGCTCTTCCCTTTGCCCTGAACTCGACTATTCTCTCCCTCAGTAACCAGCTCAGACCTTTCGTTTAATGGTGTATATCAAACACATCCAGATCTCAATTATCATTCTTAATGAGGGAACGACTCTAGAGGAATCCCTTTTCCATCTGCAACCTTCAAAGGTCCTTAAAAGAACATCTGAGGGTCTTATCGGACGAAGTTTCTCCTTCATTTGAATAATTCTCCTAAATCGGCCAGAGGGAGATATGAGAGTGAAGAGCCAGGTCCTAAAGTCCTGGAACTGAAATGAGATCTGGGTATCGCAGCGAGGGAGACGTAGTAGCCTATGATATGGATTAGAGTTCAGGGATCGGTATCGTTCTTTTCTCTCCCCTTTTTTCCTTCTATTTCCACTTATGTTTCTCTGGTGTTTGCACTACAGCCTTCACGAGTGTACTGTATATTAATGTACTAACACAGAAACATTTACATACACACTTGCTCAGAGGTAAAAGGAGGGTCAGGAGGTGTTGGAGGGGAAGAGAAAATGTCTAAGATGTGTGTGTTCACAGGGCCTGTATCTCATTACATAGGAGTGTGATAGCCATCAGAGTCAGAATAATATTTAGCACATGCTGCCTGTTAATGAAGCGGTAATGTCCACAGACTGGAAATGAGAACCAGAGAGGCCTCTCTTTATTTTATCCCCTCATCTTTACGGCCCTCTCCTTCCATCCCTGCTTTATGTTGAATAGTGATAATCAAATAACTGAACGCTACCCGTTATTTACTGTATTTATGACAACTTTGTTTGCAAAATCCTTTCTTTTTTCTTCTTTCAGTTGTTGAATTTTGGGAGTTGTGCAAGGGCAGCAGCTGCAGAAGGGTTGTACATGAAATAAGAAGTATTCAAATCCTTTACTTAAGTAAAGGGGCCATGCGTAGCTTTCACTGTCTTCTAGTGGTGAGGTTTCAGTTTGCAACCACTACTTTCCCAAGCGTGGGCTCGTGTGCAAGCTGGAACTCATGAGCGAGCACTCTGGATAGCTACCAAAACACAACATGCTAAACTCCCGCTGCAATGTTACAGTAATATTTTTATCAGCTTGACGTTGAACTAATCCATGCTTGTTCCATGACAATGCTACACTGACTGCATTTAGACAACATGATACATCAGCGTTAGCATGCCAGTGTTTCAATAACTATTTGTGTATCTTTCATCAGAGAGGCTCAGCAAGTCAACGTAGCTAAATTTATTTTATGATAACAAATCAAACGGTTAGAGAGCTAGACTGAATATTATAAATTACATTGTTTCCACTTTAGTATAACATTTAGACCGTATTAAATAATGTTAACATTACTGTAACTTACTGAATGGAACTCTGTTGTTGTCCTGTTATTTTGCATTATTGTATATTATGTGAGTCACGTAAGCTACAGTGCCTAAGACTGGCGAAGAAGCTGTGTACCTCAGTATTGTAAAACGACAATAAATCTAAACTGAATGTTAAGAAGCAAACAACACCAGACCCATGATAATCTTGCTGGCTGCACTGTATCACCATACTTTACCGCAACGCATTTGAAATATATTGTGGTTTTGTGCTTGTCAGGTAACTTGAGTCAGCTAAGCACAAAATCACAATATATTTCACATGCTTTGCAGTAATGTTAGCTTACATGTCCAATCGGATGAAAGGCAACTGTGGGTCGGTTTTTATGCACAAAACAAAACAGGGGTCTCTCCATGCCTCAAACACCTTTCCAATGTTGACCCCTATTTACCCCGACTTCAATCTGATTCTCGTTTGGCCTGTTGGGATTCGGCAGTTAAAACTTTGTTTGTTTTTTATCCCGCATGGATTTTGTGTGGAGTCTTTGTTGTGCTGGGAACCAATCTTTTTTTGGTGTTAGCGGACTCCATGTCGCAAGCTGCAGTGTCGGCAAGAGGCTCGGGAGCGCGCATGAATGTCCCAGCCTGTAAACCTATGGATTTTCCGCAAAATCCAACCCGATACCTTCTCAAAGAAAGAGGCATACTGTCCATATGAGTTGACCGAGAAAGCTGGTGAATGGCTAATTTTTATGTGAGGTTACAAAACCCCGTCACACACAGGCAATAAAAAAGTGATTCATTTCATTTAAAAAACTACATATAGCCCCTTTAAGTAAAGGTAGCATTACCACAGTGTAAATATACTCCACTACAAGTAGAAGTCGTGCATTTAAAATGTTGCTTAAATGTAACTATTTAAGTGTTATCAGTAAAATGCACTTTACGTTTTAAAGTTAAGGTTCTTATTATGCAGTAAAATGGCCCTTGCCAATGTTATATTATTATATGTTATACTATTGGATTGTTCTTACTGATGCATTAACTTGTAAGCATTTTGCTGTTGCAGCTGGCTGCAGTGGAGCTAATTCTACTTATTGTACATATTTTTGGTTGTTTTAATTTACTGTATTAAAATACATTTTCTTTTATGTGCTCGGTATAGGTTTTTGAACTCTTACTGAATTGTTGTGGAATAGAAATATAAAGTAAAATACTCAATTAAAGTACCTCAGAATTGTACTTAAGGACAGTACTTGAGTAAATTTATATCACTAAACTAATTATTCTGGACTATTTGAAACATTGTGCTATCTTAAGGCATCGAAGTTTGCAAGGAGATGTTTTAGTAGTTTTGTGTGTCCATTTATCTGCACTCAGAAACAAAGACTCAAGTTGAAACAAAAGAGTTTCTATATGATGAAGCTTCACCTTCAGATCATTTATCAATGCAAATCTATCTGTGGTCACAACCATCTGTTACAGGCAAATCAGCTGTAGGGAATCAGCTGTAGGCCAGTAAACTTGCACACCTGTCTTCTTTACCTGTACATTTTTACAGTAAGTTATACAAGTGTTTGATTACAGCACTAATACCAGTGTGTTTATGATCAACTGTGATAAAAAGTATAACCCATCCTTAACTGTAGGCTTTTGTATTCCTACCAAATCACGAACTATACTTTCAAACAATATTTAGCAACATGGCAGCTAAATAAGAGGAGTTTGTGGCGCCTTTATAGATTCAAACATATTGTTAATAAATTATATTGTCTGGATGGAACTATCTGTTGTATAATACAGATTTTGACACATAAACCTTTCTAAATGAAAGCTTGGCTATTTACAACATTACATAGCCACACACTAAAATTAAACTGTCATTAACTACCGTTAAATGTACTTTGAAGATTCTCGGACCACACTCATAGCTCTGATGGTAGATTAGGTTTATAGTCAAAACATAAATGAGGTTTTATAGCTCCACAATAAAACACTCTTCCTACTGACGATCCTCTGCCGTTTAATTGGTCTTCGTATGGTTTTTGGTTGAAATTGAAGTAATGCCTCAGATTCTTCTTTGCTCCAATTTGTTTTATGAACATGGTTTTATGACAGCCATATTTATTATTAACAGTTGTTACACGATAAAACATGATACGTATTACAAGCAAATATGATCAAGTTAAACTGTGGTTTGTATGATGATATAACATGACATTATACAAAAAAACGGCCTCAAAACTCTAAACCTAAAAAACCTTTCTGAATTAAATTAATCCATCAAAGATGCATCTCATCCCTCTGTGTCACACGCACACATTCAGCTTTTGCGGTCACTAAAGGGCAAATGCAAATCATC
The DNA here is from genome assembly GCA_011952105.1 of Coreoperca whiteheadi. NCBI lineage: Eukaryota > Metazoa > Chordata > Actinopteri > Centrarchiformes > Sinipercidae > Coreoperca > Coreoperca whiteheadi. The sequence goes on from CM022473.1 coordinate 15,554,365, forward strand.
ATAAAGTTAAACCAAAGGAGGAAGCAGATCTGAATTCAACTTATTTGTTTAATGCCATTAAGTCTGTCTGTGTCATCCAGCCTCCACGCAACCCGTCTTTTCTCTCTGCCTCTTTTACACTCGTACGCACACAAAAACACCTGCACAAAAGAAAAGTAATTGTTTCAACTTTCACCCGTGCCCCACTCTTTTCTCTCTCGCCGGCCCTCTTTCTTGTTGAGAAGATTTACATGCTCTTTTTTTCCGGCTCTTTTATGCAGAGACTGCACAAACACAGCTGACGGGAGGTGGAGGCGCTGCCATGACACAGTCACGTGCCGTCCAACAAATCCCTCTCAATGCGCCAGCCAGCAGCCCCCGAGTGGGCTTGCGTGTGTTTTTGAATCTGTCCTCAGTTGTGGAGTGTGTGTGCATCAGTATATTTTACAGGGTTTGAATTTGTGTGTGTGTGGGTCTATCATGCTTCTTGAATGTTGTGTCTGTTTCAGCTTTTCTTCATAGCTTCTCTAATTAATTATTTATGCTTATTTTGTTATATTTGTCCTCTGAATTGAGAAGAGAATGAATTAATTTCTGCTTTTAAAAAGAGAAGCAGAGTCACACACTCAATTGATGAGCTAGTCAGTGTATTGGACGTCCGATACAAGTTTGTTTTGAGCCATCTTGTTGCATTCATCAATCCTCTGTCTGATCAGTTTGTCAATCTTCATTAATCCATCTGTCTATGTGATGGACCCGTCTTCCTATAAATCCATGTTATCTCCTTTTTAGTAAAAAAAAAGTTACTTTAAGCGTCTACTTAGTAAATTAGGTTAAAATCCCCCATTTGTAGAACCCAATATGCTGCAGCATTTATTGCTAACTCAAGCAGTAAATAGTCTACAGCCACACTAGGAGCTCTGAGAGGCTGTACTGAGGTAAAGCGGTGCTTCGAGGGAAATTCTAATGTCATCATGCCAGCATGCTCATAATGACAATGCTAAAATGCTGATGTTTAGCAGGTATAATGTTGTCCATGTTCTCCATCTCAGTTTAGCGTGTTAGCACGCTGACGTTTGCCAATTAGCAATAAACACAAAGTACAGCTGAGGCTGATGGGGATGTCAGTTTATCGGGTATTTAGTCATAAACCAAAGTCAGTCAGGAAAACTTAAGTCAAAGAACTTTTGTGTGGTGTGGCTCGGTTCTGGGACCTACTCGCCCTTCCACGTGCCTAAGTGGAAAGCCATGAGGCAGTAAGAGCACACCTTCCTGTCCTTCCATGTGCATACATGGAAAGGCAAAAAGCAAGGAGAGCGACAGCAAAGACACCCCCATAGGTGTACAGAACAGAGCAGGCATCAATGACAACATAAATTACACTGATTAGTAGACATGGCATGAAAAGGAGGAGCTGGGGTGGAGGTGGGTTGCAAAGCAGTTTGCAGAGGAATCAACAAGTATAGTAGGTGGGCTAAAGCAGCTTAAATAGGTGCTTTGAAACGAGATTGCCAATGAATGCAAAGGGGAAAATTAGCCGATCCATCAGCTGATGTGGGCTGGCTTGAGATGGCTGCTGCGCTGATATAGCTTGGGTGTGAGCTGAGCTTGACTTTGTAGCCTGCCTGAACTAACACTATGCTCAATGTGTTGAACACACTGAAATTAGTTATTACAATCCATCCTGAGGGGAACATGGAATATCTGAATCAAATTTCATGGGAATCTGTCCAATAATTGTTTCAAAACCACAAATATGAACGTCACGGTGGTCCTAGAGAAAAAATCAGGGGACCCCCAAAGTCCAGAGGATTCATCCTCTGGGGACCATGAATATCTGTATAAAGTTAAATGGAAATCAATCAGATAGTTGAGATATTTCAGTCAGGACCGAAAGTGGCGGACCAACCGACCAACAGATCGCATGGCTCGTCTTAGAGATCCAAGGCCTAAACAATTCTTTTCGTCATTAATACAACTGCATATAATTTTAATTTTAATGGCTTGTCTCCATTCAAAATATTTTTTTTTCCAAACAGGTTTCAACAGGCTTCTCATGCGTGACCTTTGCCCTTTCACACTACGTAAAGAGGTTGCTGTTTTTCTTTGCTGTTTTCAGACGTTATAAAACCGTGCTGATAAACTATTGTCATGTAAATAAAGGCTGCTGGTGGTCCATTGTCTATGCTGAAATTCAAACTCTAGACAGAGATTGTATTCATTTATGCTCATGTTCTTGCATGTTTAAATCATGCATGTGACATATCAGAAATGCACACTCTTGCTCTAACTCTAACGCTGGTTGTACATTAGATATTTCCACATGTTTATATTGTGTGTGTGTGTCCTCTTCATACAGTACGTCTCTGAGATTGAAGTGATGCAGTCAGTGATGGATGGATGTGCTTTGCTGTCTGGCATTTTAACCAGGTCTTTAGAAACAACTCTGCAGCTGCCTCTCCTGCTACATGGCACTGCGGTTTAAGCACACACAGACACACACACACACACACACACACACACATGCTGCAGCCCTCCAGCTCTCCTCAGTCCAGGGGGCAGTAAAGTGGTTATCTCTCTCTTTCAGATCCTAATCTGACAGCAGCTCCTGCCTGTTGCCAGGTTACCCCTTGGGCGTCAATCTCCATTTAAATCCTCGCTGCCTCCCCGCCCACCCATCAACACCAGCCCTCTACACCCACCACCGCCCTCCACTGCCGTCCTCCACTCCCCTCCTTCTTACCCCTCAACCCTGAGGGTCCGCTCTCTCCTCCCTCACCCCTCCACCACCCTCCAGTCTGACTGTAACGGTGGCATGAGGCTGAATTCACACAGGGTAGGAGGTGATACATGGATGCTTTGGAATCAGCTGCTATTCAGGGAAAAAGACAGATTGTGTGTTTTTACGACGCAAGCGTGCATGGTGGACTTTGTCCGACAAGCTCTGCGCTGAAGCCCGTTTCCAGTGTGCTTTGGCACGGGTTCACACACAGTATACAAAGTGGGGTTGTAGAGCAGGGGGATATGGGCTGAGTGGGTTTGTTTGAGAGAAGGGCGGCAGACAGGGGGTCTCGTAGCTGTAGGAAGATGTGGGCAAAGTCTGTGCGGCCTGCTCTGCTCAGACAGATGAGGGGAAATAATGGAGTGATGGAGCGATAGGGAGTCTGATGTCTGAGAGAATGTTCTTCTCCTCCTTCCCTCCGTCCTCCCCTGGCCTGTGAATGGAGGTCCATTGTGTATGTTGGAAGGGACATCTTGGATGTTGACCCGTACCCAGGGGTCACAAGGGGAGAAGGGTGGATGAGAGAGAGTGCATAATTGCAGCACAAACACAAAGACGAGCCCACTGAGAGGCCCAGCCGTTGTGCCAGTTCGACCTTCAAGAGGCTGTACAGTAGTTCGCCTGTCCTCTTTGTTTGTTTGATCTATTATCTATTGTTGACTGGTTAAAGCCTGGAGGCGAAGGAAGTTGTAGCATTGTTTTCCATAGAAGTAAGAAGGAAGCACAGATACCTGTTGGGACGTACAAAAAATGGATGGATAGATAGATCAATCGATAAATAGATAGATAGTCAAGCTGTGACTATGGTGTGTTTACTATGTTTTCAACTGTTGAACTGGAGATTTTAGGTGCTTTCTAGAAAAGTTTCGCTTTATGTAGCTCAGTAGTAATAAACATGTTTAGAATGTAAAGAAAATGCTAGTCCATTTTTTCCTGTATTTTTTAAGGCTGGATGAAGATTCCCGCTTGTTAAAACACCCACAGATAAGATAAGAGACACGGAGGTAAAGGATCATCATGGTTCATGCAGGCACCTCCGTGGGGGTAGCGGGTGCCTGGGGGTGGGGGTGGGGGGGGCAGACCTAGCATTAAAGAATAGGTCCACTTTTTTTCCCAAGCCTATCTTAAAACAATAATGACATGCCCATATGTACATTAAAACACTTATTGATCGCTGTAATTGTTGCTGCTGTTCATACAGGAAATCCCTTCTCAAAGCGAGCAGATGTAAGTGACGGGGGATGGGCATAAATTACTTTTAAAATTCATCTGAAGATAATTTGAGGCTTCAGCAGACTGAGTTAGACAAGTCAAAAGGAATCTTCCAATGTTAGTCATTTTAGTCCACAATTCCAGCTTTGTGTTTCAACCTCTGCCGCACCCCAGCAAGAAAACACTGACCATGGAAGCACAAAGAGGACATTTTCAACCAAAAAGACAAGTAACTTTGGAAGATATCAACGTGATTCGTCTTACTCAAACTGCAGAAGCCTCAAATAAACTTCAGCTGAATTTTAGAATGTATTTTTGCACAGAACAAAGACTGAATTTTGTTCCCCATCACCTAGATTGAAATCGCTTTAGGAGGAATTTTTTGGGAGGAACAATTACAGCAACCAATATGTGCTCTTTATGTAGTGAGGTGTAAAGTATGGGTGTGGTAGATGGGTGTCTAGCATGTTTGGCACTGATGCCGGAGTTTGACTCCTGTCATGGACCTGCAAGAAGGGTTCACCTTTTTAGTAACTGTATCTTTCCCTAACCTTAACCAAGTAATTAAGTTGCCAAACCCAAACCATACCTTAGCCATAATTTATTTGCCATAACCATGACCTTTCACTAACATTAACCATATCGTAGTATCTGCCATGCGCAGATATTGTAGAAAGCAAGAATTTTAAAAAACCCGTCATTGAACATTCATCAAATCTTCCAATCATCTGGCAGTAGGGTTGGGAAAAACATACAAGTTGAGACAAGAGATGGGGGTGAGATTTGTGTGTATGTGTGTGTATGTGTGCCTTGCAGTGGAGTTGACATTGAGCCATCCTTGGCACTTCCAAGCTGGTGCTTGGTGCCAGGGTCCCAGAGGACCCGAGGGTTTTTTGGTGGACGTGTGTGTGTGTGTGTGTGTGTGTGTGTTGGAGCCTCTGCAGTGTTTGTGTGTGATTGCAGTCCAGTTGGCTCACTGCTGGTCAGTGTGTCAGTCAGTCTGTTGTGTGAGAGGGCATGCTCGGTGCATCTGAAACCTCTGGGCTGACGGTCGGCGGGCATGGCTCAGCCACCGGTGCTCCACCTGGCTGATTGATGCGGGCCTGTTTGAAGTCCTCTGAGGGAGAATGAACTCCATTCATAAGCTGCTGCACCCTCCACACTCCCGGCCCCACCTCTCACTGCTATCCCTCCACTCTGTTATCAGCTGAAATGCTACACTGCTCAGAGCTCATAGTGGTATGAAACTGAGGTGGACAGACAGGAATATGATAGACAGCCTCAGAATATTCTCCATCTGTGTGGAGCTTTCCTGGTCTTTCCTGCTTTCCTGTTTCCTGCTCTTCTGGTCTGAATATACTCTACTGTCTGTAATGATATGGCCATAACTAACCCTGATTACTGTACTGTGTATGACCATCACTAACCCTGACTGCTGTAAACATATTAGCTGCAGTTTTCATTATTTTGAAACTGCTGAATACTCTCTCAATTAATCTATTAATTGTTTGGTTAGTAAAACATCAGAAAATAGTTCCCATCACAATTTCCTCAAGCCCAAAATTACATCTTCAAATTGCTTTTTTTTGACAGTCCAAAATTCACTGATATTACGTTTACCATTATCTAACACAAAGAAAAGTAACAAATGTGGAGAAGGGGGGAAACACCTAGCTTAGTTCTGTCCAAAGCTAACAAATCACACCTACCAGCACCTCTAAAGCTCACTAATTAACAAGTTATATCTTGTTTGTTTAATCCGTACAAACACCGAAGTGTGAAAACAACACGTTGTTTACCTTCTGACAGAGCCAGGCTAGCTGGGTCCCCATTTTCAGTCAGCTAACCAGCTGCTGGTTACGACAGTCGTGTCGATCTTTTAATCTTGCTCTCTGTAAGGTGAAGTGAATAAGAGCATTTGGCATAATTTCAAACTATTCCTTTAAGAACAAAAGTGACAACTCGTCATTCAAGGCTCCTCCGAAAAGATCTATTTGAAATCAAAAGTGGAACAATGTTGTGGGGGGTTTTTGTGTAATGTGTGTGTGTGTGTGTGTGTGTGTATATATGCGCGCTCACCTCATGTTTTTCCTCTGTCTTCTTGTATCATGCACATGTGAGTATGGGTCCCTTGCAATTTCTATCAGAGAGATCTGTTGTTGACAGCCAGAGCCAAGGTCAGTTCCTGGCCCTCTCACCACGCTTTGTCTGTGGGATGCCTGGAATGTGCAGGAATGTGGGCTCCGACAGGTGGAGAGGTCCTCCTTAGAGACAGACACCCAGACACAGCCCCCCCCCACACACACACTACACCCTGCCTGGTCCCTCTCTCTCACGTTTCCCCTCACTCTGTGTCTGAAGAATGAATGTCAGGAAGCCGCTCTCCCCTTGTCTCTCTGCACATGGTGAGCAGAGGAGACAAACTGGAGAGAAAAGGTATATTTAACATGAGATCAAGAGTCCAAGTGTTTCCTTTTATTTTTTCCCTCTTGGCAATTTTCTTCCTCCATCTGATTGATTAGGTTTGGACACCATTGTTACCACACACAGAGAGATATTACAATTCTTCTGCAGATGGACTGTCAGGATGTTTCATAAAAAAATCCTGGCCTCTCATTCCCTGCACTGGTTCATTTAGTCTACCTCAGCAAGACGTTAGACAAGTATTTCTCCAGGTTAACTCTAGAAATAACCTGCCTGAAGTAGAGCTGGATAAAACTGAGAAAACCCTTCTACTGTCAGCTTCCCTCATCCCCCATCCACCCACCACCCTCTTTCCTTCGCTCAGATTGTTATCGTCAGTTAGATTATTGCTTCCTGTAGAGACCTGGAGCTGCCTCTGCTCTCAGTTTTATGTTCCTCATGATCCTGAATGACGCGTAAAGCCAATTATTACAATCCACACACAATGAACCCAACAAAAGTTTAAACATTAATATAAACTGTCAAATATGTTAAAAACAACTAATGGTTACTCCTAGTAATGTACCTACACCATATGTCACAGCGCGAGTTAAATATGTTCTATCTATCTATCTATCTATCTATCTATCTATCTATCTATCTATCTATCTATCTATCTATCTATCTATCTATCTATCTATCTATCTATCTATCTATCTATCTATCTATCTATCTATCTATCTATCTATCTATCTATCTATTCAGAGTTCCCGTCTTTCTCCATTTTTAGGTTATCTTACTTTATGTCGTATGTGTGGTTCTGCCTCTTTACGTTTTGCTGTTTTTTTGGCGATGTTTCCACAGAAAATGTAATTAAGGATTTCATGGTGGCCTAATGATATCAGATTCAGATTATATTAACTCAAGACCATGTAACATGGTACTCAGTACAAACAATACATAAGATAAAATAATGACATGTATGAAATGTAACATACCATGCCTATAAAAAGTATTCCCCCCCCCCCCCTTGGAAGTTTTAACGTTTGTTTTTATTGTTTTACAATATTGAATCGAAGAAGATTTAATGTGAGTTTAACAGCATACTTGGACATTTTCTTGTATCTCTCCCCTGAAGAGTTTCTTGGAGTATTTGTTTGTTTCCTTTTTGGTGAAGGTTTTGCCTCGATACTGACTCACCTTCCAGATACAGCTCTATTTATAGTAAAATCAACACATGTGATCTCCGTTTAACTAATTATGTGACTTCTAAAACCAAGTGGCTGCCCAGTGAGGATGGAGGTATGTCACGCTAAAGGGGGTGAATACTGCATACAAGTATTTTTGTATTTAATATTTGTAATTAATCGCTCGTTGTAATCTGTTTCCACTTTGACATGTCAAACAAGCCACATTAAATCTATTCAGTGATTCAATATTGTAAGACAATAAAACATGAACAAACTTCCAAATGAGGTGAATACTTTTATAAGCACTTTAAGAAGCTTAAACAAAGGTAAAACATTTTCAGACAGAAGACATTATACCTACTGGCTTATCCAGCTGTAGTAACAATATTAGCTTCAGCATAGATGGACTTTGGCAAGCACTTTTTCCTGTCTTTCACTTTTTTATTTTCCTGTAACTTTGGGGATTTCGTTACAAGTTAGAATTTGTTTCTCGGCCATTTCTGCTTTTATGCAATACTGTACTTGCTTTTCCAAGTTAAACTCCTGTTTAAATTGGACATAAAGATCATGTGCTGACCTACCCAGGAGCCATATAACACACCATGTGACCATGACAGCCTGGTTAAAGAAAAATAAAGATAATTTGCAGCCATTTAAAAAAGTGTGTAAAAGTGAATAAATATGTTATTCATTACATTTTTCTGTTTGCATTTGTCATATTTTGTTTGATTCCAACATAAACCCCTCATTTCTCTGTACATTGTGCCAAAGACAGTGCCTGAACTTGTGAAATATTGCCTTAAGCATCCTTTGAGCATATTTGCATTGTGATTAAAATTTTCCTACATACAGTTGCACACACAATATTCAAATATTCCATTTGTACATCCTCCTCTCCTTCCTCAGCCTGACTACAGTACAGTGTACCAGCCGTCAGCCTCCCGGTCCCATTACTGCATCACTTCTGGGGTAACCAGAGCCATCCAACCCCCTCTGACACCCACTTCAACACACGCTGTCCTGTTAGACCTCGGTGTCCTCTGATTAGATTTGACTCTGCAAATTGAATCTCCCTCTGAAACAAACACCTTCTTTTTCACATGAGCATAAATACAAACATATATAAACTGGACATTGAAACCCTACTTAGTTGATTGTTTACGCAGTGACTCTTATTCTCAGTAAAAGCTGCTAATAGGAGCAAATTACTGCCAACAACTTGGAAATATCAAGTGCCTGACTGCTCGACTGTAATGGAGTTAACTGCTGACCAATCCAATTATGGGCATGCAAGAGCCTCAATGGAGCCCGGGGAGGGACGGATGGGATAGAGAGGGGCGTGTCGGCCTCAGGGGACGGGGGAGTGGAGGGTACCTGGCTCGTGGGCCGCTAACTGTCACTGTTCGGCTGTAATTGCATTTGGAGTGGACTATGGGGCAGAGTTGCCCCTGCCATCCAGACTCGAGCAGGAGATGTGATCTGATCAGTTTTTATTAGCAAACATAAAACAGCTGCTCAGCTCAGGGCTGAGTCTTCCTTTGTCTTTTTAAACTGTTTAAATTATTCCAAGTCTTCCAACAGCTGAGCAGCGCTGCATGAAGGATCTCCATGTAAGAACGAGAGGTTTTGTTGAACTAAAATGCTACAGATGATTGAAGGTTTTATTGAGGGCAAGGGCATGTAACACTCCTTTGAGTGAGAGCAGCTTCAGCCGTTGAGGACCGCGCCATGTTTGTTTTTGTTCTGCTTTGTGAGAGCCATTAGGCTGGTAGTGACCCGGGAGGTCAGCGAGAACACAGCTCTCAGCTCGCTGGGTCAACTTTGTTTGACGTCTGGAAATGTTCGAGCGGTAACTCAAACCAGGCCTGTTAATCAAAGCTAATGCAAGTTTGATGCTGCTTTATTTCTCCCTCTATCCCCACTTCATTTAACCTCCATTGCCTCGGCCCTGCTTCCTCATTCCACGTCCCTATCCTCCCCTCTCAACCTTCCCCCACACCCCCTTCTGTCTCGCTGTGGTGCTCTGTTCAACTGGCTCCATAACTGGGAACCGCCCCCCACCCCTCCAACCCTGCTCCCCTCAGGCATCCCAAACCTCATTTACACAGATATGTTTAGCCTGCACAGGAAGCAACCCGTGCCCTTAACAAAATTACGGTCCAGCCAGCGAATGAGCCGCGGGGCTGGTCTGCAGGGACCAATCGTAGAGGGCCTTGGCTCTACCACTTCCTGCTTTGGAAGGAGAAAAGGGGGCTGGTGGCTCCAAAATGCTGACTTTTTTGTATTCCCCCTTTCTATGAGACGACTTGGGACCCAACCAAGAGCTCACCTCTCACAACGTGAACTAATGTACTCCATTACAGCTTTTATATGGGCTTTGTGTTTAGCTTTGAACAATGTTAATGATAAGGACGGTAATAATGGTGATGTAAATGTACTGAGTGCTGCGTTAACAGACCCAGGGTGCACGGCCACGCTCTGATCACTATCTCTTCGGCGCCTCAGTAATTTGGCTCTGAAGTTCGCTCTATTAATGGGACTCTGCTTTTCCTTTTTCCTCTCATATCCTTTAATTCTCCCCATCCCTGCATTCCTCTTTATGTCTAGTGAAACTCTTTTGTTCTTCCAAGAGATCACACTGTTTATATAGAGGTTCATAAGGCCATAACAGATGTATGAGAAATATTTGATATATTTCTGGGTATAGTTAAAGCCTATTCAAGTGTATAAAGTGCATCTATTTTGCATTAGCGCCTCACAGCAAGCCTTAACAACCTTTACTTAAAACATTCCTTCATGCTTTTTATTGCTGCAGGGCTGTGGCTCTGTGGGAGATAGCCTAAAGATGAGTGTGTCCCTTTGATTCCTGTTTAATATTCCAATGTTGTCTGTGGTCTTGAAAGGACCATGATGCCACTTAAACAAGCCCCTCTTCCCACTCCCTCCACCATAAATCTGTTTCTGTATGCATCAGGGACTCTGGAGGGGTAGCCATGTGAGATATCGTTCTCTCCCTCATTCCAATCACCTCTCCCTCCATGCCCTCTGCTCAGGTAATTAACTTCTCCCTCCCATCTCGATCCCCTCCACGCCCAGCCTCTCTCTGCTCCTTATCTGGGCTCCTTTCAGACTGTTAAAACTATCAGCCTCCTTCCCCGTCCCCCCTGTCTAATTCCTCTGACTGAAGGTGGGGAATAGGTAGAAACTAATCCAGACCTGCCCTTCACCACCACCACCACCACTTCACCACCACCTTCCCATCCTGTCGCACCCCACAGCCACTCACCACCTCCATCTCACGTCAGCTGAATCATTTTCTAGCTCTTTTTAAAAGAATCAGGGCTTTTCAAAGGTTTGTCTTTCTCACCTTCAGTTTGAATGGAGATTCAAGAGCCAGAGATTGGATTAATTAGACATGTTATCCTGGTCAGTAAAAGAGAGACTTGATCGTTGTTCACTATATCCTGATTAGGACCTGCACACACACACACACACACACACACACTGAGGAGGTGAGGTGAGCAAAGACAGGCTAAATCTTTGACTTTTGGAACTGCTAGGGATTAAAAGGAGATTGTAATTGCTTTCCCCCCCTCTCTCAGTTCATTTGTATTGACAACTTGTTACTCCTGTGTCGCACAGCAGAGAGCAGAGAGGTCGCAGCTCTATGAATAGAGTTGGGTCGTCACTTGACAAAGACAGAGCCCGAATGAGAGGACAAGGAAGAGTGGAAGAAGCTTTCATCTTTCCTCTAGTTGAGCTTCTTAGGCACTAATGCCAATTTATGATCTGATTCAGATTGTCTGTAAATGGTAACGTGCACACAATTGGCACATGTGAATGGAGAATACAAAGACAGGTAGAATCTTTGACAGATAATCACAGTCATAATTACCATAGTGTGATAATGGAAAGAAAGCTCTGATTGAATGTGAGAGGAATTAAGTGGAAAGACGTGTGCACTACTCTCATGCCTTGCTTCTTTCTCTCCTTCTTTCTCTTTTGCCTCACTATTTGTATCCCTCTCTAATAGCCTGTGACTCGTAGTGTGTGGCACTGCTCACTGAGTTAGAGGTCAAGTGTTAAGTGTTGCGTGTGCGGTGAGGATTTGTTCCAGATCGTGTGTGGTTAACCGAGACGACGTGAAGTGCACTGTTAAAAATGAGCCCAACTCATAAGCACAAAATATCCAGCTGAAGTGGATCGCAAAAGGAAAGTCAGCTGTGAGTTCTCTAACAAAAGGATCAGAAATCAGTGATTAATGTTTGTAGCATCAACAGCCTCAAGATGGGGATTTCTTCAAATATTAAAGAAATACATTCATCCATTTAATTTGTCTATTTAATGACTGCTTTCAGGTTCTCAATTTAGATAAATGAACAATTATATATTTTTAAATTGTATGACTTCACAATCCACTGCTTGTACTTACCAGCTAATCAGTAGAAATTAAATAGTGCAGGCTTATCAGTTGACTTGTCGCAACTTAAGTTTTTAACTATCTAATTTGACCACTTTATGTCAACAAAACATTAGTTTATTGTCAAAAAACTAAATTGAAACCTGATCAAAAGAGCATAAGCAGAAGGTTGGGGGTGTAGATTAAGGTTAATGGTGTAGCTTTAATGTTAGGGCTAGAATAACGTTTAGCAAAATAAAAAACTATATACTTCTTTTTGTTATAACTTGTCTTCTTTTGCCTTTTACTTTGTCAAATTTTTTGTGACAAGAACATGTTTTGTTCAATTCAAGTATAATGAAAGTTATAACTTATTTCAGTTAATAGTTTTGAACCAAGATGTTTTTAATTACTTTGCCGTCTACCGAGGAACCAGACAAAGGGTCCCCTTTTTGATATAGCTATTGAGCCCCTGGCTCTATCTACCTTTACAAACCAACCTGCCATTTCTATCCCTAAAGCCCTAAATATAATATCTAGTTTTAGAAAAATCAGGCTACAAAATTGTCAAACTTGTCCAAGCGCATATTATTTCCAGTCATTTAGGCAAACCTCATAGATTTTGAGTGGTGTCCATTTAAAATAACCTGTGCCACCTTTGCTTTCCTGGGGGGTGTGAGTAACATGTAAGTTTAAATACTTAATTAAAACTTAAAACAGGATGTTTACCAAGGTCAACATCCTGTCTTAATTTTAGTTTCTCATACCTGCTTTAATTAACTGCTTTCATTACAAAATCTTTTTTTTAAGAATTTAATAAATGCACATTTTTTGTTTAGTTCATGGTTGTGCAGCAGTGGTGCAGCTGGTTCATTAAACATCTCTAGCTGAAATAATCATAATCTGTCCACATGTTTATTGATTCCTTTTGACCATTTACATACATGCTGTAATCAACAAAGGAATAACAAAAACAAACTAGATGATTGAATTAAAAGAGTTAACAGTTTCAGTGTTTAATTTGTGTCAGTGTCATTCTCGAGACAAAACATGCTTTAAAATGTAATTGATTACATTGCTTTGTTGCTTTGTACCTTGTGTTGTTTTAATTGCTTCCATTGTCTTCCTCATGTAAGTCGCTTTGAATAAAAGCATCTGCTAAATGACTAAATGTAAATTTAAATATGATTAAAATCACAACATCTCTGGGTACATTTTAGAGAACATTTTTTGCAGTGTGAAAGCTTCACTGTCAGGTGTCTCTGGTGGGTGTTCATGAAGGGGAACCTCAGCTCTCCACCTGGGCTTTTAACATCAGCTGATCAGAGGTGCTCTCTTGTTAAACACAAAACCAGAGTCTACAGTTTCCCCCTCTGCATTGTGCGTTTGCTTCCACTTAAACAGCCTCCAAAACTATCACTGATAGTTTCAAATTAAATGATTTCTGTCATACAATCCTCCGTCACGGCCTCGGCACATACATACTAGACGGTATAAATTTCTGAATTGAGACCTCTTTCTTTTTTACTGACTGCTGGCTGTATCATGTTGCCAGGACAAAGCCATACAGATCCCTCCTCCTTTTACACCTCTGTCTATAGCCAGGGACAAAGACCTGATTCACACACCCTCTATGCACTCTTCCCTCACTTTTGAGTGTTTACTGTTTACCGCTCTACACCCAGTGGCACAGCCAAGGTTGGCCTCTGACTCAGGCATCTTTTCGGCTGCAGTGAAAACTGGAGTGCTTAAGGGTGTTGGAGCTGGAGCTGTGCAGGTCTCAGTAGGGAAGCAGGGTGGGTAGAGTAAGTGAATGACTGAGATATGGATGGAGAGCTGAAAATGAAAGGGTGCAACAAGAGAAAGGAAAGCAGGAGATTACTCACGGTGCTTATCTCAAAGTGAAAGAAGGTTATGGTGAGGAGAGGAGAGAGAAGGAGGGAGGCAGAGCAGTTTGTGTTTTGGGCTGGTTGGTCAACACAGGGGGAGACGAGGACTGCAGCTCCATATAAGACCTGGACTTCTGCTGGTGTCTGATCTCCCTGTGTAGTGACGCTGCATGAAGATGAAATATCACTGCCTTTCATGTCTCCCCATAACCTTTCCTCTCCTCCACCATCTCTTCAACCCTCTCAGAGAGGTGGTTGTTTGTAACAGCAGACCAGAGTGTGCAGGGTCAGTGTTTGACCGATAGTGGCACTGTGGAGCAGTTTTTTTTTACTGAATGGTCCACAATTAGTTTGGATCTGATGCTCTACTGGCATACGAGGGTGACACGATGCACATTCCTGCCAACATGTTGCTTTTTTTCATGGAAGACATTTTTGATATGTTATAGTAGGAAAACTTAAGGTGTAAATAATAAAATCAATGATGGCTCAATTCCATTCAGCTGCTTTGGTTTCAGGTTCCTGGTATTGTGCATGCTGGTTCACTGTCACGCTGTCATGGCTTACTGGGACACTTAAATACTGTAGTGCCATCATTTATGTTATTATTATAAAATGGATAGCTTAAATCAAGCTATGTGATTGGTTGTTAGCCCAGTTATATAATAACTGGGCTAATATAATGGCTATGATTTCTAATTCCTTTGCACACATCAGTATCACTCCGCTTAAGGGAAAAAACACTACAACTGCTTCAAAATGAAAACATTGATCAACAACAAGATCAACTTAGACCTCTGTGGTGGCCTAACTATGGAGGAGTGGGCTGAGCAGCGCACATCTGCTGAACCTAAAAGACAACATGCAGAGATACGTAAAGAGGAGGTTGACAAACTGGGAAGAAACTAAATAAACAGAACACCGTTAAGCAAACAAAATGGGCCCTCAAATGCTTTGAAGCCTGGCGTAAGGATAAAGGTGTAGTTATAGACCGACACTGTCAAAGGATCAGGTCACTGTGAGATATTTATGCCGCTGTCAGAAACTGAAAAGGTGAGCTCTATGGCCTGAGCAGCTATGTTGGTCTCCTTGCTGAACTAAACCCTTACATTAATGACCCACTGTTCAGGCGGCCCTGGTGCCTCCTCAAAGACACAGAGTTTTCAACGTGCAACAATTTATTCACCGGCGTTGTGAAAACGCTTAGAAAGAAAGGATTCGACACGACAGTTCATCATGCATCAATATCACAGGATGACTTCAAATGATAAAGATCAATCTTCTCATCTGACTGTCTGAAAGAAAATTAATAAGTGTATTTTCCAAATGCTGAACTATTTAACATGGATGAAGATAATACATGTTTCAAAATATTCAAAAAATCGTCTTTGCAAATGTTTGTCAGGCCTTAAGGATTCACAAAACTGTATTTGAGCTTGAAAATTAATTCTTGAGAACTGGACAAAGATAGCAAGTGAACCTTGAATTGGGATTGTTTTTGGCAAACTATAATTTTCATGGTTAAGAATACACTTTAATATTTATCTTTTAAGCTGACATGAATGAGAAGTCTTTAAAGTGCTGTGGATGAAATTACTGCTGAGCTTGGATTTCAACAGATCCATCGCCGTGACAACTGCGCAAACTCCATCCGCTGTTGAAGACCATTTGATCTTTCATCTGTTATACATTACCACTGGAAAGCTTTGTGTAATGTCATAAAGTTAAATCATATATTGAATAAAAGCATCCTCTAAAGGCCAAAAACAAAATGTGACTCTATTAGGAATTTCTTAGTGTTTTCTTAGAGTTAGTGTTGACAGCTGAAAATACCGAGCTAATACTTTATTTTAATAAAGTATTTCTGATTCTGATTTATGTTTGCTACTTCTTTGCCATTTCTACTCTTAATGAAATGGTATTCCTGTCCCCCATTACTCCCCACCTGTACTCAGCCTAACAAGCAAGCCAGTCTAAGATTACCCACCGTACCCCAGCAGCTTTGTTGGCGTGACAAAGAGTGGAGCGAGCACTCAAATGACAAACTATGGAGTTGCATAAAACAACCTCCACCCCTATATGCAAGCACAAATACAGGCAGTCATGTAATGCCCCCACTATATCTTTCTCTTCATACCGGGCGTTCTGTTTCGCTCTTTTTCTTCTGTTTGTAGTTATACACGCTATCCCTCCCCCTCACCTCCACCAGCTCCTTTCCTCCTTAGACTGAGTCGACCATCATCTTCCTCGCTGTGCTGCATCTTCTTCTTTATCTCATTTTTTTTGTAGGTTACACATAGATGAATCAGAAATCAACTAGGTGTGCTTGGCACTGTGTAATTTGTCACAAGATAGAACTATGATGAGAAGTCTGTTGTATTTAGTGGTACAACACGTTACCGAAACACTATCTTGGGGACTGTTTAAGGTCGTCGGAGTAATTTAAATGCTGCCACCATCACTCATTTATTATGTGACGGATGCTACAAAGTGCCGTTACAAGCAGCTCCCTGGGGAGCTCACAGATAGGAGCACAGGATTCAGCAGGAAGGGGGAGTAATGGGATGCACAGGGCTAGTGGAAGATACGATTTCTCCGTCAATCAGCCACAAGCCATGCAGAAAATACGACTTGTTGGCTGGCACAATCATTTTTGTTATTATATTTTTTTAATTGCTGTGGCCACTTAGCACATACCATAAAAAAGAGAAAGGGCAAGTGTAGTAATGTGTTTTGGGTTGGTCCTCTGTTGTGGCCCTCTGGGTCTGTTTCATTGTGTCTAACTGGATTAGGATGGACAGATAGAGATGGAACCAGCAGAAAAATAATGGAATTAGTACCTGCAGACTGAGCACTAGTGATCCATCGTCAATCCAAACCCATTCTGCCATGATTGACTAGTGATAAAGACTTTAAAATGAAGAGCACTTTGGCCTCCATGTGATAACCATACATTTTAAGATGGAGCATTCACAACATAACGGAACTAGTACACTTTACATGTATTAGCATTGGTTGTTTTTAATGATTTGGGTCATTGTAAATCAATCAGATGGAATCTTGTCGTAAACCAGCTTTCCATTGACCATCTTTGTTTTGAGCAGCACAATAAGAAGTGACTGACTGACTGGAATGTGTTCAGTGAGGAGTGGGCTTTGTATCTTTGTTCCCAGAATAAGCTGTGATGGTAGCTATTTCCTATAAGTCAGCCAGAAATCCCCCCTGTAAAACAGTAGAAATACCAGAGACGAAAAAAGATAGCAGAATGTAATGGTAATAGTGAATTTGTGAGCCACAATCTCCTGCGATCTCCATTAAGTGGCAGTGAGCAGAGAGCCAGTCTGATAACCTTGCTGTCTGGGAGCCTGCACTATCTGTTAAAAGAGGACATCATTGGATTAAACATACCCTCCCACAACCCAAAACATCTGATCTCAAACTGATACATGCCATTATTAATTACTAAGTGCAATTACAGCTGGACAGATGGTAAAACAGTGATTACTCTTCATCCAAGGCACATTTTAAAGTCTTACAGTAACCTGCACCTCTATACATTTTTAGATACTCTTGTGCTTTTCAAAGGATTATTTTGGAAATGAAAATGGACTGTGCAGACTTTCATGCAGTTCTGTATGAGTCAGATTGCTGTGATGGACATTCATGGACAGTCTGATCAGTGTGGCAGTTATTCATTGCATGTAGATAGCTGATTATGTGTAACATAGTGGGGAGTATGAGTTGAGTTGGGTTTTTTTTCCCCACAATACTTCTACTGAGTGTTGTCTGCACAGTCGACCGATATATTCAAGGCACCTTTTTGGCATTAGAAAATAACACCCCTTAACAAAACAAATAGTACAAAGGAGTCTGATAGCAAGCGGGATCAAAACTCACACACATGCAGCACACTAATCAACAGATGTACATATCATCCAAGTTGTAGTTTGCTTGGAGGGGAGGTATTCAAGAAAAATAAAAATATAAAGATAATAAAATAACTAAATGTATAACTAAAGGTGAGGTTGTACTGGTAGAGTGGTGCTTTGAGCTAAATGCTAACATCAGCAGTGCTAACAGTGACAACTCTAACATGCTGATGTTTAGCAGGTATAATTGTTACCACGTTCACAATCTTTGTTTAGTTTGTTAGCATATTGTAACATTTGCTGAGGCCGATGGGAATGTCACTAGTTTTGCAGATATTTGGACATAAACCAAAGTACAAAATTAAGATTTTGACCTGATGGTGGCGATAAAGGAAGCTGTCAGTAGAACATAAAAGTGATTAGAATTCACCCTGAGGGGGACATGAATGAGTTTACCAAATTTCATGACAGTCCATCCAATATTTGTTGCGATATTTCAGTCTGGACAAAAGTGCCGGACTCACTGACGGACCGACTAAACGACATTGGCATCCCTACAAAAATAATAAGATGAAAGGATGATCCAAACATCAAATGTCAACTATTGTGTAGAGTATTGTTAAGCTTATTGTTTAGATTTATGCAATTCTGAATCTAATTTTGCATTTTTAATAGTTGTCCTAATATGAAAAGCATCCAAAATAAGAAGTATTTTTGCATGTGCTTTATTTGTAGGATTGCTCATTAGCTTCTATATTGTGGCTGTCAGTCTATACAAAAAAAAAAATCAGCTAGCTGTATGACTGCCAGATATGTGGGAGTTGACATAGGCAGCAACAGAGAACAAACAGACAGCAGAAGATGATTGATCAAAATAAAAGTAGGGAGAGAAAAGGAAAATATATCAACTTGACAGCTGATTTACGAATGCAACACAGTAATCTCTCATTGAGGTGTTGGAAGAAAGTTTTACAAATGATTACACCAAGTCTATGGAATAACAGATTTGGTTTTTAGTCCCAATATTATGTCTTAGAAATTTGATTGATATTAGTATAAGTGAGATAATGCGCTGCTGGTATCAAAGCTGTTGCTTCAGTGTTGTTTGAAAAGAAGTGTGCTGGCACGAATGAAGATGTCTGAATGCAGGGAGGGAGAAAGTGAGCATTAACACAGTGGAAGTGGCGCTGTTCATTTGTCAGGAGATGGATTGCAGCCATTGAGAGGAAAAGCTTTTAATTTGGCTCTGGTGTGGTAATTAGGTTTCAATTCGCTGCACTCACTAAGAGGAATGGGGAGGGTAATGAAGTTAGTCATCTTACTGTGTGTGTTTAGAGAGAGGAGGAGAGGAGGGGGGTTAAGTATGCACAGTCTACATTTTTCAGTGGCTCTCATTGCCTCTCATGCTCTAATTCATTGTGTAATACTGTTTATTGCAGGTATCACAGTGCTTTTATGCATTAGTTAAGTGGCCCTGGCACATTACTGTAATGGGGAGAGAACATGGAAACACACTGTAACCTGATCTACCACCTCTCTCCTGCTCTCCCCTTTCTGTCTTAATAATGTCTCTCTTTAGTCTGCTGAAAATATTTTTCTTCCGTCTCGCTCGTTCTCCGTCATTTCCCCAGTGTCTCCTTCCCCTGATCTCCTTCTGCCCATGTCTGAACTGAGTTGATGTCACTAATGGGTTGGTATGATATGCAGAAAGGCCAGATCATGGGAATCTCAGGTTACAGGACCTGGGAAAAAGAGGAGAGAGGGGAGAACAACGTAGTAGTAGAACTAGAAGAAGACATGAGAGAAAACGAAGTGTATATTAGTGTGTACATGTGTTGCCTGTTCAGGGGGAAAATGACAGAAAAAAAATTACTAAAATATATGTTATTGAATAAAGACTAATGGGGCAAATAAAGGTGGTACATGTCATGATAATAAAAGGACATGTGTCTTATTTATAAATTCTGTGCTTACAATCATGTGAAAATTAGCCTCGGGTTGTTCTATTATCCCATTTGGGTTCTTTGTTTGTGTATTCATGTCTATGTATGTCTGTTAACTGTTAATGTACTGTATGTGCTTAAGTGCTTTTGCGTCTGTGTACACTTATGCTTTGTGTGTTTGTGTGTCTGTATATTTGGCAGTGGGCACAGTAGCCACATGACGACCCCTGAGAAGCGTGTAGGCGCCGGGGTTCAGTCTGACTCTTGTCACATGATCCCCTGCTGCCCTCCCTCTCCATTCACAATAGAGTATTAATCTGAACAGTGCACACACACACACACACAGCTAAAAAAAAATCACACACACAAATAAACACTTTCTTTGTCTCCAGCATTTTACGAATGCTGGTCAGCTGTAACAGTATGGAGAATAATCAATGGTTGACATAGTTTTCTATAGTCATCATCATCATGCATCCTCTTCATTTGGTGGTTCCTCCACCTCCAGATCTGTAGGTGTCCTGATGTCCGATTGTTGCTCTCTTCATCACAGTTTGTTTTTACCCCTGTTGTCTTCACTCTTTTCTATTTTGTCTTGTCTGCTGACTTTCCCTCTCACTGGTTTGTCATTAAGGGATTAGAGGGGTGAGAGACGGATGAGGTGGCCTGAGGTGGAGCTGGGTTTTGTGTAAATAGTGAACGTGTGCCTTCTGTCAGTCACATCACTCCTTCTTTTCACCCAACTGAAATCAAAGCCCTGTGCAGCAATTTATTTTTCAAATCATTATTTCCCTGACTAGCAGATACAAGTTAATATACAGTTAGCTGAGCAAGCTGAAGCTGACTTCCTCTTACCTCTCCTGTCTCTCCCACGGTTGGGGCCCAGGGCCTCCAGCCTCCCAGCATCCTTGGTGTGTGGGCTGACTCCAGCCCAGCTTCCTGTTATAGAAATTCGCGGAACCACGCCCCCCCCCCCCCCCCCCCCCCCCACCCCCCCCCCCCCCACCCCCCCCAACCTCCATAAACACAAAAATGACAAACAGAGGGGGGGGGGAGGAGCGGTGGGGTAGTTTTTTCACCCAT
>CM022473.1:15575138-15623496 GCA_011952105.1 Coreoperca whiteheadi
ATAAAAAACCCCGCGCCCCCCCCCCCCCCCCCCCCCCTCCCCACACACACACACACACACACACACACTCACACACAGAAGAGCCCTGCAGCCATCTGTAGGTGAGTGTGTATGTGTGTGTCTCTGTAATCGTGATATACTCTATGTATGCTGCTTGCTCACACAATAGAGTCCACACACAAGAAAGAACGAGACCGGCCAAAATGGAGAATGAAAGGTGAACGGGTGGTGTAATGTCACAACACGCAAGATATTACCATAACGGTAAGAATATTCTAATGTAACGCACCACAAATTTAGAAAATGTATGGTTTATAAACAAGCTGTGTAATTCCACATGAATGTGCAACTGTTTACTAAAACGCTTGCCATATCAACTTTGCCAGTTGGTAATATGTCAGATATTGTGTTTACAGCTTGTTGCAATGCCCCCAGCTGGTCAAAAAGTCAGTTAAGGATGCCTCTTCTTTTGAAAGCAACCAGATTGTCACTTTGAAAGGGCTACTTGTATTCTCACTGTATTTTAATATGAATATACCTTATAATAAGTCCCTCTCCAGTGCTCTCTGCCCTCAAGTGATGGCCACTGGTTCTCTTTTGAAGTTTTATTAGAAACTTTCTTATGAGGAAAAAGAGATTGATATATCAAACTTAGATGGCATGTCCTCCTCATTTTGCCTTTTCAAAAGTATCTGATTGCAACACTTCAACAAAAATCTTCTTAAATAAAAGATTAAATACTGATATTAGAATGTGAAGTACATGAAAAAGCTACAGAATTACAGTAACCACAGCGCCATAATTAATACCTTTCATCAATACCTGATGAAAACGTGAAAACGTACGACTCCACAAGGGTGGTTTCGGAGGAACATGTTCTACATTTCATGTTTTCCAGCTTTTATATTGTACTAAATGCAAATTGAGTTTGAGAGGAATAAATCCTTGAGTTTTAATAAAAAGCAGGAAACATGTTGTTGTGACAGACTAAGGTAGAATAACACTGGTTTACAGGGTATCCGAGGCACTCATCCTCATGCAGGTGTAACAGGAGTACAGCACAATACAAGGTGTAATTTATAGGTGGAGATGAGCGGAGACGGCGAGTAAGGTGAGGTTCCAGAACATGGACTAATAACCTCACAGCGTCACTCAATCCACAGTGATTGTACTGGAGCTCCTTGGCTGCGTCGTCGCAGCAATCTGAGCGGCATTGTCCTCATATGTGGCCCGGGGCAGTGGTTCATGAAGGAAGTATTTTCTTAAATGACAATAAAAAGAACAATGAGGGGGTGAAAACGAGCAGTTTGATCATGTGCATTTCACAAAAGATCCCATTTAGAGGAGACAGGTGGATTTCCTTACACTCTGTGCACTTGAGGTCGGCAGCATGACTGTGTGAAAATCTCAGAATGAATCTCGGTGTTCACATGATAGACATGTGGCTGTAACTCACATCAGTGCCTCTGTTTTTTTGAGTTTTATTTAATACACAGCAGTGGAAAGATTTCTTATTGGTATATTGTATCAGTGTTTGACACTGGATTTTGAGCGTGTGACTGTCTATAATTGTAAAGGTCAAAGTCTCCCAGCTCAGACTGATGTAAGTGGCTAAGCTTGGGCCCACATTGACTCCAGGGCCCACACAATGGCCGAGGTCTGCCCACTACACAGTAAAAACATTGTACTAAAACCAGTCTACTAACCCCCACCCGTCTTTGGTCGTGGTGGCATGGCGTGGAGGGAGGCTGCTGGGATGCTATCTAACTCGTTCATCAGCAGGTCAGGAGAACAAACCCAAAGATGCACTTGAATGGAGAGGAATGTGAAAAGGCTTCAGCTGCACTGAGAGCTTGATAGATTGAGGAAGAAAGGTTGAAGCTTCCTGAAATTTGTGTGTTTCAGTAGCTGATATCCTCCAGATATAGCTCTTTTTTTCTCCCACTCCAAACCTGTCTCCTAGATATGAAATGTATCTACCTCTTATTTGGAACGGCACATACTGTACATTTTGAGAGAAACATAATGCCACATGAATTAATGTTAATGTTAATGTTTTAATGAACGTTTCTGCAAATGTTTCTACAACATGTTCACTGACAAACAAATGTCAGTTAAATTTCGTGGATAATAGCAAACGCACACATTTATTGAGCACAGAGGAGAGTTTTGTTTGCTCAAATTGAATAATTCTTTGTCCATGTACTATACTCCAAATGTCCCTTGAGAGTGAATTACTTTTTTTTTACCCATCCCTATATTCTCACATGGTCTCATTAGATCTCACATGTCTATGCATGTGGGTATCTCTGTGTGAGTGTGTTCAGGCCTGCATATGAGCAAGTGACTGGTGAATGGGTTTACACTGTTTAGGAAACACACACTGACTACTGGCTCATTGAGTTGTAGCAGCTGCGAATGCCTGCAGTGAGTTCTGTCTGCACAAAATGGCTCTTCTGCAGGTGACAAAACAGCCTCATTATATCGGGGCAATATAAAGGACAATACAAGAGGGTGTTGTAGCCACCGCACCAAGATGTGAAGAAGCTGTTGGAGGCTGTGTGGAAAAAGTTACAGAGGCATGTGGTGGGATAGTGCAGGAGTAGGGGGGGCTCTGGAAAGTTATATATAGCACTCAAGTAGCAGATACAGGTGAGGCGGATCCCTGTCTGTCACTTTCTTTTCTTTTTTCACTGCCTCTTTTTCTCTCAGCGCTCACATCCATGTCTCCAGTTTCTCCTGGCCCGATTTCCAACCCTTGCCCCACCTAAGTGTGTGAAAGTTGTGTTTGCGGGTGCATCTCCTCTCCACAGAAAACCTCGCCGATCTTGTGAAGCAATTGGCAATGTTTTTGAGGATAAAATGTGTGAGAAAAATCCTTTTTTAATGACTTTTACAATTCCGTATGAAAGAGTAAGGAATAAGCAGGATAAATGAGTCGATTCATGACAGACACAGGAGGGTGGTGGAAGGGTTAAAGAGGCAAACCTCACAAATTATTTTTTTTTAAAAGAGAAAAGCAATAAAAAAGGAGAGGAAATGAAAAGCAGCATGATGGTGGAGGGTGATAGGAGGTGCAATCGTCAAAAAGGCAATCAGCTCAAAATAAATACAAAAGTGAAGTGAGAAGAAAGAGAGATGTGAGGAACGAGAAAGAGACAGCAGCACATGTCACATCGGGATACTTTTGTGATCAAAATCTTATGAGGAAGGATCAAAGCTTTGTGGATGTGTGTGTGTGTAATCCTGTGTATGTGTGTGTGGGTGCATGCATGTCCGGCTAGCATATTTAGCTCATTATCAGTTTTGACTGCAGTCATTTCCAATGCACTGAGTGAGATATCAGAGCTGTGATCTGCCTGGGGGAGATGAGTGCTGTAAAAAAACGCTGGAGTTGCAACATATGAGCTGTACGCTGTGGCTGGGTTCACTGTTGAGCCTCTAATGCTGTTCAGCTCTGCTCAAGACAACCTGATCAGTTCAAACAACAAACACAAGCCCCAACACAGTTCTTACTTCTTTTACAAACTTGATAAGGTTCCCTTTTCTGCCTCCTTCTTTGGATTCACCAACAATAGGCTACATTTATTGGCCGACGCATCTGTCAGTTACCTCAGAGTCTTAAGGTATCAGTACGCTTCAAACGATATGCTTGTCCAATAATTGAACAGCGTGTGAAACCCCCTCTCCCTCCACACACATTTCCGATGCAGGATTTCGACAGGCTACGTCCGACTAAAATACAAAGGATAAACAATTTAATAGAGGAAGAAAAAGAAAAGCAGAAAATCTTCACATTTGAGAGGTAATTTTTGCCAACGAATAATAAAATAAAACGATTAGTTATCAAAACTGTTATAGACAAACTGTCAATAGACAGGAGAGATTTATGATCAAATTAAAAACTGAAAAACTAATGACTTTCCCATCAGCTTCAGCTGTACTTTGTGTTTGGTGGTAAATTTGCAAATTTTAGCATGCTAACACTAACCCTGTATTTACACCAAATCAGGTAATGGGGTGAAAATGCCAGACCTGGGGCTAGGGGGGCTCATGTCCCATCCACTAACATTGAAGGGGCGGGGTTTATGACCTATACTGCAGCCAGCCACCAGGGGACTATCAAGTTATCATGTTTTGGCTTCACTTTTGGGGAGCTGTCTTGTCGTCCATCTTTATATACAGTCTATGATACAAGCTCTTTTGCCTTCCGACGTATTCTCATGACATGTCAAACAAACTAGCTCATTTAAAGCAAACCCTGACATTCAAACCCTGACATCTCAGGTGCAACGTAGCTGAGATGTTTTGTTCCTCCTTCCCTCTGTCCTTCCCTCCCGGCCTAGACACCCCACCTCTCAGATTTCCTGAGGGCTGAGCCCTGGGCGTTTTGTGAACTGTGTTATAAGATAGTGGGGCCCAGGCACCCAGTCCCAGGGGCCCTAACACACAGGACATTAGCCTAGTGCCTACAGTATAACTCTGTGGGGCAGATGTATTTCTCCCTCTCCTTCCCTCTCTCTCTCTCTCTCTCTCTCTCTCTCTCTCTCTCTCTCTCCTGGACCCTCCCTCCTTCTTTCATTGGTGCATCCGGCAGAAGAAAAGAGGTGATTGTTTGGAGACAGAGGGATGAATTTGTCTGCCTCAGACAGGGAAAAGAAAAGCAGTTTGAAAGGGACTTGTCAGTGGTTGTGGATCGGGTGGTTGGAGGGTGTCCCACTTTTCTGAGAGAATGCACTGTGTGTCAGCATATTCTACCTTTTCTTCAGGGCCCAGTCTACAGTCACAGTGTGTGTGCAT
This sequence comes from Coreoperca whiteheadi, assembly GCA_011952105.1. Lineage (NCBI taxonomy): Eukaryota > Metazoa > Chordata > Actinopteri > Centrarchiformes > Sinipercidae > Coreoperca > Coreoperca whiteheadi. The sequence continues at coordinate 15,579,939 of CM022473.1, forward strand.
GAGTGTGTTAGTGTACACATCTGTGTGTGTGTGTGTCTGGTGTGAATCCCTGCTCTAGCGTTGTGACATAGGGATACATGCACCCAGATACTTCCTTTTGTCATAATTTATCGTAACTGATTCCTGCAAGTCTTCCTTTTCCTGTTTTGTTTTGTTCTGTTTGGTGGAAACTTTATCTCACTTTGTAGTGTCTACGTTATGATATCTCCTATTTTATGGTATTCCATAAGAATCTCGGTACCCTGGTGGAAACTAAAACTCTGCGGCACATCTCCATATCCACACTTAGACTCTCTCAGACACTTAGGCTTAGTGTGTCTCTGTGGATAATAAAGTTTTGCCAGTAATGTGTCATTCATTTCACCTCTGGGAAAACAGCTATCACATATTCTGAGGATCACTGAACGTAGCCCTCTCTTTTTCTTCTGTGCATTTCGGTCCTCTTGAGATAACAGCAGAGACAACACCTTTTTGTGTCAAACGCAGATCTCACTGAAGCTCATCCCAAATTGCAGCATAGTCCCTTTGGTGCAGATTGCATACAGCTCACATCCATCTGGTCCTTCAAGGGTGCAGTGTGGGACCATGTTGAAAATAAAATGACTGCATTGCAGGTTTATTTGTCTCTTGGTTACCCATGGGACGAGTGTGTATAGACCGTTGATTTTGTTTTAGTAGTCATGCAGTCATCTGGGTGGTGCTATGCTTCCTGAAGTAGAAGTGATTTACAAAAACTTACATTTAAATTTCCAGTTACTACTATCCTGAGAGTGTCACTGTGCATCCAGTCAGCAAGTTTGTCCTCTTCATTCACAGTCAAAATGGTTTCAAGTTGCAGACATAGTTTAGTCCTTAAAAACAATGAAAAGACATCTCATACAGGATCTTAAACTTCAGCATGCACAGCACCAGTGCTGAATGTGTTGATAATACCGACATGCATGCAAGAGTCCCTTCAGTTTAACGTGGAAATTATACAGTTTTTCTTGTCACTAAATCAGAAAAACATATATTGGGGGACAACAGTCTGATTGGTTGTATCATCACTTTTAAAAATGTTGTACTTATACAGTAGACATGTTATTGGGAGCAGGGCTTGAATTGAGCAAGGGGGTCCTGGACCCAGGGCTGGATTTTTTATCCATCGTGATGCCACAGCGGCGTTGTGAGTGCGACACACTAATCTCTTCTATAGTTAACCTAAAACCTTTGCAGGGATTGCTCTGTAAATTAAATTGAGAATATAACAAATGCATATATGCTATTCCAAACACTGTATACCAGAGACCTGACGTGTTAGTCTGAAAATACCGTGTCAGGCAGGCTACACAAATACTGATCTTGACATTGTAAGCCTCTTGTCTTTTTTACATGTCTTACACTCTACATTTAACTTAAAATATATAATTTTGTACAAGAAACCTCCATAGGCTACAAAATAAATTATGTTATTGAAATATTGTAAAGTGGTAATGTGAACTACACGAATGAAATTTCAGAGCGTCAAGTCACATGATTCGACATGACAGCTCGCCCTCGCTGGCTGTGCAGCAGCGCAGGAAGCTACAGACACTGTTTGACATGATTTAACATAATATTTTGATCGAACGGGTTGCAAAAATCAGCTGTGTGACATAAAAAAATAAAAAAATGCCCTCCCAAAACCTCTGTCATGATTCAATCACTAATTTTAAGATGATGATTAAAACAACAGTCTGCATTAAAACTGATTTATTACATTTTCCCACTCTTAACAGAGTTATTACGCAACCAGGATAATCTAGAAAAGATAACACTTTTACATGTGAATCTGTTTTATCAACAAAATCACTGCTGTGATTTACAAGGGAAACAAGGATCACTGCAATATGAACAATTTATAAGATCATTTATATCTTGCATGTCTACAGGGATCTGATTTTCATTGTTAAAGGATTTCTACAACTGAGACCAGCCACAGAATCCAAAATAATGCTAAAATATAATTTCTTAATTTGTGTTTTATTCTGTGTTCACCACTTCCTGTCTTTTACATCAGTAGAAGCTCTTTGACGTGTCCAATCTTAACTTTGGCATCTGAGGATCCAGATATAATGTGGGTGAGTTGTTTTCTCCCGCTTTTGGTAGACCCTAACCCTCCCCTTCATTAGGGCTCTGAACTGGATAGAACTCTGCGTCTTCCCCCTTTAAATCCCTTTATCACCATCTCTCTGCTAACCCACTCCTCTGAAGTCACTGCTGGCCCTGTTTTTGATTCCATTAATTGAGTTTGGTAGAAAAACAAATCGTCTAAGAAGGGGACACTCTTGCCAACGTGGGAGCTATAAATCTCATCGGTGAGCTGACTTAGGACTGACTCCACAAATGTCCTCAGAGAGTTTTACCTCAAAAAGACTTTACTCTTACCACTTGGCTGCTTTTTATCTCCTCTTTATGGGGAAAGGCTCATTGTTTTGCGCATATTTTTGGTGAGAACGTGACATTTTAAAAGGTTTCTGTGAATAAGCCTGAGTGCAGCGTGGGAGGGCCTGGAAGAATGACAGAGTAAGTGCTTCCAGGGTGAGAGGTCAGGGAAGTCTTGAAGGGAGGCTGCATGCTGAGGCACTGTGGTTGACCCTTAACTGTGTGTCATCTCAAGGCTCAAGCCTCAGGGAAGAAGCAGCATTTTGCTTTGTGAGGAGCTCAAGTCTGCATCATGAGAAGAGACACTTCTCATGAAACACTTAGCGATTGTTTTTACCTCATTTGCTAAACTCATCTACATGTATGGTTTACATTCCTGCTCATCATTTGTTAAACTATATCACACTTTTTAAAATGTCTACAATGCATTTTATGCTGGTATTAAAATAAATCAACAGTCACAGGCTCTCAACATGCTTGAGATAGGTAACATTTCACAGTATTTTATTTATGTGCCGGAGTTGTGTGGTAATACAGCTAAAACGTGATATGATTTAAAAGGTTTTGCACTGCACTACCACACAATGATGATGTTTCTTTGACCCTGAAGCAGATGTTCACTATGATTAATTACTTATTTCAAGCTAGTTTGTAGGTTAATTGTCATAACTTAAAGCAATGACTGAAACACTGTAACTGCTTGTAATAGAGGAAAATCACATTCAAAAATCTAAAACATATGGAACATTGGTAGCAGTGATGAAAAATATACATAATTTAAAATAAAAGAGTTAATGTGTAAAAGGAAATGTCTTTTATCACTGTAAGACTAGCGTCATGTAACAGGCTGATAATCAGAAGGCCAATTTCATAATAGTATTATCCAATGAGCAGGTGCAACTGGTTAAGTAATTGTGGGAACATATGGCTCAACCTGCTCGGTTTCTGTCAACAGCATTAATCTGTACTGCTCAGTGAAGTAACCTGTTCATTAGAAAATGGTGGTTCATGTCAACAAGGGTTAGAGATACTGTACTATTGAGAATTGCTGCAAAGGTTGCCCTGAAAGGTGAGGATCGGGGTGGCATATTATCCAGCCAAGGAGGTTTGATGAGTGTTACAAAAGTCCCTCGATGTGCTGGTCAGACAATAAACATGATATTTTGATAGTTTAACAGATAAAAATACCACGGAAGTTTATGTTAATGGGAAGAAGTTGTAGTGTTTTCTTTGTCTGATGGAAGTTTAAGTTGTCCTTCCAGAAGGGAAATAAGTTCTCTCAGTCATCACTTCTAGGTTTATATGATTTCTTTATTTTCAACAGTATGCAATGGCCACCAGTTTTTCAGCTTTTTGCGACAGGTAGGAAATAGTAAGCATGGATTCTCTGACTCTGGCAGGATAGTAGAAGTGTTGCTCAAAAGTCATGATATAGAGGCTAATAGAAGGGTGTACGATACATAATATTTCCCCCCTCGTACAGCTGCAAAGATGTTCCTCACATGGTGACATTATCGCTGCCTGTGGAGCAGTTTGGTGAAGGTAAAGTGGCTGATAACCCCAAAAATTGTTAAAGGAATAGTCCGACATTTTGAGAAATTCGCTTTAATAGTTTCTTGCCAAGATTTAGATGAAAAGATTGATACTGCTCTCATGTCTGTATGGTAAATACAAAGCTACAGCCACCAGGCAGTTAGGTTAGCTTAGCATAAAGACTGGAAACAGCTAGCCAGGCTCTTTCCAAAGATAAAATATGCACACCTAAAGCTTTTATTTTTCATCCATACAAATAATAAACGTGTTGTGGTTGTATGGGGGTGTATGTGTCAGACTGTGTCTTGACTTGGCACAGTAACTTCTGGGACTCCAGGAAATCACTGGAAGGAAGTTTGGACAGAGACAGGCTAGCTGTTGCTCTGTTTCCAGACTGAAAGTGCAGGGAATTTTACATAAATGTTGAACCATTCCTTTATTCTTTCACTCCAGAGATAAACAGGGATGCATAGAAAGCTACAGAGCATTTGATGCACAGAAGAAATACTTAAGATAGTTATTATAGAAACAAGTAGGTGTTACTGACATTTTAGTCTTAAATTGTATTAATTAAACGTCTAATAGTGCATTAGCGAGGAGAGACATTTGTATATGTAAGACTTGCACTCTTGTGTTTCTCAAGTTTAACGTGTTACCTTGTCCCAGTATGGCACAGAGGACAGCACAAATAACCATATGAATATCTGTATCTGTTCTTATTATGAAGACTTAAATACTGAATATTGAGTATTGAACAGAAGGAGCAGATGGGATAACAAACTTGATGTCTTTATTTCTTACGAGTATAAATGTTGACCAGCTCAGAGAAAGCGCTTCAGCTAAAAATATATTCATAACTGGGATAACAGTATCCGTATTAAGATTCAGGTGATATAGTAAAAGAAAAAAAGGCAGTGAAAATAAATTATCTGAATAACAATAATAATTATAATAACAATAATTATAATAAACAGTGTCAAATTAGGATTCATAAACCTTTTTTGTTTGCTTGTTTCTTTTATGAAAATTCCTTTAAAATTGTCCATAAGCAAAAACAAAATCCAGCATATTTTCATTTAATGTTGTGAAGGGGATTGCTCTATCTGAGACGTCCCCTTCGGTCTCACACAAATACAATATTCACAGTTAATATGAACCTGTTCGGCACATACTGAACCACACTGCAGTCCGTCAGGCTGTCAGTGGGGATTAAACTATGTGGTGCAATGACATATTTGTGTTTACATGTGTGTGCCTGGCCGACAGGAAGCAGAATATCTCTCTCTGTCTTCCTCCATCAAATAGGTACCTATAAATAAGGAGTCCTTTCCTCCCTTGATACATCTGTTCTCCAACATAGGCTACCGTTGGCATAATCAATCAAGAAACAATCAAAGACAAAGACACACAAACTGCATGTCTGTAACATTGTACACACATTCCTGACCCTCACCCCTGTTCACACAACCCTCTCAGGTTCCCCAGCGTTCCTACTGTATATGTTAAGCCCTCTCCTCACCCTCTCAGCCCATGGCCGTCACCATGTTAGAGTGGTGCGGGTGCCCAAAGGAAGGGTGTATCGGGGTGGGCGTGGGAAGCATGTGTCCAGCGTGGCTGAAAGGCGGCAAGTGGCCCATGGACATGTGCCCGGCCAGAGAGGCGGCGCTGAAGGGAGAGCTCTTGTCGTGCATGCTTTTGGAAAACTCCTCGTAGCTATCGCTGCACCGCTTGCTCTTTTTAGATTTGTTGGACATTTTTCGGTTGCGTGTCTGTATTCCCTCCTTCTTCATGGTCATAGGTCGGTTCACCTGTGTAGAGAGCAAGAAGTGAGGAGGTGAGTGATCTGTGATCTCTAAAGTTTGGAGGAAAATTTCAAACCTGTTCAAATTATGAATTTTATGAAGCATTCATAAATGTAAACATGGGAGTTATTTTGTTAAGTTGTGTAAGTCCTTAAAGAATAAGGGTGTCGATATTCTATATTTGTGTTATTATGAAGAGACCAAAACCAACTATGCTTTAATCCATCATTCAATACTTTGCTACTTCCCCATCCTGTCTGTGGCACTCAGACCCAAGCCCATTGGTTCCTACTGAGGATTTATATCTTTATAAATTCGGTTACAAGTATATATTTAAATTTTTTAAAAATGCAAATTAATTTCCTAAAAGTGCTGGGCTCTGTAGTTTGTAGTAAACGTTATTCAAGGAGGAGTAAATAGTGCATTTTTTGGGGACTTTTTTGGTGCTCTACTCAGTATTTCTGGCATCAGACTGGTGTATCTTTAAGTATGTTGCTCATTGATGTTTTTCAGTATTTTATGTACAACAATGGAGGACTATGGCACAGAGGAACTGGCTATGTCAGGCTTTGGCTACACACACAATACTTGTTAGTGGGATCAATCCATTATTGCTTTTCAAAAATTAATATCATCCCTAGTACCTATTATCTATTTTGATGCCTCCAGTCTTAATGCTATTCGTATGGAGACTGGCCTTATGGCAGTCCTACTGAACAACAGTCCCACCATTGTGACTCTCAAGGGGATTACGCCTACCATGGAAACAATAAAGCACAAAGAAAGAAACACAAACGAGTCCAACAATGTCAACATCCCTCTCTCCCTCCCTCCCTCCCTCTCTCTCTCTCTCTTTTCTGACTCTCTCAGCCCTCAACAATCAGTGTAACCTGCCCGGCTACTTCCCGTCTACTTGACCCTGTTGGCTTTCTACAGGCCCAACTTGGCGATCAGCAGTCAAAGACTTACGTTATGCAGTTTATAATAGAGGCCGCAGGCATTGCACACTGGGTCACCATTTGCATTGCGCCTCCAGAGCGTGGTGGTGGTCGTCTGACAGTTAGCACAACAGGTGCCTGCTCGTCTGGCAGCAGACTGTGGAAAAATATAGATTAAGCTTTGATTAGCACAAACGGACACAGCAGGGGTCAGTTTAAGTATAAAAAGGAAATATTTTAGTATGTATGAGATTAGTTCAACTTTCTATTCTATTGATGTAAACAGTTGTATGACATTAGAACCCCAACTAATGATTATTTTGATTATCGATTAATCTACAGATTTTTTCTCAACTAATAGATTAATTGTTTGGCTTATAAAACCGCAGACAATTGCAAAAAATTCCCATCACAAGTTGCCAGAGGCCTTGGTGAAAGAGACCAACAGTCCAAAACCCAAAGATATTCAATTTACTAGGATAGTAAGAAACCCCCCAAATATTTGCATTTTAGAGGCTGGAACCAGTAAATCTTTGTAATTTTTGCTTACAAGATGTCACATGGGAAATGGTATTTACAGAATATTTGTTATTCCACATGCTCAATGCACAAAGCTCTGTACTTAAAACGTTTAAAATGATGATTGAGGAGCCCTGACAGGCCCAGTTTCATGTCAGTCCAGATGGAGCTATCACACCTGACTTTTTCACAGATGTTAGGTCTATTTCAAACACAGGAAATCAATACATTCATCTTCAGCACCCTCAGTCCAAAAGTTCTAATATATCTAGTATCTACCAAAACATTTAATAACCTAGTTATTTGATATAATAATGTGTTTTTCCCCCCTATTAGTGATCAAGACAACAGTGCCCATGGTTGCCCTGTGAGGTCATACATCAGCTTCCATAACTTTCCCAACCGTCTTTTTTTGGGTAAATGTTCACTGTGCTGTACTTTCTCTGTCATGGACGGAGAGCTTGACCACTATGAAATGAGGTCTGCGTTTGTAGTTATGAGGCCGCGGGAGGAAACAGGCGCTGGTCCCGCTGCTTTATCTGGACCGGTCAGATATCCGGATAGGAAACAACTGGAAAGCTGCTGCTGCTGAACACAAGACGCTCGGGAGCACTGCGAGCTCCGGCCGAGCCACACGGAAACCAGGCCTGATATATGGCTGTATGTGCTATTATAGAGAAATAAACGCTCGTATATTTTGTATACAACAGACAGTTGTTTGCATACGTGCTCTGCAGGTCAGTATCGGATAGGTTTAGACCTATTGGGCGTAACGATGTAGACTGCATTAACCCGCATGCGCCAACAAACAGACTCTCTGGTCAGGTGAATAAAAATTATTTTTTTTCTCTGGACCTCATTTTTATGGTTGACTCAATATTAGAATCACAATATTGACAAAAGAATGTATTTTGTCGATTAGTCTTAATACTTTGCCTTTTCTCGATTGGCCTTTTTCCCTTCAGTTAGTGTGAAGTTGCGCACTTTTGTCTAATTAGATTAAACAATGCTTTTGTGATTACAAATACAAGCTTTTCCAAGTCGTCCTGTCGCGTTCGTCCACGTCACGTCAAAATAAAACAATTTAAAACCATTTCCATAAGTCCTGGTTTAAATGTCTGATGGCCCACTGCCGTACACTTTAATTAGGCTACTGATTTAATGAGCAGTGTCTGTTGACTGCAAATACTGTCTCCATAGCTGCTTCCTGGTGCACAGCGTTACATGAATACGTTGAACTTGCAAATGTTTTGCTTAACTTTAAAATTAATATGAGAATGATCAATTCATAATTATTATATTATCAGCCAAAGTCCAGAAAATGTCAAAATGATCATGCAATTATTTTCTTTAAGAGTTTATAGTATACTTGATGCTTGGCTTTCAAGTATTTAATTTAAATGATATTTCACCCTTTAAAATGGTGTACCAACTAACTTGGTATTGCCTTTCTGAACAAACGGCTTATGTGTTTAAACAGTATTAATGTTCTTAGTAGGATGAGTGTGACCTGAGGTTGGGGCTGACTGGGCAACATGATGTTTGAAGCAGGTCATGATGGGAAAAATCTGACTTAAACCTAAAGAAAGCTGCTTTATCCCTTTACACTGAGACACACTCTCACTGTCCTTTGAAAACCATGTATCTTCGAAATGTCTTTTCATGAGCTATAATAAACAGCCCTGTTTCCTGCTTTATGACAATGCATTTAACATAATCCAATGGCTTTTTAAGGGCTCAGTATATCTTAATAAGAAGGAGATTTTTTTTTCAATTTGACAAATTCTAAATCAGCCCGGCTCATTTGGAGACACGTGATTTTCTCTGGACAGTGACACTCTGCTGCCCACATATCTAAAAAAACAAACCCTTACTAAAACACCTCGCCCTACAAATAAAAATAAAAACTAACCCAGCAGCATTATGAGTCATAAACTGTCAGCAAGACCCCATGTTGTTTTGAGGGATGGCATTCTTGCCCTGCTATCACTGACAGTATCAGAAGTAGCAGTAATAATGATAACAGAAACAACACAGATAGTCCTTCTCTGCTAACAGCCTGAGCTGAAGGAGCAAGAGGTGAGCCAGAAACACAATTCCTGGAAACTGATTGGGAAAATATAACTTTCCTGGGATTGTACCCCCTCCCCCCTCTCCCTCCACCTTACACTCCTATTATTTACTACCTCCACATACACACACACACACACTCGGTCACTACCCCTCTCTCTACACACTGATGGGACTCACCAGCCTGCGTTTGGGTTTGATGAGCGGTCTGTTCTGGCCATTCATCTTGTGGTACAGCCCGCAGGCGTTGCACAGGTAGTGTCCGGTGCTGTCACGTCTCCACAGAGGTGTAGAGGTGGCTCCACAGTTTACACACTCGCGGCCCTCTGATGAAAAACAGACAGTGAAATTTTTGAAATAAAAATTCGTAGCTGGGATACAAAGTCCTGCTACGTTTTGATGCAGCTTTCATGCACATTTGTTAAATATGTTGATTGTGTGTATAGTCACCAAACTGCAAAGATATCTTTTTTTCACCTTTTCTAACCTGAATGAATTTTTACATAATACTGGTTTTCTGAATCAATTATGTGTGCATGCATGTGCATTTGTGTGGACACCTCAGATATTTTTCAACTGAGTTATAAGCAATGCATTTTCACAAACAACACCTTTAATTATAGGTTAAAGTACACTTTGTATTTAACTGTTTTACCCACTGACTCTTTGTTGTAAGGCAAAAGAAACATGAAAGAAACACTGTGCAAAGCACAGAAACAGCAAAATGTTGAAGAAGAGTTTGCTGTACAATCAGTAATTATAATTCCCTCTGTGCTGTCAGCCTCTGAAACATTTCTGAAACATCATTTCAACACAAATGCTTCAGTTTCCTGTAGAAGAGCCTGATGGTGAATGATATATAGTTTATTTTTCTAAAAGCTGAGACATTTAATCCCACTTTACAAAATAAATGAGTTGAATGCCCTTTGCCCTTCCAAGCTCATGAGGCAAACAACAACCATTAAAGACAATAATTATAGTAAAAATATCATAAAAATATGTTTTGCAGCCAGTTAAGATGTCAGCTCTCATTTAATAAAAACAAGTTCTTTAAAGTGAGCTGAGGTTTCCCAGCACTATACCCCTGTTAATGAACTGGTTAAAAACAATCAGGCTTAAGCTGGGAGTCTCCTACTGTGTAATCAAATAACAATCAGGGCAATGTATTAATGTCTTATGTAACAGAGAAGCTACTTGTAGCCTAAATACTGAGGTTTTGGCTCTGTGCATCTACGGTTCTTCCTTTCACACCTCTGGGTTGGTTCCAGTTCACTGTGCTGCTGCCGCCAGCTCAGGCGTAATTACGGAGTCACGGTTAACAAAAGAGGATTATCAAAGTCGCTCTGTGTTGGAGGACTGTCGAGTGCAGGCTTAGGCCTCTGAAAGCATTTATTGAAATAATAGTATTATCGTTATTATTTATTATTATTCTAATACAATTTCTAATAAAATCGTAAAGAAGCCTGGTGATGCCCAAATCACAGCCTGCACATTACAACAAGGCTGGCTGTGTTTAAACTCATACAGAATAAATAAAATACGAAATATATTATGGTGGTTTTATTTATACTGAATGGCTTTTACAGGCTGTCTTAATTTTAAACAGCAAGTGGGTTAATATTACAGGAGAGTGTCCTTCCTGACTGGCTGCATTTGACACACAAAATCAGTTTCTGATTAAGGGTTTTGTTATTATTGGTAAATGTTCATTCAAATAATAAAAAAAAATATTTTCTTTGATCATTGTATTGGCTCATTTAGAGTTGTGTGATAATAATCTTTTAGATTTGCTTTATGTAGGGTAAGATTCATAAACGACTTCGATTTTAATAACTGTGTATGTTTGTGTGTTTACATTATGTAATAAGTGATCATGAAATAATCCTCTCATAGGGATATTAACAGAGCAGTAGCCTATGAATGATATATGTGACATTTAAAAACAGTGCAAAACGATGTAAAGCTGCACTTTAAGATAAAAAAAACTCATCGTTGTACCACAGATACGCAAATAGAGTGCCACAGGACATTTAAAAAATATTAAGTTACACTGTAATAGCCTGAGACTCACTTTAGTTTTAGATGGATTTATTTACCACTGACACGCCATAGATCAAAACAGCACACCTATGATAAGATCATTATACAATCTCACAGTAAGTCCAAATACTCTCTGACTATTTTCACATTTAATGTATATTATTTTATTTTTTAGGACTGGTCTCTGGTGTGTTTCCAGTGACTCACCGGTGCAGGACCGTGTCTTGCCTTTGTTCTTGGGGGTGAAGCAGGAGGATGCTCCCAGCAGGCTGCCTGGGTGAAACAGACTGCTGCCGTACTCGTGTGCCGCAGGGAGAGAGTAGGTGGGGTATGTCGGTATGGGATGGTGGGTGGAGGGGGTCTGAGCGCTCATGGAGGCCAGGCTGCTCCTCAGCGGACTGGAGCCCTCCATCTTCATCCCCTCCGCTAACGACACTTGGTATTTGATAGATTCCTTCTCGTCCAATCTGGTGGCGGAGGGAGACGCGGCCCCCGGGTCCGGCGACACGTCCTTTGGTGGTGTAGGGGGGAAAGTGTAGAGATGGGGGCTGGAGTGGGACGGCGGCGTTAATGAGGACGCGGAGACCGTGTTTGAGTTGCTGCTGCACGGGTAGACGGCAGAGAGGCCGCCGGGGGACGCGGAGCCTGGGTGGTGCAGGCTGGGCTTGCTGAAGGGGCTGACGGCCCAGGCGTTGTGGTGGTGAGCCGACAGGGCTGCTTTCCCTCCGTCCAGCCATGAAATCCCCGGGCTGTGGATGAGATGAGGCCGGCAGACCTGAGCCCCCGTCAGACGAGCTGTGAAATCACACAAAAAGCGTTTTTATTATAGCAATGCTGACAGGCTGATTCATTCTATGTCATCAGAACAAGTCTGGATGCAAATAATAACCAAGACTTGTTGATTCACTGGACACACTGGCCTGAATTTAACGCGTCAACAAAGTAGGCCTAGCCTAAAACCCCAAAATTAGACAAATTAAACCAGCATTTCCTGGCCTGAAACACGCATTTAATAAACATCCAGTTCCTGATTGCACATGAGCGATAGTTGCGTTATCTCACCACCCTATTTTAATCTCAAGAGCTTTTTTTACTTGCATGGGTGAATGTCTTAGCCAATATAATATTCAAATGTAAAAAAGAAAATATATGACCGCTAACAAATCAGTTTATCAGACTCATAAGTCAGAAATGTATTTACGCATGAGGCCAGAAATGAATTCACATTTTTAATTAACGTTTCGTTTCAAACAGCAGAAATCTGCACGTTTGATGTTTAATGCTCTGACTGTGTTAAAATAGAGTACAAAAAATAACCTGAATGGTATAAGAAAAACAACAACTAAAAGGCAGCTCTAAAGTCAACTGTGAGTTTCTGTTTTGAATGTGTTTGTTCAATTGTGTGCTAGCGGCTCCATCCTACCGTGCGCTTGGCTGTAGGACACTCTGGCCCTGGCAGAGTTGTGGTAGTACGGGTTTCCTTGTGAGTCCAGGTGATTAAAGAAAACATCCACCTCATCCGGAGGCAGGAGCTGCGCCGTGGGCTCCATGTAGTTGTGCCCCAGACCGGGGTGGTGAGAGTCCGGGTGTTGTCCGTTTAGCACGGCATGGTGATGCATCCAGCGGGGCTGATCAGCCGCCACATCCATCTCTGTGGCTCTCTGTAGCGCGCTTTACAGAGCCAAGGAATATCCAGTGAGCGGACACGGGATGAGTCTAAAATATTTGTCCTTTACGAGATCTTCACTGAGTCAGTTTACAGCAGACGGCTAATGCTTTGTTTGTGTTCCTCTGACTTAAATTCCTCTCTTCTCCTGGAGATCGAGTCGAGTTTGACACTGGAAACCTGCAGCAAGCAAACATCAGATGTTAATATTTTAAAGGCAGGTGTGTTGTGCAGCCTGGTCCCTGTTTGTAAGCATCAGTTCTCTAAACGCAGGGCTCCTGGTGCATGTAGTTATGCAGCTTTTTTATTTTTTATTTAAAGCATCTCCACCCACCATATTCACCACCACATCACTCTCCTTACTTGCCCGATACGCCTTTTCACTAATAGCACTCAATAAGGTGCGTTCCTCAACACGACAATAACACAAACATGTCATACCTTTGCCAGTGTTATTTTATCCACAGCGTCCAATCAGCTCACGCCTCTTTGGAAAACTGTCCCTGTTTCGCTGCTGCAGGTCCTCTCCAGTTTTCGGCGGGTGTTTGTCAGAGTAAACTCCGTCCACTGGGACTTAAAGCAACACGTAAAACTGTGGCTGACAGCGCGGGGCCAGGCTTGTCAAGCTCATGGGCGGAGTCTCCATTAAAGCTTTGACTCAGCCAATTGCACAGCAGCTCTACAAAACCTCAGAGGCGGCTCCCCAGCAGAACATCACTGAGATGTTTCTTATTGAGATGACAGTGTCTGGCTGCTTGGGGCCAGGCCTATGTTCTGACTGTGTAGTAGCTTCTTTATGGAATTTAATGTTTCATCTCCAGTGTAATATTCTCAGAAATATAACATATAGCCTATTTAAAATTATTAGGCTTCGGCCTATACAAACATATTTATAGCTTTCTAAGCATAAAGGCTATTACTCTACGTTGTGGCCATTTTTCATAAGGGCACACATCATGGCAACCACAGACAAATGATTAATAGTCATTATATCTGGTAAACAATGGATTTTAAATGGGCCTATAATTGTTACTGACACACCAGTAGAATACATGGAGTGAGAGCTACGTGTCAGTAATGTACACGACTTTTAGTCTTACTGCATCGTTTGACTGTATGGAAGCATTAGTCTCGTGCTGAGAGGAAACTTTTGACGGTGAAATGAATGTGAAACTGCGACTTTAAGACGTGCAGCAATCAAATAGGCAATACTCTTAACAGTTTTAATCTGCACACAAGTGGAAAACGGTCTGAAGAGATGTGATGGGCACACAAATTCACCGCTGATGATATGATTTGTTTGGAGTTAATTGCTCCCAAATGTATTTTCTATTTAATTCAAGAAACAAGATCATTCCGTGCTGCAGTGCGTGTCGTTTTAGTGGGTGGGCTATAGTGTGAGTCATTTTTGGTCCATTATTAGTCGTTTAATGGCTCAAAGTTCAAGCTGCATTTTTTTAGAGTCGTCTCTCTCTCTCTCTCTCTCTCTCTCTCTCTCTCTCTCTGGCCCCTCGCGCATGATTGACAGACAATAATTGGAGAGGGAGTGCATGCAGCCGCGGCCGGCCGACGCTGCCGCCTGCTTGACGCCGTTTCCTGACGTCAGTGCAAAAAAAAAAAAAAAACCCAAAAAAGGACATGAACGGTTAAAAAAAAAAAAGGACCGGGAGAGAGAGAGAGGGAAAGAGAGCAGAAGACAGAGACTGGGCTTGCCCGGAGTCTGCTGCAGTCCCAGCGGACTCGAGGAAGGACACTGCAACTGATATTTACACTGTGGCAGCATTAATAATACATCAAGTATCCTCCCCCTGACCCTGCTGTGATTTCGAAGAACAGGCCAACAAGCACTGCATGGCAAACTATAGCCAAGGTTGAGAGATTAGATTGGATTAGATCGTATTAGATTAGAAAACTCAAATGTCTACATTGAGGAAATTCTTTTTTGCATAAACACACCCACCAACAGGAATGTCGTTTGCTCACATCGCTGTAAACTGTCAGGAAAAAGTGTTGCCGTAAAGCGACTCGGTTATTTTGCAGTCTAAAGCAGCCTGAACAAAATGAGAAGATAAGGAGCTTGCTGTCCACGTGTGTGCGACACTTTTTAGTTTGGAGTTTATACCTCATACAAGTGTGAGTGTATTAGGCTAAGTTTGGAAATCCAACAGGTCCAGAAATGTGATTAAGTTTAATTAGGTTCTCCATTTTGCAGCATTATGGCAAAATCACTCCCACGGCCAAGGCTTTTCTGAATCTGAATTACCAATATTAATGCGTCCACCCTAATAAAGGTTATGATGGTAAACAGTCAAGCCCGGTTTGCGGTTATTCTCTTTTATGTAGCCTACAACTTGTAGCTAAACTTGCAAGACTTGTGCAAATCAGTGGCCTCCAGTTATTCTGTTGTGATGGGAGCGTTTCTGATAAAAATAAACATCATGAAGGAACCACGTGACATGATTAGGTATAAGATGATAAAAGAATGTATAGGCTACATAAACAAGCCAAATGTGCAGGTGATTTGTTTTGCAAGTTGGTATTTGGCCTTGTTAGCGCAAATTCTTGCCTATAGATACAGGAGCTGCACTATCTATCTATCTATCTATCTATCTATCTATCTATCTATCTATCTATCTATCTATCTATCTATCTATCTATCTATCTATCTATATCTATCTATCTATCTATCTATCTATCTATCTATCTATCTATCCAGTGGTGGAGTGTAAGTAGGCCTACTTCCGTAAAAATTCTAGGTACTTGTGCTTTACTTGAATATTTCCATTTTATGCAACTTTATACTTCTACTTCACTACATCTCAGAGGCAAATGCTGTACTTTCTACTCCACCACATTTGTCTGACAGCTTTAGTTACTTTTCAGATTCCATTTTTTTTTCATACCCTTCCTGACCAGTGAAAACCATGTATCTCCAAATGTGGTGATTTTGAATGTGAATGTTTCTGATAAGCTGAAGGATGAAGTGTTTCTTTATGGGTTGAGAAACATCTCCTTCTTCTGAAATACGTAACCCCCCCCCCCACGTCATAAAGCTGAAAACAGGGCTGTTTTTTCGAGCTCATGAAAGTTAACTATTTATCCCTTGTTCACACTATTTTATCTCACCCCCAATATTTTGACAGTGTGGTATTACTTAAGTAAAGGATCTAAATACTTCTTCCACCACTCTATCTATCTATCTATCTATCTATCTATCTATCTATCTATCTATCTATCTATCTATCTATCTATCTATCTATCTATCTATCTATCTATCTATCTATCTATCTATCTATCTATCTATCTATCTATCTATCTATCTATCTATCTATCTATCTATCTATCTATCTATCTGTCTGACTGTCTGTCTCCAATCTTTTCCTCCTGTTTGGGTTTTTTAACATTTAGTAAAATAATGATTTTATCAACAATGATAGTAACATGATAGTCCATGATGAACAGCACCTTTAGATGGTGTTGTTAAATGTTAAGAACTGCATGTCATTATTTATCCAGAGACAACGATTATTTTCCAGTAGTATTAAGAGGAATCGGTCCACCGTCTGCACTGAAGAAAGCAGAGCATACCGGAGGGACAAGTGTGGCAGTATTAGAGCTCATCAGCATGATAATGTGAATACACATGCTTTGAGTGTGAGCCCTTTTGATCTGGCGTGGCGATAAAACCTTATCGCCGGCGAACATCCACTTCCATTTTAGGATTTGACATTAATTCAATCCGCCTTTTTTTTTTTACTGCTCTTTTTCTCACACGAGCCCCGGAGAAAGAGGTCGCAGCCCGATTCAGCTCAGAGAATCTCATTATGGGACTGGCTGCCATTGAAAAGAAGCGGTTTTACCTAATAATAAAGATACATAAAAATGAAACGTCACTATAGTATATTATACAAAAAGAATGACAACAGATAAGTAATATAGACGTTTATGATTAGTATTCATCTTAATTAAAGGCCCAATTATAATTTGTAGTAGCCGATTACGATTGGTTGTTTTTAGTATAGTAATTGTAGCCTATGAGTCTTATGGTGTGTTTTTGTTTGTTTTTTAATTTTTGTGGTATTATTTTTGCTGTTGTTTTTAACACTCATCGCCATGAATGTGAATCAAAATAATTATTTTCTCCACTAAGAGCTCGTTACATTGACGTGTGCGTGCGAGCGCGCGCGCGTTTAGATTAAAAGGGAGAGAAAGAGAAATCCAATGCTGGTAAGATCCTTGGGTCCCACTGATTATAACCCATCCCGGGGTAATTTTTCATCGGTGCTGGCTAATCTTTGTTCTTTGTGAAGATAATAAATAGCCTAATCGTTATCAGCGAGCTGCTGGAGGTGTCGGGGAGAATGGGGCTGATCGGCCCGGGAAATAGGCTCCAAAGTGCCGCGGAATAAATGGCATTTCTTATCTCTCTCTCCCAGATTATCGCCGCCTTTTCAAACTCGCTCACCAAATACATCTAATGCAGGGAATGCATCATTTACTGGACCAGATCTGTGTAAATGATAGATAGATAGATAGAAGAATAAGGGGCCTGTATGGTGGGGGGGGGGGCATGGCGTTGGCTATTATTTACAAGTTTAATGTTCTGCATGTGCAAAGTCTTTATTCGGTGTATTTATACAGCATAAATACATCTCGCTTTTCCATTCTTTTTAGGTTATCTGCGGGAGCCATCTGAGGTTCCGGTGCTTTGTAGTGGTAGGCTATCTTATTTCTTTCATGTTGGATTTTACTGGATAAGAGTTTAGCAGCCGCTTCCACACAGTGCGAAAAAAATATATTTAAATGATGTTTTCATGTGTTGGAAATTTTGCAAATAGCAAATGCGAGCGAGCGGTTTTTAAGCCACGGGTATAAAGCGGTCTGGTTACAAACAGGCCATATTAGTTTTACTTGATATTTGAAACTCATAGTCCAGAAGTTTATTTTATTTTATTTTTTATCATGATCCAAATCAGCACTTTATGTGGTTATTTAGTTGTAATCCTGACGTATTGTGTTCCATAAAATAATGAAAACAGTGAAGATGATTTGATTAGGCCATTGTCCAAAGTCAAATTAGACCACAGTCTTATTATAATAGGTTATCTCTTATTTTGACAAAGTATTTAATGATTTCCTCAAAACATCTTTAAACCAAAAGTCAATGAAGGATAATGAGAGGAGAAAACTGTAGCCTACATTTATCTCTGGTTTGTCTTGAATTAAGACACAAAGACATTCACTCACATTTAAAAACACTTTATAAATAAGATCAACACACTGTTGAACTACAAAAGCTGTACTTGCATGCTTTTTAAAAAATACATGAAATCAGTGTCCTGTTAGGCACAAAGAATGAAGAGGAACCTATTTATCGCAGTAGGAAACGCAAAGTGCACCAGTGTGTGGGGAGTGACCAGTTATGGCAGAAAAGGTATTTTTCCATTATATACAAACTGGATGCTTAATAACTTGGCAGCTGCAGCAGCCCTGGGTGCTGCTGATGGTCTCCAGGGAAACGAAGATAACAGCGCAGTCATTTTCCATATCTTACAGTCTATTATATTCAAGGATTAGTTCTCCTTCCCGAAAAGGTCAAACATAAAGTCAAGCCAAACAGGAGTGCTCCTCCTCCTGCCCCCAGTGACAGAGCATTTTCCATTTTTTCACAATATCTAGTTAAACCAGTGTGATGACCTTTGCTGACAGGCTTTGATAGATGCATACCTCCCACAGCAGACAACAAATCTCCCTGAATTTTCCTTTAATATTCTCTTAACAACCTATGTGTTTGTGGTGAACAGGGATTTTCTTTGGTTAACCATCATTATACACTGTGATTTCATTTTTCTCTTACTTGTGTCTTATCAATCTATAATCAGTTCCGTCGTCTCTTTTATTCACTGTGATCCAAACATTGCTTTCCCTTGAATCATGAGACAAAAACAAAGATTAGATGATATCAATCTTATGCAGGGATGTGCAGTAGCTTAATCCTTGCTGTGCATCCAAAGATTGGAGAATATCTGGAGTAGCAGCCTAATTGTTCAGGGGCCTTGTTCATAAAACATCCTGGCAGAGTCAGTCATAAGACTATTGTTACTGGTCACAGAGTAATTCACAAAGCATTTTAGCTCTAAAAGTAGCTCCTAAGTCTGAGAGAAGTTAGAGTCCTAAATCACTAAGACCTACTCACAGTAATGTGCTGCAGATAATGTGCCTCATTGTGTGAGTGTTTAAGAAAAATACAACATTAGTGAACTTTTTAAAAGCATTGATGGTTGGTTAGTTAATAAGACTCAAATCAGCTCACCAACAAATAAAAAACAACCCATTAATACTGGAGATGACAGTTTGCTCTCAACCAATGGAAACTGGAAAAATGCCGTTTGCAGAGTTGATATGTCAGCTGAGAATCCTTCCTCAAATTAAAAATGTGCTCTTCAGATCCACATTTGTCTGACAATTCATTGCCCATTCAGAACACCAAATGAAATAAATCAATAAGCCGATTTCATGATTTCATGGCTATCGATGGATTACCTGTAGAATAAATGTTGAATTACCCCATAAGGATGAAGATTTGTTCAGTCAAAAAAGAAGTCTATTTAATTTAATTTAATTCAAAATTAAATTTGATTTAATTACACATTTTAGTTATTTAACATTTAATTCAATATAAAAGTTTAGTTGATTAAAATGTTCATTAAATTTGATTTTCAATTGCATTTCATGTTTATTGTGATCCAGTTTAAAAAAAAATGTATTTAACTGTTAATTTGATTAGATTTTAAAAAAAATAATTTAATTTGATTACATTTTTCTTTTAATTTAATTTAATGAACAATTCATTCAAAACATGATGTCCGCAGGGTCAACCCCCTCCTCTTAGCGTAGGAGTTTTCTGAGTCTCAGTAAAAGTTACTCTCTGCAGCTTTGTGAAAAGCTCTTAAAAGGAAACTCTTCAGCTGAAACTGCTAGTGCCATTTAGGAGGACTCCTAAACATTAGTGACTGTGCTGCATGTTGAAATAATCAGGCGGACAGCGACACCTAGGGGAGAGGAGTTGGTCTCTTCATCCTCACACACCAACATGGAAGATGCAGCTAGCTACCTCCTCAATTATCCTGAAGTGTTTCATCTAAAACATATACAAATGGATTTGTCTTCCAAGTGTGTTTCCTACCTCCATCCTCTGTACCTGCAAATAATCCATCATTGATTTGTGCAATTTTACATCTTGGCACTTATCTGAGGCTTTGAGGCTAGAGGATAATTAGTCCCAGTGCTCTCCACCACCATTATCAAAACACCAAATGAGAAAATATCTTTTGGAAGAATGATTGGTTTACTTGGACTGCCTCCCATCCTTGTTCATATTTCCAGTGCTGGTAGTGTTCCTTGATAGTAAAGGTGACAACATGGAGCTCCTACAAGAAATGCATCTAATTTTCTTTAGACTTGGTGTGACCTAGAACCTCACTGAGACACCTTATGTTGGCTTTTATTGAAATTTTTCAGCCATCTGTAACGTCAGCAGAGGAGGCAGTGTCGAGGCAACAGCTCAAAAGTAAGGAAAATACTTGTACTTTACTTGAGTATTTCCATTTTCTGCTACAATAGGCAACTTTTGAACTTTTTACTCCTCTAAATTTGTTTGATATCTTTAATTAATTGTTACTTTAGAGATTCCGAATGAGAATCAGCTTTATTGCCAGGTAGGTTTACACATACAGGGAATATTTGCTTTGGTATTTTAGTGAAAAACAATAATCATTGTAGAAATATTAGGAAAGATAAAGCAAGTACTGCAGGTCGAGAATCCTAAATATAAAACTGACAATAAGATATTAAAGAATATTTAATAATATTTGAAAATAGATTAATAAAATATTCTGATTGATAATACTAATAAATATAAAGTATAATCAACAAATACATTTTGATGTATTATTAAGGGTTAAGATAAGATAAGGCTTCATTGAAACTCACCATCTACCGAGCAGTATATAAAGTAAAGTAATTAAAATGATCTCCTCGTTTACCAGCTGCAACATTAAAGTCATGGTCACATTAATCCATCTACAAGTATAATCCAATAATATAATGTACGTTTTTTTGAAATGGGCCTTTCATTTTAAACTAGTTCCATATTATGAAAGGTTAAATAATACAGTATTTATACTTTCTTTCTTTCTGGACTGGACTCTGTGCTACAGTTGGCTTTACGCACATCTCACTGAACATTTAAAAGACTGTTTCCAGTATCTGTAGTATCTTTTTAATGCCCATACTTGATCCCTTACTTCACTGTGTGTAGTCATGAGAAGGATCTTTACTAAGTCATTAGAGGTCAGAAGTTCACTACTTCACTTCCTGCCTAGAGAGCAGCAGGAAGTGAAAGTTTACAACACCTTGTCACTAACAACCTGTCAATCAAACTCTGTTTCACTGGAGCTGTCCAGGGAGTTATAGAATTCAAAACACCTTTTTTTTTCTCAACCCACGAGTGTTCATCAGTTTCAGACATTTATTTTGTCTTTAGGTGAATCCAGTTCCTGTGTGTGTGTGTGTGTGCTGCTGGGAAAGTACAAATGTGTGTAATAGTATGTGTAATAAGGACTGTGAAGGCAGTTACTGGTCAGGACATTACGCGTTCCACCTGGCCAGAGAAATAGCACAAGACTGTGTGTCTAGCCGTGTGTGTGTGTGTGTGTGTGTGTGTGTGTGTGTGCATTGTTTTTATGTTTTTGTGTGCATTCTGTGTCTGATCCTCTGTGATTGCGAGTCTGTTTCCTACTCCTGATTGACTTTCCTCCTCCTCCTGTGAAGAAATGTCTGCCGCTTTGCTTAAGCTGATTCTCCAGGGCTAACCCGTCCTGCCTGTCACACACACACAGATAGCGAATAAACAAGATGTGATCCATCTCTTCCACTGCTCTGTGTTTCTCTGCCTCTCGCTCTGTTCATCTTCATGAAAAGGTGCCTAACGTAACCTCAGTCATTCTCAAAATCTCCTAGTATTTAAATTAATTCACTGTGCCCTTTGCTGCTGTTCAAAGGGGGGACACTGAAGTCATGAGACTGCAGTTACAAGACTTGTGTGTGTGTGTGTGTGTGTGTGTGTTTTGTCACTCTGCCACAACTATCTGCAGGTGCAATAGAGAAAGCGACAGAGAGAAGAAGAGAAACACAGCTGACCATTAGACTGCTTTACCACATCCTTCATACTGTACTTATTTCCCAGCACACACACACACACACTGTTCATGTTTCATAATTTCTGACAAGCACAATGTGCATGTTTGTTGGTTTATTAATTGTCAAACGTTTTCCTGGTATTTCATGTGGATTATGATGAGCTGCTTCTTAACTCCCAGTGGTTTCCTTTCATGTGTGTTTGTGTCAGTCGGCATTATCACATTAGATAATCCTTTGATTTCAGAAATAGCGTCTGCCTGATCAGCATTCTCAATCTCTTCACCTTTCCTCTCTCGCTACAGTATCTTCTCCAGTTTGGTGGATTATAATGGAAACAGACCAGAGACTCTGATTCAAAAGAGGACTAAAGAGGGGAACTGATGTGAAGCATTATCACCAGTTATTTCTGGAAATAATCGTGTTTATTAAATCTTTTACTTAAATAACAATTGGTCAAAATATTTTTGAGTAGGCACAAATTCTCTATTAAAGCTTGTTTGTTTACTTACACATGAGAAATGAACCCTGACATGATCTCATGAAGATAAACCGTCCCCATCTGCTTCCCTCACAGTGAACAAAATATTTTTAGAAAGCTGATGAGAGCGGTGAGATTGAACTAAAACAGTAAAGTCGTGAAATAAACTGATTAGTTTGTCTAGTAAGCTGTTTTATGTTCCAAAATGCAAATATTACTTTTTGTTAGAGTTTGTAATGTGTCAGAACACGTGTTCAGAACATCTTGGTTTATGTGGTGTATGTTGTCATTGCCATTGTTGTGTTGGTTTATAGTTTTAACCATTAGTGAGTTGGCTGTTACATTTCTTGACTCGAGCTGTATTTTACCACTTAGTTTATAAATGTTTTGTCCCCTGTGATGTTATTAAATGGTTGACGTTGTAGAGAACTGTTAGCTGCCTCACTTTCTGTGCTGCCTGCCACAAAAT
This sequence comes from Coreoperca whiteheadi, assembly GCA_011952105.1. Classification (NCBI taxonomy): domain Eukaryota; kingdom Metazoa; phylum Chordata; class Actinopteri; order Centrarchiformes; family Sinipercidae; genus Coreoperca; species Coreoperca whiteheadi. Next base: position 15,603,058 of record CM022473.1, read on the forward strand.
GAAACACTAATTACATTTATGAAACAGAGGGAATTAGAAACATTGCCTGCCTCTAATACAAGCATGTTTCAAATAAAGGCCCGTTACCTGATGCAGTTGGCATAAATAAAATTCTGGGTCACTATTTGAGGAGATACAGCTTGCATTTCAAATTATCATATTTTAAATGGTAGCATGTGAAATATGCAAAGAAATGTCAGTAAAGATGAAAAGGTGTTGCACCAGGAAGTACTGAAAGCCTATCTTTGTATTACACGATGTTTTTACTCTTCAAACCTTGACAACTTTATACATTTTAAGGTTTCAGTGTATACAGCTGAAGGAAAAGCCAGCTACAGTAAAGACAGTGGAAAATGGCATTTTATGTCACCTGCATTTTCAGACACATCTGGTTTGCTGTCATTCATTGTCATGGGTGAGGCCTTGCAAAGCACTGCTGTAATCTTAGTATTTTATTTCTACTGAATTCTCATCTGCCTGCTATGAAAGCACTGATCATTCAAGTAAACTAGCTTTGTCTCTACAGTGTCACATCAGTGTGCGACAGCTGCCATTTACAACCATTTGGGGAAAATTACTATATCAGCATCAAGCAAACAACAAGCAGATGCTGCACATGCTGAGTATTAATTATATAAATCTTTTAGTTCACTAAAATGCTACTCAGTGTTCAAAAATTGTTACACTACACAGCCTCTAGTGTCTGTCTCCTCCCCTCCCTGAAAAAGCTTTTCGCCTCCACTTTCTTGTGCAGATCTAGAAATGACAAGAGATGGAGTGAGGCCTGCCACATGGCGCCCTCTGTGTCCTCCCCTCCCTCCTCTCCCCTCCTCACCCCAACTCCTTACCACATCAGGATACACTTGTTCTGGTGAATTCCGGTTTCAAACGGAACGCTGCCTTTCTTTGGTTTTATGCAGGACCAGTATTAAAAGCAGGCGTACACTGTCTCTCAGTGTGGCCCTGTGGTCAGGGAGGGGGATCCTCTAACGGCCTGTTATACTCACACACCTTTGAAACCTCACCCGCTCCTGTTTCCTCCCCCTGAGCCTTCCTCCCCTCCTCACCCATGACAGCTCACATGCACACCCTTATCACCATGAGAGCAGATTAAAGAATGAAAAGTTCCTTCCACTGCAAGCTACAAAGTTCATCCCATCCTCCCGCCTCTTTCACGCTGTCACATCACTGAGCCCTTTTCTACTGCAGACACACAGATGTTGAGCCCGCATAGTAAATAATCTACATATTCCACATTGTAACTGTATTGTGAAGTGAGAAACAAAGTCTTTACATTTTTCAAGCTCCTCTCGCTGTAGTCTGGTTTCGTCCTTTGACCTTCAACCTGAATTATGGTGCCCCTAGTGTTGAAAAGATACACTGCAATGAGTTGTTTTTTATTTGAGTTGAACCTCAAACCAAAAAACTTAACATTTTGTAAGTCTCTGTTGTGTTTGCAGCGGTTATGTTGCATGGCTGGTACACTTTTTACTGAATATATAGCTCTAATACATACATACATACATACATACATCATTTACCCTCTCACCCTGCAGTTTTCACATAAACATAGTGTGTTTGACCAATTTATTGTTTTTGTTTTCATATAGAGCACAATATCTATTGTTCTGTACTTTCTATACAGAATGTCTCAGCCTCTTTGTGTTTGTGACGGAGTTGCAGTTTCTCATGTGAAAGTGCCAGCAAAACAGAGGGAAAATAATTTTCCAGACTTCCTCTTTGCTAAGCAACATTGCCACCTGGTGTTAAACAGAGACAGACTGGCTTACCTACACAGTCTGGGTCTAAAAGTAGTGAAGATGAGAACTCAGGGGCTTCCAGTAGTTGATCTATAAAAACTAGATATATTCTCATTCTGTATGAAATACCTGATGACCTTTTTGGTCAGTTTTTGGTCTACGCAAGTCCTTTCTGTAACTGAACTAAATCTGAGGAAGGACTGGAGCTTAATTTTTACTAAAGTGAAATAGTAAAGTGTATAGTGAAGTCAGACTCTGCCTTTACACATGATATTGTCACTATTTACCCAGAGTGAGACTGATTACTGGGTGATACGTAAAGCTGATCATCATTAAAGCTGGGTGGATTGATGAATGGATATTGCCTGGATAAATAGATGATTTGACCAAGAAACTAAAACCAAATTTGTTGCAGTGGCCATTTGGGGATTTGGTTTTTGTTCATATTAAGTTTCTACAACCATCATGAACCACCTTGTTTATTAAATTTACATCTTGTAAATATCTGCCCCTAGAAGTGCAGAGAGTGCTTTCAGCATACTCTATAGGGGTCAACAATATAAAGATGAATTAGGCTTCTGTTTTCAATCTGATGTCTTCTTGTGGCTGACAGTAATGAATGACATAGGTCACAGGGGAACTTCCCTCAGAGGAGTGCAATGTTTCTCAGAGGGATGTGCTGACTAACCGCTGCCCAGACTGGGCTTCCGGCCCTGGGGCAGCAGAGCCTTTCGGTACCCCTCACACCTGCCGCACCACCACTATCACCCCACTCCAGACACTGTTCCAGGATACTGTGGTGACACCACCCTGGGCCTCTGTTACTCCCTTGTCAACAAGACTGGTGGATGCAGAGAGGAGAAAAGAAGAGGACAAGGACACTCATTGATATTTAAAGTAACTGCAGCTCAGAGTATGAAGAATTATTTTTTTGGGAGATGAATTGAGAATGAGGGATGGAGTGAAAGAAAAAAGGAAGGGGAAAATTAGTAGAAAATGATGAAGAGTAGGTACTAGTGATTTATTTTCATATCAATAATGAATTGTCTTTTTTTTAGGTATTTAGCTGCATTTGAGAGGTTTCATTGTTATCCAGCACCTTTTAAGAATAGTTCTCAAATACAGAAATTTTATTTAGAACAACAGGAAAATGTGTTCATCGTAAATAGACACACTGCAGATTTGTACCAGTTATCTTCAGCTAAAGCTTTTCTCTGACTCTTCAATATGATCTGAAGCCACAAGAGGGCAGAATATGGAGCCTTTCCCCTTTCAACCTTGTCCTGTTTTCTCCAGTAAAACCACACACACACAGACACACAGGGACAAAATCAAATGAGAAAGCTGATATGTATAATGGCTTATATGGGTGATTGATCTTGATTACGTGGGTGTAAGACAGAGAAATGGGGAAAAGGAGCTTGTGGCTGCATAACAGTAATTAAGGTGACATGATCAAAACGTCTTCAATGGAAGCCATTTTATTGCACTTGTTTTAATGAAGTCAAGCACATCGAATGCCTCGTTATCTGCTGAGAGAACCACTGAGTCTCCTATGTGTGTGTGTGTGTGTGTGTGTTCTGTGTGTGTGTGTGTGTGTGTGTGTGTAAGTGAGTGGAAGTGTGCACATGAATACAGGCATGTGTGTGTATAAGTAGTGTATGTGAAATACCGTGGCTGGTCGGGAGTCTGCCGGTGGTGTGTCTGTGTGTTTGGATCAGAACCCGCTGAACCCCCTCAGGCCCTCTGCCCCCTTACTGGTTGGTTAATATTAGACGCGCTGCTTGTCGAAGAGACTGACAGCTCATCGTGAACGCTGCTAAAATAGGTGCAGCACAACACACCACACACACAACCTGGTACTTCTATGCTGGTGAGGACTCTCATTGACATAATGCATCCCCCAGCCCCTTACCCTAACCTCTTAACCCTAACCTTGACCTAACTGTAACATTTACCCTAAAACCAAGTCTTAACCCTCAAACAGTCCCTTGGAGGTCTCTTGAAAAGTAAGGGGGCGGCCAAAATGTCCTCACTTTCCAAAAATGTCCTCACTCCCAAGGTCTAAAACGCAAATTGTTCCTCACAAAGATGACTGTACAAGTGAACACACACAGACAAGCGTCACACAAGCACGGCCAAACTCAGACCCCACACACCAACTCTAAACTCCCAGAAAGGCCTTTGTGAAGCAAGCCAGAGAGGGTCGCCAACTCCAAAAAGCAGGTGAGACTGATTGTGTGTTTCTGTGTGTTTGACTTGATAGTAGTGGGAGAAGGGCGGTTTTATGGTATGATGACAGAGTAAAGCTCCAAACGTTCCGCATCAGTGTGTCAGGCTTAGACCTGGGAAAGTATGAGAAAGTTAAGGTGAGAAAAATGGCTTCTCCAAAACTGGGATTCTGCCTGTTTAGTGTCAAACCGTGAGCTTTGGGTTTGGCTCTATATTTAACACAGTTGGAGAACTGTGGGTAGACAGGCATGGGTTTTAAAAAATCCCTATCAGCTCTCTGTTGCATGAATGATGTGGCGATAAAGTTCAGTTGTGTATCACCCAACTGTTAGACCCTCCTGCAGGGTCACAATGACCTCTGAGCTCCAGTAAGTTAGACATTTTCTCTCATGACATCACCTGACCTAAAATGCATGTGAGCTGTTGCAGACATCTTGTATTTTAATGGGTTGGAGAGTTTAGGCAGTTTACGGTTAATCCATGCATAATTAATCATTTTCATCTTTATCATTACAATAAAATCATCCTTTACATGTAAACAATGATTGCATGTACACAAATGCCTCATCGGGCATCCTGGTAATCAACTAAAGTACTGCAGAATGTTATTTTTTAATGTACAAGAAAAATTCTGGAAATTTAATACAACAACTTTTACAAACAGTATTTTCAATATCTATTTCTTTTTTCACTATTATTGAGTAACGCTGTAAATGTGGTTTTGCAAGAGAGAAGCACCTTAAAAAACAAAAGAATACTGTACTATGATGTGCAAGTGAATGTTTAAACATTATTCTTTGTAATTTTTTTCTTTAATCTATTAGCTGCCATCTGCATGTAGCATAAGTGACATGGAAGCTGCTCTAAATAGAGTGATGTTCAAAAGGGGACAAAAAAATTCAACAAATAGAAAGTCAATGCAAAACTGTGGTTGATGTGATTATTATTGTATTTTAGCCCATGTTCCTCTGCGAAATGTCATTGTTATCTTTAGGATGTTCCTACAAAGTTCCTGGGTCTTGTCTTCATCTCTACTCTCTTGAAGGAGTAGCGTTCGCCGGTTCGTCCGTCTGTCAGGATGTACCATGTCCCCCAGTAGATACCGTTGGTCACCCCACTGTAGAGCCCACGGTAATAGCGTCCATTCAGGTTAGCTGCCAGGCAGGCATCAAACCACCAGCCTGCACCATAGTACTGACCACAGTTTCCAGCTGTGTAACGGTCGTGGTCTCGGTCAGTAGTGCTGAAGAATCTGCCATCGTGGTTGTAACGTTTGCTGTAGCTCAATGCATTGCCTGCATCCCCAGAGTACTCCCGCGCTGTTAGACGATACCTGGAAGAAAGAGAAACCACATATGACCAATTTGTAAAGGTTGTTTGTAAAACCCAAGTCTTTATGAGAGTACTGGGGAACCAAGTGGATCCACACACAACCGTGCATGCACTGACCGTACTTGTATAATACCACAACCAGACCAATTAGGGGTCAGGGCAAAAGGGCCTGTGTGATGTTTTAAAAGAAAGATTTTTTGGCTTGCAGTTTCTGAAACAAAAGACCCAGTCTCTATTTTACTTAATGGATGCTAAAAACTGAGAAGCTTGGTATGTTATCACTATATGAATGCAGCAGATCAGCTGGAGGGAAGAGGAGTGCATCTTCCTTTGCTTAATTGACCTTCCAGACACAAAATTCATTTTCTAATCTTCTGTCTACTTTAGTTTAAAATATCTTAAAGCTCCTGAAAACTTTAAGTGTTCAGTAGCCTATATTTCTCTAGAACATTAATGACTAAAAACAGGCAACAATCAAAGTCAAAGTTTGTTAAGAGTTTAACACTTAAAATGTTCTCCATTGGCACTTTGTGGTTCGTTAATGGGGTTTAATTGACAGTGCAAACAACTGTCATTACGTTTTGATTCAATGTGGCATCACATTTTTACTCATTTTCTCATGTGAAATAACCAAAACTGTTGTAAATTGGCAGAAAATATTAAGTTCTTGTAGGACTCTCTTACAGTCTCTCGTAGTAAGAAACTGATTGAAAAAAAAATGTTTTCAGGGTCTTTAAATAGCTATTGCGGAAAGCCCCCGTGTGCCCCTGCAGTATGTTTCACCTCTGTGGCTCTGAGGCCACTTTGAAGTTGTTGTAGGTAGCGTGGCGCTTCTGCTGGTGCCAGTCCTCCAGCTCAATGCGGAGCTGGTGTTGTCCAGTGGAGGTAAGGGCATACAGCACTGCGTTCCCCAGCCAGAGCTCTCCCTGCGGACTGCCAAAGCCCTCCCGGTATTCCTGCCATGTCCTGTTAAAGTCCAGCGAGCCGTCCTGCCGATTCTGGATCACCGTCCACCCACCACCCGCCGTTTCCATGTCACATTTAGCCTGAGCCAAAACAAAGACTTTGATATTATAACGCCTAGATTTTAGTGATCCACAGATAGCTAATGCATTTCTAAAAGAGGAGGAGAAGGGGCGGGGGGGTCTGTCTGTGTGTTTTATGAGTGTGGTGAATCTGAAATACCTCCAATGCTGGCCTGTGCAGGTCAGGCTGGATGGTGTAGATTCCATTCTCTTTGATCCCGAGCCTGTATATCTCTGAACAGTCCTGAGGATGTAACCTCTCCAAGGGGGCGACTGATAACCACATGCAGTACATTTTTATTCAACTTATTATTAATCAACAACAATTGTATCATGTAATCACTCCTAATGCCCTTGCCTGTGGGTGGATATTGTGTGATGCTCTTCAGGAAAAGCAGCAGGTCTTTCTCCCCCTCTCTTCCCACAGCTGCACTCTCTGTCAACCCAGACGAAGATTAGGTTATCAGTGAGACATATCACACTGTTGTCGAGCTGAAAATAGAAGCTATGTCTTTATATACTACACAGAGGGGTTCCAGTTCAGTATGATGACTCTTTAAAGCTTCTTCACTTCATGAGCCGTACAGTATGTGTGTCTGTGTTTGCATGTACACTGAGTTTTTCTCATCCTTCTCAGTGCAGTTAAATTCCTGTGCACTCACCTATGACCGACACTTAGCAGGCTTCATTGAGGTTCTGTTTACTATGTGTGGGGGAGTGACTGCACTGGCATTTGTGTGTGCGTGTGTGTGTGCGTGCATTTATCTGTGTGTTGCAGAGGTTGGGGGATATAAATGTGTACTACTCACCCAGTCGTTTGGCCATCGCCCCAAGTGTTTGGCTGTGACAGTGGAGGTCACACTCTGTCAGTACAGCTGCCATTAGTGCAAGGATGGCCCCTAGAGAGTTGCTCTCCTGGCCTCCGTGACTCAAGGGGCCCCCTGTTTCTTGGAGAGAGAGCATGCAGCGCTGCAGCTGAACGAGACGCTCTTTGACACCTCCAGTCTGAAAAGACAGCGGAAGATTAGCCTTTGGAAGATCTCAAAGGCTAATCAATACACAAAACTCACAGCTCAGTGGCATGTTTTTGTGTCACACTGAATCTGTCTCTCACACTTACATCAGCCCTTGTAATCATCATCCCTCACACACCTGTTGTTGTATGAGCTTAGCACAACTATATGATGAGGACATTTTTAAAGCAGACCTAATTTTATCCCTTCTTTGATTGCTGACTGTCATTGCTACATGGCTGTTAGGTGGTGCCAACTTTAGTGTGCCGACTGTCCCATGAGAAAGGACCTGCTGGCCTGTGTCTGGTAAGTACACAGTACAGGCTCTCTGGCACACGTGCATGAACAGACAGGGGGTCCGCTCCACTTCTACTTGTCTTTCAGTGTTTCAGAACCATCTCACTGTTATATGGCTGAGAAATATCTAATTAAAAGTAGCATAATCTTGCTTTTCTTAGAAAATCTTTTAATGACTTTCCAAGTCTCATTCGGAAAAGTACAGCACACAACCTCCCACTACACTGTAAGTGATGCCACTTACCTTAGACTGAACCTGGGGGAGATCGTGCCTGTGCTCCACCCGCCGAGGAACAGCTGAGATGGCTGGAAGTGGAACCCCCATCCTGCAGGCTGTTGTCCCAGTTTGACCCTCACAGGCCCCGGTACCCACTCCTGCTCCTGTCCCAGGCTGGATAGGTGCAGCCACCAGACTGTCCCTGCAGGGAGGGTGTGTGCAGGCCGGAGATGCGTCTGAGGACAGCAGTGCTCCCACATACAGTGACAGCAGAGGGAGCAAACTGAGCGAACTGAATGGAATCATGGGAAAAAGCGGAAATGCAGGCTTGTCCTGACCTTAGTCTTAAACTCTTGATAGGTGGTGCACCGTTTCCTCCGGGAGGAGAGCCTCCTTCCTCCGAGCTATAAGTTGTTTGTCCTTTTGTTGTTGATGATTCTCAGCAAACGTTCACTTTCTTTTATATCTCAATAACTGCCTATTCAGGTGGAAAGTCTTTGCTGACCTCTCCTTTTTGTTTAGATCTTTCTATTGTTGTCCTTATCTGTCTTGTTTTCTACTCTTTGTGCGTCTTTTTTATCCTCTTCTTCTTTCCTCCTTTCCCCCCCTCAGTTCATCTCCCGGTCCTCCTGTGTCTCTTGCTCTCTCTGTTAGTGAGGTTGCTTTAGCTCAGATTCCTAGATAACTGCGGCACTCTTTGCTGTCTGACACGGACTAATGCACCCACCCCCTGATGCACACACACACACAATCAGTCCATCTCCTTAACTCATCTCATTCTCTCTCTCAGACTCCCACACAGCCACACACAGAGGTGCATGTTTACACACACATGCACCTGGAACGTGAATATAGATCCTGCTCTGTTTTGAACACATGCGCAGTGTAACATAACGAACAGAATGCACGTATAAACCAGTCTTTTACAGATTAATTTTCCTTTTTTAATGCTGTGGATGAGCTCTTCCGCTGCCTCTGTGATCATACCTGTCTCACATGCTGTTTCATGCTAGAATAACCCCATACCCATTCTGAACAGTCTTTAACATCTTCTTGCCATTACCCATCAACGTGCATACATGGCAAATGTTTGTAGAGATGAAAATGCAGCAGATGCTTAAAGTATGTGGCTCCTTCCCTCCTGTGTATCACTTTGTCACCTATGTCCTTTTGTGTTGCTGTGTTTGTGTTTACAAAGAGGCCATAAAGACTCTACATTCAATAGGAGCGAGAAGGCAGGAATTCCTCTATAAACACCAGTCTTCAGGATTCTGCATAGGCACACTTCCACAAACAAGGAGCACAAACACACACAGGTAGACACGCTTGCACATGAACATGGAGCAGAACAAAATCAAGATAAGATCTCTGTTAGGCTCAGTCTGGAAAATAATATTCATAATGTGAAACTGTTCTGATGAGCCAATGGCAGCTCTGTGTTCTTAAAAAGAAATTATGGAGTCTGTGAGTTTAAATGAAGATTTGAAAGAAAACTTGAAAGAGAGTCAAGATTTTGGATCCTAATTTTATGCTAGTAAATTCACATACTTTTCTTTTGATACCTAATTATTGAAAGATTCTGTTTAATAAATGAACAATGTAATGCTGAGAATATGGCAAACAATAAGATCTCTACAGAAGTTAGAGTTCTGAATTTCTCCAATAACAATAATTTTATCTTGCAATTAGTCATTAATCAACAAAAAAAAGAACTGTACGTGAGTTATCGTATATGACTATTTCTGTCATCTCTGGCCAGATGTTAAAAAGGTCCTCTAAATATAGAATAAAGCAGCATTTCTTATAAAGTGAATATATACGACATAATAAATATGTAGTACAGTATACATTCACCAATAAATAATGCTGTATGTGACTATTGTGATCTAATTCAGATCAGTTTAATTACGCTGCATCTGAAGAAAAGGAAACGTATTAAGGGCGAGGATTGTCTTATTATAACTAAGATTTACTTTTCACATGCGTTGCTGAGAAAATGCATGAATATAGTTTGCTGTTGAAAGTATTGTGTGTGTATCTCACTAACCAGAAATCATATTTCTTTAAGAACTTGCAGTAAAGTGTGTCTGTGGTACTCAATTGTGAGTTTACAGTGACATTTTTGTCAAGTGGCATCATTTTTTATCTTTTTTTTATATCATTATAATGGCACATAATTGAATGTTATTACATCAATATAACACAGTTGTTATCAACACAAAGCTAACAATATATCAACATAAAGTTTTTCTGTAATGTGTTATGGTATCCTAAAATATTTTGTCTTATATTCATATAAATACAAATGTGTTTATATTAGACAGGTGAACAGACAAACCTTCTGTCATATCTTTCAGAAATACATTTTTAAGATATTCCATGAAGAAAAAGCTTCTCCTAACCCTCTCGCCAACCACACAAACACAAACACAAACACAAACACACCAGCAGAAATACATTTTCACTTGTGGATTAACAGTCTGCAGACAGGCTGCAAAGGCTGACCTGCATTCTTATCTTAGCATGTTTCTGGGACCATCAGTTCACTTGGTTCATTCATTCAAAGTGAGATGACACTGTCCTCTAGTGGTGGATCATCACAGCTCTCCATTTTGACTCTTGATTCACTACAATTACCCACTCTGAAACATCACATCCCTAGCATTTCATCATTTAAAGATGACAAGGCATCACTGAGAGGTTTACACACACACACACGACATTCCAAGGTTAAGGAATAATCGGACATCAGAGAGGTGACGAGGCTCCATCCTGACGCTGCTGATGTATGGATGCTAAAAACCGGTCTGGCAAAGGAAAACAATCTGATCAAAAGCTCCAGAAAGGCTACTAAATGGAACTTGAGACTGTTTTCTGAACTGCTTTCCCAATTTTGAGAGCGGACTTTGAGCCTCAGCTTTTAAAGGGACATGCCACCGATTTTGAACATGAAGTTGAGTTTGCTGGTCATGCGGAGTACTAATCAGCCAGAGTCTCAGAGAATAATCCTGATGATGTCGTCAGGTCAAGGCATAAGAATGTTAACAGAAGACTTGTGTTCACACTGGGGGTGAGGGGTTTTAACGAAATGGCCATTTGAGACACAGTTGCATTATAGCAATTGTACCAGTGTTTTTGGAGTTTCACCCATGAAGACTAAAAACCCAGATCTCAGCCTCTGTTGCCTCGAGGTAGACCATTTTATTTTGTTTTTAATCTGTCTTTTGTGAGCCCCAACTTTATGGGAGTGAAATATTAAATTGCTGCAGTACCCCTTTAACACATGTGCAGGGACCCAACAATACAAATGAACCTCTATACCAATCTTTTGTAAGCTTAAAGACACAATATATATCTTTTTGGGTCTTCTTGCATTGATGACTCCAAACGAGTCCGAACATATAAACGTTTTCAAAGGTGGAATTAAAATTGCTCTATCCACCAAAGGATACCAAAGGATACCAAATTTTGCAGAAATAATGCAGATTTAATTCTATGATAAATATTAAAATAGGATACTAAAGGACAGCACCCACCCAGCCAAATCCTGATCACCCTGCTGCCTTCTGGAAAGAGATACAGACGCATCCGCTGTTGTAGCACCAGACTACAGAGCAGCTTCTTCCCTCAGGCTGTGAGACTGCTACATTCACCCTCAGCACTCCACCATGTACAATAGTTTTCATTTCTATTTCTAGGGCTTTTTATTGATTCACTGGTCTACTGTATTTATTTTAGTAGCGTAAATGGAACTACAAAACAAAATTTCATTGAACAACCCTATGTTGTAAAATGATCAATAAATCTATCTAGTCATAAATGGGCTGGGATTATTAGTTAGCTGCGTCTGACGTAGGACGCAGGCGTTGTTTTGGAGGAGGAAGTGAAAGGGGAACAGAGAAGCTGAGGGTAGCAGGTAGTTAGCTCGCTGGCAGACAACACTTTAAGCAAAGTGCCACATTTACACACCATTTGTAGATAATCTGCCTCGGCAATTTACGACACGGGTTTTGGAAGTGTTCACGCAAAGGGCAACACATTTTTCTAAGAATTTGAAACGAGGTATTGCCTAGCTAAGCTAACGCTAGCTAACCGAGTTCAGTGCCAGCGAGCTAACTAGCTAACGTAACGCCTAGTTAGCCAGTAACGCTAACGTTAACTGTCCGGAACAATAACAGCGAGTTAGCTCGCAGCCGGGTCGGTTCCCGTCAAGAAGTCGCCGCTCCGCTGTGCTGCCAGTTTAAAGTGAGTTATTGAGACACCAGTCTGTTCATGTGTGTCATATTTGCTCGATCATCAGTTCGTTTGGTTTCCTATCAACGCCAACGCTAAAACGTTAACAGCTAACGGTGGTGCACTGTTTTTCGAGAAGCTGGGTGGCAAAAACAAGGCCGGCCTGTGGCTCCTTTGGGTCGACTCCAATAAGGAAGGAGAGAGAACCGGGAAGGCGAGGTCGGTCAAACAAAACCCGAAATAGGTGCACCCGGTGTCAAATGTTGAAAAAGGGATAGTGGTTTATCTGATGTTAAATGCTTTCATTTTTATTTAGCGCACGGCCATAACGTTACAGAGAAGGAGGGGCTGCGGGGGCCACTGAGCATTTCACCTCAAAACTTCCAATTTCTGCATGATCATATGTCTAGGTGGGTTTTGGTAGCACGTCTTGATGCTGTTATCGAGTTTCATACATGTCTTCTCTCAACAGGCAGTATGAGAGAAATGTCGTGTAGCTGACGTAGTGTTGCTAGGCAGAAGGGACTTGTCCTTTTTGTTTTTCTGTGCTCAACAGTTTTTGTTTCTGTTGTGACTCACAGTCACAACAGACTCACAGGTACTCAATATAATGATGTGATGTGGCTACAACGCCCATTACTTGTGCCAAAAAGCTTGCTGAATGGAGTGTCACCTGAAATCTGTTTTCATCCCAACAAAAAGTATTTTTCTTTCTGAAAGTACAAATGTTGTTAGCCATCTAATGTTTAAACTTTTTCTTCATTGGGTTTCAAAGTCATACTTACTGTATGAGATTCAAGAGGATGAAGATAGACATGTTACTGCGCTCGGATTTAGTTTTTAATGATTAAATGCAGTAGATAGAAACTATTTCTACATTGCTTGTTTCAGAAGTAGCTGCCTAGTAGTTTGGATCATCTCTAATTTGAGATTTACGCATATCCCATGAGCTGGAATTAATTGGTTGATTCTCTTTCTTTAGTTGATCAGCACAACTTATGTTCACGTAGGCTTGCCATGGTTAAACTGCCTGAATTTGTTTTCGTGGTTAACATTGTAGTATACACAGCTGCATCTCATATTACGTTGCGCAGTGTACCTTCCAGTTTGTTCCACATTACTGGAGTACTTCAGTGTTTATAGAGGAACATCTTGATTTCTCTGTAGGCTCATGAGGGAAAAGCAATCTTTTTCTTCAAAACGTGTTTTTCTATTTGATACAATCCTGAATTAGAACATCAGAGGGTTAAAACAGTGTATTACTGTGTACATGTAGGGAAAACATTCCTTTGAAAGCATTGTTTTATAGAAATCTTTTGCTGCACATGATATTGTATACTACTTTCTAACGCTGTTGTATAGTGCTTCAGTCAAATTTGTTTATTTTTTCCATTCTGTCAATATGCTTGATTTTGACCATACTGACTTTACTGTTTGTGTCAACCCCGGGCCACTGGACCATCTGCATATCACATGGGCACTAACCAAGATGCACATTAAGATGGCCTGACTTTATCACGTGTGGAGATGGGTTGGAGCATTGGGAAAGATCTGAACGTAGCCTTCCAAATCTATATTTAGTCCAGAGTTTGTTTGTGTCTGTGGATGCGCATGCATAATCCATATCAAAGATAATCTGTGAATTCCAGCTGCTTGTGCCAGTGATTTACGGGCAGAGGGGATAATGTGTCGGGACTTTTACTTTAGTCCGACAAAGTTTTGAACACACATTTCTGAATATGAATCCATGAACAGTTATATTCTAATATTAGCTAGTGCAGTGATGGGCACTATAAAGAAAATTTAATTATTTGTATTTTCATGATGTCGAATTCTTGGTTACAGATACTGACCAGTTATCCTTTTTGATTCTTAAATAATGTAAATACATGAGACTGACCATGAACAATAGATCGATTAAACAGTAAAATAACGTGACTTAGTAGACAACTCATAATAGTAGACAAGATATGAAAAAGCTACATGAAAGACATCAATCAAATTGACTTTTTTCAGGAGAAAAACATATTTTTGTACTCTGTGCAACACTAAACTATCTGACTTATTGAATATTTTAATGCAAAATGATGTAGTAAAAACATTTGACATGAAAATTTACTAAACTGCCCATGCCTCTTGTAAGGAAAATTTAAACAGTACCTTCTGCTATTTTCTAGATTGCCATATCATCACATATTTCCACAGACCTGTAGATCTTTTATAACACACTTCAGTTTTGTTTTGTTTTTATCTGTATCAAGATTCATTCAGTTAATGTTGGTGTATTATTGTATTTCTTGAGTCCTGTTTAATACTGACAGAATGAATTAGACCGTTTTTAGTGAGAGGCATTCACCTGATTTCTGACTGAACCGCCTGTCAGAGATGACAGTCGGCATTTAGCAGTCAATATCTAATGCTCTGCTGTTTGTCAAAGGTTAAAGATCTGAGTTGCGTTTCTGCTGTAATCATGTGACTGTGGTCTGAGCATGCCAAGACTTCAGTGTTGTGCTGCTGTTGTTCGTGCTTGTATCAGCTAATCAACGCTTCACAGTATGGTAGTCACTGGAGTGCTGTGCTCGTTCCATTCAGAAGTAACACAAGGCTCCTGATGTAAATTGTTTTTTAGGGTGTAGTTTCAGAATTTGGATTTACTTTAAGGGCTCATGATTCCGTTGAGTCAAAGTTGTGGTTTTTCATCTTTTTGTCTTGAAAATTTAAACAAAATGTAAGTGGGGTTTTTATTGGGTTACACCAAAAACCTGTTGGGGGGATTGGCATGTCTAAAATGTCTTTTGTACTATGTGCATTACGTGAAGAGCTGTTGGAAAGTTGTCAAGTTTTCTGTTAAAGGTGGGGTATGCTATTCTAATCCAAAACATGTCTTTTTGTCAAATTCAGCAAATAAGTCCTCACGGTCCACTAGCTGTCCAGTCAGTGTGTATGCTAAGCTGTGGTGTTTGTACACAGCCCTGGCTCTGTAAATGGGAAACAAACAAAGTGGCCCGGACCAAGCTACACAACACTATTGCAGCCATGATTTGTGTGTCAGGTAGCATTAAATGACTTGCCCACGGACATTCAGCTGACTTTCTAGTTTGCCAACATGTGCTGTTGTAATGATGTCTGCTTTAGTAGCAGGAGAGTTGTGAGTGTTGCTGTCTGGAGCTGTTGTGCTGCTCTGGGAAACCGTCTCGTCCTCTCTGGCTGTTAGCTTCGCAGCAGCAACTGTAGGGACAGTTTGCTAACCCACAACCTGGCTAACGTTAGTTACATTACTTGCTGTGTTGTTGTTCGCTCTATATCATGGTATTTGTCATGGTATTGGATTTCTCCAGAATCGCATACCCCACCTTCAGACTGTTGTCTTAACAAGTTATTGTGCTTCACAATATTAGTTTGCCTCCGACTATGAGACAGAATGGTTAGACATTTTTGTTTATAAATTGCAAACAATATCACACTCTCAAATAGTCTACCTATATATTTATTTTGTGTAGTATGTACTATATATATCCATTTAGCCTAAGTCCCGCTTCAGATAATCTTCAATGTTACGAGGAAACGCTGTATCATAGGCTACATATTCCCATCAAACAGCTGCTATGGCTGCCGTTCTCACTAAGAGTATGTACACCTACAGTAGACTTTCAAAGTTGCATTGTGCTGGACTGTTTACTTGGCACGGACAAGACAGATGTGTGAAAAAAGATAAAGCAGCCTCTTATGAAATCAAGGTTTATTTTAGCCTGTTTAGCCTATTTGCTCACGGATAAGGTTTACAGATAACCCCTTAAGGCTGGAACTTAGCCATGTTTTTGTTTATTTTACTGCCCCACAGTTCATTTTGTAATTTGAGTTTCCTTGAAGAAAAGTGAAGTCATCATATTTTTGTCTGCCATAACGAAGTCTTGGAAGGTAGGGTGAATACTGTAGATATAGAAGGAGCTAAAGATGAGCTTCCATCATGTATGAGATCTCTATGAACAACTGATTTTTATTTTCACAAAACATCTTGGAATGATATAATGCATCACTCCATGATTGTTCCTTTCTGGCATTTCTGCAATTGCACTGTTAACTTACTTACGTTGGTGAAAACACAGTTGAATGAAGCATCTCCCAGCAGCGATTTTAAAATGTTCTAAATGAACGACATCAGCTAGAGGGGGACAATACAGAATTTGCTCACTCATTAACATGTTGGGCAACATTTTAGATCTTGCTTCACTTTGATGGGACTTGGAGGAAATGATGCACTTCATTGCTCACCACTGCATTTGAGCGTTCAGAAACTACACCAATTGGTGAATTACAGGTCTCGCTGAAAGTACGATCACATACTGTATCTCTAGACTGACTAACCCGAATCACGGGGACAAGTTTATTTTTGCTTCGTTGGGAACAATATTTTCACATAAAAATGCCAAATTTGTGCCTCAGTCTTGCAAATTCAGTTTATTAAACATTACTTTTAAAGGCCTTACATAGTGTGTTCACTTTATAGTTTCAGATTTTTATTAATAAAAAAATGGCACGTGTGATATAGACTGCAGGGCTTTAGATAAACTTGTATATGTACAGTGTTCACCAACTGATGTTTACATAATCCTCTTATATTATCAGTCAGATACAATGTTTGATAGTGTGCAACTGCTGTAGGTTGTCTGCTTAGTGACAATGATATCAGCAAAAACAATTGGCAGAGGTGTCGTTTCATTTGTGTAGCACAGAGAAGGAGTCAGTCCTCTAAGAGGTAACTTCCTGTGGTGCGTGAGAGAAAAAGAATGATGTGTTCCTCGTGATTTACCCAACAGCTTAGATTGAAAGCACATGACTGGCATGAATGGTATTCAGACCTGATTGGTCGAGGGGCACGGGACTCTACACACAAAGTTGTAGACTAATATTTTCCAAAGGATCTGTCTCCATAGAAACAGATTTTCTTTTATATTGATTTTATTGTCCTTGAACAATAGAAAACTGCTGATTAGGTTGTGACTTGCAATGAAAGGGTTTAGGAAGGCATTGTTGAGAACTCTCTGTATGCTAAACTTTTTTGCTGTCTGTCTTTGTCTTGTCTGCAGCTGTGGAAAAATGACATCCAGGAAGAAAGTGCTCTTGAAAGTCATCATCCTGGGAGATTCTGGGTGAGTCTCGAGGCCATTTTTCTTTCCTACATTTCAAAACCAGCATTGCAGGGTAAGAAATCATCAGTCAGGTCTGTTCTAAAAATAGTTTGGTGGGAAAAAACTTTCATGCCAAGATATATAGATATTTTTTTGGAGTTGAATCATTGAAGATTATAAATCTGCTTCTTTATTCAGTTTGTATTAGTGTTACTTCCTCGTTGGTGAGAGTTATTACTCTGCCATAACATGTCTCCAGGTAGACCTCTGCTCCTTACAAATACAGGCCGACCACACATTTTATCTGACCGGGTAAAACTCATTCACTGCCATTCATTTTCATGCTAAGTACTGCACGGGATTGTCTGTAAAGTAATTACATTGTTATGCAATGACTCTTTTTAAGGGCGTTAGATGGTTCACAACCACAATACACATTTTGATAATAGACACTGGAGCTGGATGATAATTGAAAAATCTACAATTTTTTTATGATTAGCGGTCCTGATAATGTGACAGTTTTTTGTCTGTGACTGTTGGTGGTTTCCTACATTAGGTACCATATTCTAAACTATGGCTTAGTTATTTTTCTTCATGGCTAAAAAACATCAACAGCAGCAATGTGAATATGATAGTCAAGCCGAGGAAAACGAGACTGTTAAAACAAAGTCAACTTTTACTATATTGCAGTCTTTCAGACTTGGAATTGAACATTAAGTCACAGTATATTATGAAACTACAATAACCAAGATCCCAGACAGTATCACTCACTTCTTCAATATTTACACTTGGCATTTCAAGTGTCTCATATTCAGATAAAATCCAGATGCGATTACCCACATATATGTGTTTCCATTAGCCAGATAATAAATCTGTTTGCATCTGTCTTGGTTTGCTACATTCAAATCAGGGTCGAAACTCCTCCAGCCCAGTGTGAGGTCGTAATACACCTGAAGCTATTTAGTAACTGCCAAAAATGTCAGAAGTAGAATATCTTATGGACTTTAGCAGTTTAGTTATAACAAAAAGCATTTTAGCTAGGTAACTAACAGTTATCCATAAACTAACACAAACGCTTGGAGGAACGGACTACCAGCGAGACAATCATTCTGCTCGTCTCCATGGCCACTCTCCCACCTCTCTCCCTCACCCATACAGATCAATGCTCTTTAACCCACACAGATCATACAGTGGTTGCACTGATTAGGGATCAGATTGAATCTGCAGGAGCGGTTTTCTTCCTGTTGTTTTGTATGTGACAGAAATAACAATGGCTAATCTCATTGTAATTTCAGTGTCACTTCAGTTGCTATTATCACATGGGTAAACCCTGTAAGTGTCTACTTCCACAGACAGCTTACATTTAGCAGGTGGTGTGAGCAATCAGATTTCAATCCATCTCTTCTGGACCCACGAAGTGGCAAAAAGTCTAAACGGGGTCTTGATTACAGCCATATGTAACCCAGCTCGACTTGAATCTAATTACTGCATCAGTCTGCCTGTACCACCTTTTATTTTTGCTCTTTTTCTACCGCCTACAGTATCTGTTATCCTGCTGTCTGTTCTCTTCTGTTCTCAGTGTTGGAAAGACCTCCCTAATGAACCAGTATGTGAACAAGAAGTTTAGTAACCAGTACAAAGCTACAATAGGAGCAGACTTCCTGACCAAGGAGGTGATGGTGGACGACCGGCTCGTTACAATGCAGGTACAGCACAGTTACAACTGGAAAGGTTGCATCTTGGTGTTTTGCATTATCTCCACGGTTGTTAATATTTGTAGCTGTCTTTTCATCTGTTCTGTCCATCTTGTCCCATCACTAAACTTTTTGTCTCCTTGTTGGTTGTCTAGATCTGGGACACAGCTGGCCAGGAGAGATTCCAGTCTTTGGGTGTTGCGTTCTACCGGGGAGCAGACTGCTGTGTGCTTGTGTTTGATGTGACTGCACCCAACACCTTCAAGACACTCGACAGCTGGAGGGATGAGTTTCTGATCCAGGCCAGCCCTCGAGATCCCGAGAATTTCCCCTTTGTTGTGCTAGGCAACAAGATTGACTTGGAGAACAGACAGGTTGGTCTGATTGGATAATGCCTCCACGATCACCTCATTTTAAATTATTACCCATCCTGCATTCAAATGTCAAACAGTAAGGCCCATTTCCAATGTCCACCCTAACAGACTGTCTACACCAGACATGTTTCAGCTGCTTTTTTCTCTTCTGACATGCATGCTTAACTACATTAAAGGGCTGTGAGTGCTGTTGAAATGCTTCCAAAAACATAGTAGTACTATGGCTGCTGCTGCTTTCGCTGGCTGGTGCACAGAAGAACTGAGGCATCACAGACTTAAATTGACATCACCTTCATGCTCAGCACAAGTGCCTGAGTGCAAGTGTACACGGGTTCAAACTCAGTGTTGACCGTTCATAAGGATTATGTGAAATAACATTTCATTTAACATTCCTAACTTTATTAGGATTAAAAGGATTTTTACCTTTAAACCATCCTTCTGCATTTCACCCTATTGATGAATCCCTTCCTATTCATACACACAGGTAACCACCAAAAGGGCTCAGGCTTGGTGTCAGAGTAAGAACAACATCCCCTACTTTGAGACCAGCGCCAAAGAAGCCATAAATGTAGAACAGGCATTCCAGACAATTGCACGAAACGCCCTCAAACAAGTGAGTTACAGTTGCTTGAAATGAAAAATGAAAGACAGTGGACACGTGTGCTTTGTTATTGAAAGGTTTAAAATCACATCTTTTTTACTCTGTCAGTCAAATTTTCTCCTGTGCTGATTATTTTCTCTCTTTTGATGCCTGTCAGGAGACAGAGGTGGAGTTGTATAACGAATTCCCAGAGCCCATAAAACTGGATAGGAACGACGGAGCTAAACCTTCAGCAGAAAGCTGCAGCTGCTAAAGGACATCTTGGACCATCTCCTTTCTTGGCTTTCTGAAACACCCTGTCACCGGTTACATCACCTGCACCTTGCTCCCAGGGAAAGGACTTCCCTACTGGTCTTCCTCCTTCACGCAGCTGTTCATTCCATCGACACAACCCCTCACGCAGTATGCTGCTCATGGATGTTACCCCCCCCACCCCCCCACCCCCCCCCCCCCGCCCCCCCCCACCCCCCCCACCACACCCCTTCCAAGCACAAACAAAAAAAAACTAAAATAAAAGGAAAAAAAAAAAAAG
>CM022473.1:15623521-15695896 GCA_011952105.1 Coreoperca whiteheadi
TGCTCAGGGATGTTACCCCCCCCCCCCCCCCGCACACACACACACTTAGAAACACAAATTAATACACTAGCGTATTCTCATAAAATACGCCGACACATCCAGTGCCCAAAGATCACACGAGAGAGGAATGACATGTCCTTCTGACGTCACAGTCCCTGACTCAATAGTGAGTGATCTCCTGCCCCGCCCACCAATTTTTCTGACTGTGGCCCTTGACTCTCACACTGAGGTGGCAAGATGGAGCCATGTTCAAAGAGTGCTATTGGAACTCTAGATGGACTGGCTGATGCTCTGTAATGTGAGATAATGTTGGCTATTATCAGCATCCCAAGTATCTTATTCTCTCTTTCTGCTTTTGCTTTGCTTTCTATTGCCTATCTGTCAAGAAATAATCACGTTGAACTATATATATATAATATACAATATATATATATATATATATATATATACATGGCTGATGTTATTTCCCCAGCCAATCTGAAACACACACCTGTTTTTTGCACTTTCTTCTTATGTTTTTGCCTTTAAATTTTATAGAGGGATGACTGATTTTGGGCAACGTCTGCTACCACACGCCTTTTGGTAAGCTTCAAATTATACCGCCTCACTTGTTTTCCCTGTCAAATACCCCCCAAGAACACTTTGGTGATTGTACTGCCTTTTCCCTTCAAGGTTGTGTGTTAATGGATTTATAAATGCCTCACATAGGAGAAGAACGATTCCTAAGTAGACATTAAGTAAAGGCTGATAATGCAGTCACAGTGTAAAACATGGATTAATTCCTTGATATATTAATATTTGCCTTTTTATGTAACATTACTTGTACTGCAACTATTACTGCTCTGTGTTATGTCCTTCATCAGACATCTTTCAACGCTATGGAATTACAATAGGTGTCACCAACAAAGAATACACCTGTCTTCTGTCATCTCTTTGTTATAGCTGTTCTCTCTATCTGCTTGTAGCTCAGGTTGGCTAAGTACTTAATATTTTTAATGGATTGTGCATATAGCTGATAAAGGTAAATGGCTGATGGATTGAACTGAAATGGATCTCTTTCCATTTAAAGAAAAGATACAACTTTTGCCCTGGTATTACTCCTTCTCCTTATAGAAAAGAAATCACTGCGATGCCAATGATGTTGTCAAGTAAAATTGGGACGTCAAATAATAAAACTCTTGAATATATCAATTGTCTAACATTATGTGTCTCAATTCTTATTTGATTGTTTGGGTAGTTTCTTAAAATGTCATAAAGCATCCAGCATTAACAAAGGAATGATGACAGTGAGCCAGCATGCACAATTCCAGGACCCTGAAAACAAAGCGGCTAAATGAAGTTCAGCCAACATTCATTTTCTTATTTACACCTGTGCTGGTCCTACTGTGAGATATCTTCTGTGTCAAAGGCCTGTAGACGTGTTGGGTTGTCAGCAGGAAAAGCATAACATTTAAAAACAACTGTATTCCATGGAGGTGAGCTAGTTCCAGGGCCCTGGGTTTGTGTGTGCCGGCTCACTGGGACATTTGATGGAACTGAGCCTTCATCAGTGTTACACCTGTTTATTTCTTGCTACTACAAATCAAAAGTGTCTCCCATGATTAAAGGTCTGTATAAGCTAGTCAAGTTCAGTAGCTCCACTCCAGTGTGCGGATACTAATATTTCCTGTGAGTTTAATCTCGTTCTGAAGTAGTGTTTTAGAACTTCAAAGGCTTTTCTACACGGTCAGTTATGTCATGGTGATGGAGAATTCTGAACCCCTTTTTAATTTTCTTTTTTTTTTGTGCCTAGTCACATTTAAGATATTTATCAAAGATCTCCTTAAAAAGTAAGTGTAATATGTGTCATAGAGCTTGACAAAAACATTACAGAGGACATGACCTCCAGAGAACCACCCTTCTGTAAGGTCTAATAATCAAACACGAATTATATTTTTGGCATTTTTACAACTGAGAAAAGTAATTCTGGTAAACCACCAGGCCCAGAAAACAAAATGAAAACTTGGCTCACATCATTCAGTTGTTAAATTTAAGAGAACTTGACTGTGGGCAAAACTAGTACATAGACTCCAACTGAGAAATGTAATAATCTGTCGTATGTAAATATAATCTAAATATTTGATTAAAGTAATGAGTGGGTAAACTCATCTCCACTGAGCTTGTTATTCTGTGGTGAAGAAAGAAAACAGGATATATTCTGCTTTTTCTTTCATTATGGTTTTACTGAAAAACACAGTCTAGTTAAATGGATTGTAGAGTCACAATATTCACTGCTAAGTGGTGGTAACCTCCGTAATCTCTTCTCATTTGCCTAAAACTGCAGTTGCTTTACACCAGAAGCAGCTCGGGGGCAGAGCTGAGTTCCGGGATGTTCACGGAAAAGCCTTGACAAGTGCAGCTACTTCCGCCTTTAGCCGCCTCTCAGCACACAGAGAAATGGTAAGGCAGCTGAGACACATGTGCTGATAAACCGACGCAGGTCAATGGTTACATGTATCAGAAATGGTCGATATTAAGTCGTTACCGCTCTTCTGCATCCATAAGGAAGGCGCGGCTCGGTTTCGCTCTGGTCTTATTTGGGCTAGCTAAGCAGCTAGTTAGCCACCAAGCTAACGTTAGCTCGCCGGTTTGCTAGCTGAAAGAGAAAAACAACCGAGAATATAGAATCCCACCTCGTCATAGTGCGCCCAGGTGGCGACCCCGGATAGAAGGTTACTGTTATTATGACGTGTGAGACTGGCTGTAGCTCTAAGCAACACTTTGTTGCTAAGTAACGTAGAACGCGAACTACAATGATGGACAGAAGAGGACGCATCTGGTGGACTAGGCTAGCTGACTCTGTATGAACCAGCTGGACTGATGTTGTGTTGCACCCTCTGGAGCTTCTTTGCCCATCAGCTTTTAAAACATTTTTTATTGTTAAATGCTGCAAAAAAAGCCAAGCGTGTGTCGTTTTTTTTCTTCTTAAATGTGACAATTTGCTGCTTTTCTTTCGCTCACATGATAGAATAGCGGAATAGCTTTGGGTTTTTTGGACTGTTGGTCAGACAAAACATGACATTTGAAGATGTCACCTCGGGCTCTGGGAAATTACGTCAGGCGTTTTTCACTATTTTCTGACATTTTTATGGACAAAATGATTAACGGAGAAAATAATGGGCAGGTTAAGCCCTACCCAGCACCATGTCCTGCTCAGAGTTACTTTAGCACACTCTCAAGTGTAGTAGTTGCAGTAATAGTATTGTGTATAAGTGTACCTTTGGCTCTGAGGAAACAATTAAGCAGTTGTGTGTTGTACTTTTTCAAAATGCCTAACTAGAGGAAAAAAAATACACATAGTATATACTAATACATAATACTCTGATGTGATAGTCACATTTAAAATAAGATGTAGGTTATTTCTGTCAACGTCAGTAACATTTACTGTTCTTTGACATTACAATGTTTGTATTTGGTAGAATTTCTGTGATTCTTTTTTTTGCAGATTGTCGTACTTTATGGCATTATATGTGACATAAAACTTCTTTGTACATGTATTATAGGCCTAGATCTTTAAAAAAAAAAAGTGGGTTTCTGCAAGGCTCAGTTTCAAGGGCATGCCATTACAACTTGTAAGGTCATTTGGGTAAAAATGTTCCAATTTCTAAACTGTTCAGTTAAACCCCATGTGACATGTTGTGGCTTAGCCTCGGCAGTTTGAGTGCATTCGTCTCCATTATCCAAAAAGTGTTCATGTCAAAAGCACTTTCCTAGCACCATGGAGTCCAGGCTCAATAAGATGAAGTGTTAGTGCACCACAAAGAACAGAAACAACCAGTAGCCTACTCAAAGTCGAGACCCAAGGCAGTCAACGACCCTAAACTGTGCACTGTTATCAGGTGAAGTGAAACCAGGGAAGAGTGTGTATTTGAAGCTTGCTGATGCACAGGACCGCTCACAAGTCAGCCTCAGTTGCGCCTGCCTGTAGATTCTTCTTTAGGAATGATTCTCCTCTACTCTTCCTTGCTTTCCACCCTCAGACGGCAACGTTGCGCCCATATCTCAACGCGGTGCGTGCTACTCTGCAGGCCGCCCTCTGCCTGGAGAGTTTCTCCTCGCAGGTGGTGGAGAGACACAACAAGCCAGAGGTGGAAGTGCGGTGAGTCTGTCACGGCAACTTTGAGTGTGACTTTGGAGCCGAGCCAGCACAGGAAGTTTGAGTTTCAGCTCTTAATGCCTGTGTTACTGCTTGTGTGACAGAAAATGAAGTGTGTGTGCTTCTCCCACTTTTAGGAGCAGTAAAGAGGTGCTCCTCCAGCCTGTGATCATCAGCCGCAACGACAAAGAGAAAGTTCTGATCGAGGGCTCCATCAACTCTGTCAGAGTCAGCATCGCTGTCAAGCAGGTGAGTCAGGCTGCTGTCCGGGTGCCAGTGCTTATGTGTTCAGACCCTCATACAAAACAGATGGTTGCTTAGCAATTAGTGATTAATATGACTGATGTAAAGGTCAGAACCGTATCTGTAATCCTGACTGTTCCTTTTAAATAATCTGCTGCTGCAGGCAGACGAGATTGAGAAGATTCTGTGCCATAAATTCATGCGCTTCATGATGATGAGAGCAGAGAATTTCTTCATCCTGAGGAGGAAACCAGTGGAGGTAAGTGGGCACTGAAAATGGGTCAGTCACATTAATACACAAACCTATTCAATTACGGGAAATGCGTTGTTCTGTTAAAGATATTGTGGAATACCAATGAAAATGATTTTGTTATATGAACGTAAAACACCAACATTTAGTCTAGTTAATGTAGTCATGGACAAAGTAAAGATAGGCAGGAGTTATGTTTTGTGAATGCCCTGAATGACCTTGAATGTTAGAGCTCTTGAATGTTCCCGTTAGTGGAGAAAGCTGAAATAAAGCTGTTTTGTTTTTTTTTAAACTACAAAATATGTTTCCCATTTTATCTTTCACAGATATCCAGCAAATTGCAAATAGTGGCAACCTTGATTTATTTTATTTACAGTTATGACCGTTTAAAGTTTACCATATTCAGCTCAAACAGATACATGTGACAACGAGATTGTTAACACTCGTCTTCTGCCATCATCCTTTTTTTTTTTTTCAGGGCTATGACATCAGTTTTCTCATCACCAACTTCCACACAGAGCAGATGTACAAACATAAACTGGTGGACTTTGTCATTCATTTCATGGAGGAAATTGACAAGGAGATTAGTGAAATGAAGCTGTCTGTCAATGCCAGGGCTCGTATTGTCGCTGAGGAATTCCTCAAAAATGTAAGTTGAAGTTTTTCTACATTTTTCTGTGTCTCAATGCTCTCATGATTTTTGCAAAATTAGGGTGTCTAACATCGTTGGTGGTGGTGGTGATTGAAGTTCTATTATTATAGAAAAGTCATATAATTCTTCTTTTAGATTTACTGTAGCTTAGACATTGTTTTTGTTTTACTCTTGCAGTTCTGAGAGAGAGAAAACCCGGGAATACATATGTTTTGCAATCTTGGCCATCACTGTGGAGCGTCCACATCACAGGGCAGAAAGGAGACAAAATATGATCAGCAAAGAGAAGACGTACAGTAAAGATGTACAGGCCCTTTTGCCCTTTAACCTTAAAATGCCCCTTTGCTCAAAAATATTGATGTTTGTACATAATGAATATTCACACCAGACATTAATATCTGCCTTTGCAACCTGAGTCAGGGCAGGTTCTTAAAAATATATTTGTAAGAAATATTAGAGGGCAACGTGGATTTAAAAAAAATATTTAAATGTAAAAAGATATATATATTATATATATATATATAGATGCACATGCATTTAATTTGCTGTTTTATCATGACAGACCTTAAAATCAATTGGTGCACAATTCTTGTCACAAGTACACAGAGTAAACCCTATTGTAAATGGAAATAATTAAAGAAAATATACTTGCTGGCAGTGAAGATGAATAAAAATATTATCCTTTGTATTTTAGTGATTTTTCTTAATCTGTTGTGGTGTTATGAAGCACAAACAGCTGCTCTGTCTTTACCCCAAACATTGAAGGTTTATTGAGATTTGGACAGCTGGAAACAAGGCATTTGGAATTATATTTTCAGTACAGTAATTTACAATATCAAATTTATAATATTACAGAAATTGTACAGAGTTTTCCAAAAATGGTATACCATATAATACATGTTGAAAACTTACATCAAACAAACATGCATGTACAGTTTGCACAGTACCTTAATACACTCAAACAGGCATTCATTTGAACGATAAAATCATTTGTCAATAAAACGCTGACTCTTTAAGTGACAGACTTACTAATGAAGATTTGTCAGAACAATTCACCATATCTCTTAAAAACTTAAACCCGCCATCCCAAAGATCCTTTTTGGATTTACCATAATTGCAGAGGCCTCATGTCAATATTTTGGATTACAGAACATAATATACATCTTCAGTCAGTTGCATTTACGATGCTATTTCCATCCTTTGTGGTGTAAGAATTTGATCATCATCTCTGGAATGTTTAATCTATATTTCACTCAGAGTAGATACACCGAGCACAGTGGCTGCCCTTTTAATATAATTCACTTGAAATAAAGAGCAACTTCACCATAGTAGTTTCAGTCTCCTCACATTTTGGGGGTGTCAAAATACTTGTTTTTCATACAATAAAAACATCTTCAGATACACTGGAATAATATGGCAGTATACACAGTACATACTGAAATATACAGTAGATATTAAATATAGTCATGGAAAAAGATGCTGTATGTTAAGGGAATATTATTGCAACAATAACAGTAAACTCATATCAAAAATATTGGCATTTTCACTTTCCTTCCCTGGGAGTCGGGCTACAGTAGCAGTATAGTTGACAACAGAACAGGTGTATAAAAATGGATTACATTAGTGAAAGTGTTTTACAGTTTGAGTCTGGGAAAATACTCATTTCTCTGTATCAGTGAAGAAGCTGCCATAGTGGGCAGTTGAACAGCACCGTTCCCATAATGCTGTTCAGAGGTCCTAACAGAAAGTCGGACGAGGTCTCAGTTGGCGCAGGAAGTGCAGGAGATTAGAAGTGAGCTGGGACTGTTTGCAGAGCGTCGTCGGTGGTGCGCTGCACATTCACATTCTGAAACAGTGATGAGAGGAAAGTACTGAGTTATAATCCTATATTATCTGACATTTACAAATTGACATTTGTTCATTGACTAACCCCTTGATATCATATCTTGATTAACAGTAAAATGACCGATACATTTAGTCTAAATAATGCAGAATTCATACTTTCATCTGGTGTTCAGAGGGTATTTGAATGGACCTTGTGGGTTCCTTTACAATAGTTTTTAAATAGCTTTTGTCATAAAAACATCTATTAAAAAGGTAGATTTCTAAATAAATTAAAACATGCTCATGGTTCAGAGTCATCTTGTGCCTTAAAACTATCTTTGAAACAGAAAATACTTTTTCAGTCAGTGTTAAGAAGCATTTTACTGTAGATAACTATTCATACATTACTTACTGCTTTACGAGACAAATCACTCAACGTCCTACTGACGTGTGACATATAGAGAACTGTACCTACAGACACATTATAGGCAGCTTTGACAAAATAACAGATCTGTTTTCACCAGGAAAAAAGTAACAGGAGAAAGAGAATGAGGTTTTTTTTCAATTCAGATTTTTATATTTACATTTAGTAAACCTTGACAAACACAAATATATGAAAAAAAAGTTACATTTGATGAAATAATTTTAAGCATGTGTTATCCAACAACTGGTTGACACGATTAGTGATCATTTTATAGTAAACAGTGTACATCTTGATTTGAGTGGAGGTCTAGTGATTCAAATTCTAGACATTTTGGTGGGCATTGCAGATTAACCCTTCACATTTAAACAGTAAACAAGTGTTGAAATAGAGACACAGTTTCTTAAAACAAAATTATTGCTGGAATAAAAAAATTAAAAAAAGATATGCAGCAAAAATGTATGTTGAGGTTAAAAGTATGTCACTTGTATACATCGGTATGAAAAAACAGCCAGGTTATATAACATATCTAACATACATGTAAATGGATTTATGTTAATGCAAAACAATTTCGATAACATTCATTATTTTAAAGAATGAAAAAACCCCAATGTTAAATTCTACATGATATTTAAAAACAGATTTAAAAACAATATTGACATAATGTGCTTGTCTCATTCATTCATCATAATTATTCTATACACACACACACACAGTTGTACTTCTCTACTTGTGAGGAACCTCATTGACATTCCTAGCCCTTTACCCTAAACTGAAACCTAATTAACTTATTTGCTTGTTTTTGTCTTTTAAAATGTAATTTCCATGTTTTCTCAGTGTCTTATTTTTAATGTATTCCTGTTCCTAAACTAACAAATTAATTTGTTTATTTTTTTGTAATTGCTTTTAATGGTTTTGTGTCTTCTTTTTTGGTGTGTTTGCTTTCATTGTTTTTATTCTATGTGATTCTGCTTGCTTTTGTTGTTTTAAGAATTAGATTTTTGTGCTTTTGCCTGTGTTTTCTGTAAAGCACTTTGGGTTGCCTTTGGGTATGAAATGCAGTATATAAATAAATGTTGCCTTGCCTAATTCTAGCCATAACTCTAAAACCAAGTCTAAACCCTCAAATAGCCCAAATGTCCTCACTCCCAAGGTCTAAAATGTCAAATTGGTCCTCACAAATATAGATGTACAAGTACACACAAACAAACACGCACACAGCTGAGTGATTTGTCCTGAAAGTGGATTCCAGTTATGTAGTTCCTACAAAGATGTAAAACTGAGGAATATAGGGGGCCCTGAAAGCTGAGCTCACTGCAACTTAAGAAAACGTGCAAATAGTCAAAAAAGTAAATGGGCAAAACATGCACACTTCCAAACAAAAAAAAACAACGTGAAAATGTAACCAAATAGAAAAAACACAACAGCAACCAACACGCTACTTGTTGTCATGTTTTGTGGCTGATTAAGTTACTGAATAAAATTATCCGTGCAGCCTGTTTCCATACTCCATGTTTCCTCACCTCAGCTTTTACCTCTAAATGTGTCTCTAAATTTTCGCCAGTTGCTTGTGTTTTCTTAAGTTGCAGTGAGGTGAGCTCTCCGGGCCGACATAGGAAAAGACTTGAGGGGAAAAAAAACCCAGCATGATGCCGCCCTTTTCTGTTCCCACTGAGCGAATGAAATGAGAGGAAAAAGTTAAAAAATGATTGCTGACAGGATGGAGGTAGGAGTGCCAAAGCTAAGTGATGTCACGGTCGTCTTGGTGTCCATCAGGAATCACTGGTGGACGGAGGCTGAACACGGCTTCCTCTGCCATGTGTGAAAGATTTACATTCTCTGTGCAATAAGAAGAGAGGGGCGGATCAGCACTGACTGCTAGGCCTGCTTCAGGAGGGAGATGCTAAATAAAATAGACTAAATAACATGGACGACATACAATGTGCCTCTCCATCATCAAAAGAAAGTCCAACACAAATTTGAAATTTCTAAGTGTTTACTGAGAGACATCCTCCCGATTGAGACCCTGGTCACAGAGGAGTTGAATGGAATACACAGTGAGGTGAATCACCCTTGACGCGGACTCAAGTTGTCTAAGCCGTCTGCTGAGAGACATTTCTGTGTGCTGCCTGGGATACCTACCTCTGGTCTGTCTCTGTGTGTGTTCACAGAGTCCACGCCTAAATAGACAGACTCCACTTTACATCCTGCGTGAAGAGCAAACAAAACAAGGATCGTTCATAGTTCGACCAAGTGGAGATTACTTGTGAAGTTATCTTTGGTCATAATCTTTGTCTCAAGGTGGCAAGTTTACATTGGACTGTAAATAAGACTATTGCAAAAACAGAACATAAGACGGAGTTATCCTTTAATGTTTCAGACTAATTGATACTACACAAACACATGGAGGCATTTTTGGATAACTTCATGTGGAGGAATAATAATAGTCAATATTATATGTCAATATAAGCCTAGAAAATGACAGAACTCACCATAAGCTATGGGGGTCAACTTCAACACAGTGTGCAAAGGGCACTGAAGATAAGGCAACTCATCTGAGGAGGCAGAGGCACAAGGTTGTAAAACATCTTTGTAAGTTTCAGGGTCAATGCGTACAGCAAATTTTCATTTAAAAACAGCAAATGGAGGACAGCGCTTTTCAAACTCGCCTGATGTTTATCTAATCAGCAAACAATCAAATGTTCACACACTTAAAAAAATCCTGTCCATATCGCCTCTTTTAAGTCCTTCATACCTGCAGTCTTGTCCAGGAAATATGCAAGAAGACAACGCATGACGGCCTGGTGACAGACCACCAGAACATTCTCCTGCCTCTCCAACTCCATCATCACAGGCTCCAGTCGCTGCACCAGGTCTTCATAAGACTGACGGAGAATCACAGACCCGTCAGAAACACACACTTTTCAGGACACAAACAAACCCATTCGCCTCTAAAAATAAAGAAATATAAAATAACAATAATGACACGTTTGGTAGAATCCCACTCTCACCTCTCCTTTAGGATAGCGGTAGCGGTACTTGTCTTGGTCCCTCAGTGCAAACTCCAGAGGGTAATGCTCCTGGATCTCCTCATACCTCATCTCCTCACACACGCCCTTTGTAAAGAGGGGAGAAGGTGTGTTTAGCTTGAGTACGTAAATAGCATTTTATAAGGCTGTTGTATTCATTTTGATGAATACAGGAATCGACATACAGCATCTATTTCGTTGAGAGACTTCCACTGTTCGTATGGCACTCCCAGGCACTCTGCTGTCTGGATCGTTCTCTTCATCTGGCTGGTCCACACTTTTAGATCTTTGATGTTCTGGTCCTGGATGAATTTCCTCAGACCTTTGGCAAACTAAGAGATCATTGTAAAAAGATACCTTAAATCCTTTAAATGAGAACAATGTCTCCTCACAAACCATACATGACTACATTTAACCTCACACGTGACTCATGTTCTCATTATCCAAACACACACCTCTTTTCCTCTGGCAGACAAACCAGAGTCTCCTCCGATCCGTCCCTTGATGTTGAGGTCGCTCTCACCGTGGCGACACAGGTAAATGGAGCGCGGCGTAATGTGGATGTTCATCAGGTAGTAGACGATTCGGCTTTGGATGTGGTCGAGGACGCGGTTCACCAGGTAACGGCGGCCCACATCCATGATCTTTATGTAGGACAGATCCCTGGAGCAAGAGAGTCAAATCAGCCACCTGAAGAGGTAGTTTAATCTGATCTAATTCATTTTAGTGTTTTCTCACCTGTCCAGAACCTCGTCCAGAGGCTGGTAGGAGGACTCGTAACACTTGATCCTCTCCATGAAGTCCTCAATGGCCTCCTCTGTGTTGCAGTCGATGTAGTCTGGGCTGCCCAACTTAACTTGCTGCAAAGAGAGGAAACACAGGGAGAGGATGTGAGCAGAGAAAAGAGGAAGTTAGCTACCCGACACTGCTTTAGGCCTTTTACACACTGAGGAGCTTTGTTTAAATCTGAACCAGAGCTGTAAAGTCTTTCACCTTGATTCTGATAAAGCCTTCATATCACCAAATTTTAAAAAGGTAAACAGCTCTTGGATTTGGACATAAAATGTCAGTGGGGAAACATCCAAATGCTCACATTTTTTTAAATCATATGAAAGGAAGAGTGAATTTGTCAGATCTTTTTTTTGTGAAATAAAAATAAGTTAAATTAATACGGTAAATTGTTTGGTTATTGTAATTATTTATACTGGATAGAATAAATAATGAGAAAATGCTTACCACTATATTTTCTGCAATGACATCTGGGTCCTCACACACAGACTCCACAAAAAATACCTGGTTTGACAAGGCAAGGTTATTTTCGTTGCACATTTCAACTATTAAAGTGCTTTATATAAAACATATAAGTAACATAGGGCAATATAAAAATACATTTAAAAACACTTAAAAGAGTTAAATAGAAAATAAAATAGGAGTAGGAGTAAAAGTTACAGTGCAGTGTAAGAAATGAATCATTTGATTTAATAAAAGGCAGCGGGAAACAGAAAAGTTGTCAGTCTTGATTTAAAAGAACTGAGGGTCCTTTTCTGCAGTTTTCGGGAAGTTTGTTCTAGATATGTGGAGTATAACGCAGACCTGTCCCAGACAACTAATATAGTAAACTCGGGGGTCATCAAGTAAAGGCGACTGACTGAATTGGATAAAACCCGGCCTTAGTCAACATACCTTGAACCCATTCTGCTCAGCGAACTTGACGATGGTCCCTCTTCTTTCTCTTGTTGTGTTTGTGGCATCAAAGACCTGAAACAGCAGGGAAAACCCTCCTTATGCAGCCCTGATGTATATGTATTGATATTATGATAATTTGTCATGGACAACAACTCACCGCCACCTGTCCTCCTTCGACGCTCAGGTACTGCCGAACATCATTAAGTGCTGCCATCGCACACTGACTGTGGACAGACGGCACACACAGAGTCAGCGTACTGCAATGATTT
This sequence comes from Coreoperca whiteheadi, assembly GCA_011952105.1. NCBI lineage: Eukaryota > Metazoa > Chordata > Actinopteri > Centrarchiformes > Sinipercidae > Coreoperca > Coreoperca whiteheadi. The sequence continues at coordinate 15,636,031 of CM022473.1, forward strand.
GTAACGCAGCGCTTGTTCACTAGCTACATCGAGTGCTGAGTTTTCATTGTGACAGTGTGAAAGTAAAGCAAAAATCAACAGTAAAGTTTATTTTCCCCCTCTGTGCTGTAAGAGGCCCATCTAGGGTTGAAAAGAGCCGTTACGCGTGAGATGACTATGTACAAGTGGGTTCAGCTTAGGTCAGCACATGGGCAAAGCGTGTTTAACTCAAGTTCTCCACATGGCTCATTTCACTGCGTTGTGCGCTTGCTGACAATTTATACGAATAATTAGAAGGGTTTTTCTTAAACAGACATCTTGCACCCAACAAGCTCAAAGCAAAAAGAAGATGCTAAAAAGGCTTTGGCTGGTATACAATGACCTATCACAGTAAAATAATAATTAATGAAAAAACAATGTGTGGGCAAACAGACAATTTGGGCAATATCATTAACGTTCACTTATGTTTTAAATTCCAAATACATAGTTTAGATAAAAAACGAATCCGGTCCAAAAAACATAATTTTTCTTAAACTGTACAGATATATAATTTATTGTCACCTGATCTATAGACGTATCTCATGCTGCAATGCAGCCTTACATACATTTCATTCAGCTTATGCTCCAGTGCAGACTATTGATAGAGTACTGATATGAACCCTCATATCAACCATGAGCCAAAAACGACAAAGCCTGCAGGTTTTCAGTGTAACTGATCACCTCAGCTGCTGAGCTCCTCCTTTCTACTTGAAGGAGTTACCAGTGGGTGGAGCCAGTGTTGCCACAGTTACTTTGAAAAAGTAATCTAATTACTGATTACTCATTTAAAAAGTAACTAAGTTACTTTACAGATTGCTTGATTTGAAAGGTAACTAAGTTAGATTACAAGTTACTTTATTTAGCCCCAACATGACAATGACAGCTGGTTTTGCACTTTATTGGAAGTGCATTTTTAACAGTAATGTCAACAAAGTATCGCCAAACATTTTAAGTTGAACTTCCTGAAAAAATACACGTTTTTATAAAAAATAAAATAATGCCAGTCTATCTTGAATTCACCTAACATAAATACTTGTTTTTGCCGAAGTCCAGCTGTTGTTGTCTGGGATGCTGGGGGACTAAGGCTCTGTGAGTCTGACCGCGCAGCGCTGCGACTCCAGATGTTTCTTTACATTTGACGTAGTGTTTTTGTAGCTAGATAACACCTTGTCTCCACAACAAACCTTAATATTGCCACCTTTAGCTGACACAAACTCAAAATAGTGTCTGCATTTCCAGCTAGAAAACGCGCTTCTCTCTCCTCCCTCCGTTGTCGTTTCCGTTTGTGTCGCTGCGTGACGTGTGTTATTACACGGGACGTGAACTGTCCTCATGCTGAAAACGAGACTTGTCGCATACGTGACTTTGCTCCCCGAGATGCCAGAAGAAAGCAAACATATGTTTTTATTGAGGAAAATGGAAAAAATAGTAACGCACAGTGGCTCGGTTAAGTAACTTTAATCCGATTACTGGTTTTGAAATAGTAACGCGTTAGATTATTCGCTACTGAAAAAAAGTGGTCGGATTAGAGTAACGCGTTACCAAGTAACTAAGTAACGCGTTACCGGCATCACTGGGTGGAGCAATGGTTGGCTGACCCTGCATGATATAGGCTGACAACTAGTGAAGTCAGTGTAGACCTACCGTCTGATTTTTAAGCCCTCTTCATTATCTGGACGGAAGAACTCGAAGGATTTGTAGATCTTCAGACACTCCCGCCGGTACTGGCCAACATTGAACTCTGTTACAGATGAAAATGTGGTATTTTTAAAAAGATGGGAGTATGGCTGGTCTCTACTGTAACATAATAACATGTAAATATGTGTGTGTGTGTGTGTGTGTTGGGGGTGTACAATAGCTGGTACCTTTGGTTGGCACACCTATCCAGTTTAGGTAGCGCGTGAGCTTCTTCGAAATGTAAGTCTTCCCTCGGGCTGGAAGTCCAACAGTCACAATGAGGGTTGGGCAGTTTGTCATACATACTGTGAGAGAGAAAAAAAACCAAGACTTTTATTGGATTGAACTCACTTCTCACAAATTTAATTTGCTGAACATGGCTTGTCAACAGAGTTTAATTAGTCTTGAAGGTTGCTCATAATTACACTAAACAGTGAGAACTCTGTATGGAGAGATTTCAACTCACTCTGTGTGACAGTTACACACATTACTACAGAAAATCCCCGCCAGGGAGAGGGGATATCATTACTAAAACTGAAACCGTGAACTGACTGAAAAAACATGCCATGTTCTCCTCTGGACGCTGAAACGTCTTATCAGCATTTAAGATGCACATCCTATAAAGGCTTGAGACCAGCTCTTAAGGAGAATGAGAAAAGATGAAAGGATGACAAACGACTGAATACAAGGATGAGGTGATGAACAACAAAGCTCAGGTTCGATCTCTGCAGGCTGCTGTAAAGACCAGTTAGAAACTACGATTAAGACTTCACTCTAATTCAGCACGCCTTACTGGGCCCCCAAAGGTTTTGGAAATGTGTAAGTTGTATCTGAAAGTTTTTAAAATAAATTCTATTATCTACACGATTTTCTCTTATTCGTACTAAGATTATACGGCTCTTTCAATGTTTACGCTTCTATTATTCGGGAATGTCACACACAAAAACATCACAGCATTTTAGACTCCACAGCCCCAAATAATTTCACCTAATTTTCTTTTTATTGGGAATTACTTTCATTTTTTTGTTGGTTTTTTTTTTTATTAAAACTGTAATTTTTAATATATTTGGTGAAAAGTTTTTGCCCAAAGTGCCAAACTCCAGGCTATAGAAGAAGAAAAACAGGAATAGTCACACCCTAAGCACTTCTCCAGTTATCCCTGCAGGACAGTATCCTCCTGCCACAGGCCATACATGGGATGTTGGATTGATGTCTAAAGAGACTCTTGCAGTGAGTTTTGTATACTAGGCACACAATGATTACAGATAACGTTGAAGAAGGGAAAGTGTTTTAGTGCCACAAACTGCACTGCGTTGCAGCCTTTTTTTTTTTTTTTTTTAAAAAAAAAGGAAAACAGCTCTGAAGAAGACAGAGCTTGACTCAACAAAAACAAGAAGACCTGCAGAGAGAGAAAACCAGACTGGGAGCAACCGGCTGAAAAAAACCAAACAGCTGCTCACTCTCACATCCAGACTAAAGGGCGAACACCATCAGACAGGCTGGCCGTCAGCAGTGGTCCTCGGCAGATTGGTGCATTTCAGTCACGCGTGTGTAATATGGCCAAATTCATTTAAGCGAGCTTGCAATTATTCCCCCGAGCGCGTTTCAAATGCAGCCTACCTCCATGCATGTGACATTTAGGGGGGACATGAACCAGATGAGCTGAGCATGATGCAACATTATCGAGCATATAAAGGCAAGGACATTCAGCACTTTTTTAGTGCGCAACATCTAAAACAACCGCGCGTAAATCTCACATAACGGAATATCTATGTGCTCAAAGACAGCTTGGGCAGAGGAAAACACGCCTAAAATAAAATATGATGACATTTTATTTTATTTTTTTAAGAAAGAATATTAGCACATGCCCCACATCACCCCCCAGTCACATCCTTTGCGGCACTTGCCGGCCAGCTGCATCTTACCCCGTCTCTGAGCTATGTGCCCGTTTTTGCACGGCATCCAGATCTTCCTGAGCGGGTTCTGGGTGAGCTCCCGCGGGGAAGCGTCCAACATGAACTCTTCGTTGTCTAACATCCTGGATGTTGGCTCGTTGATGTAAACCTCCTAGTGAGACACTGGGGCGGTGGGCTAGAGCCCCGGCAGTCTGATTCAGCAGGGTGCAGGGGGGGGGGCGGCGATGCATGTCACACATCAGCTGAGAAAGGGCAGTTTCTCATTACCGTAACGACTGGAGACTGAGCGCAACAGAGCGCGAGGGAGCAAAATAAGGAGCCAGGTGCATGATGTAACTTTACTTAACCAGCATTTCAGCAGTGTTATTTCACGTCACCCAAATGCCTAACTTTGTATTTTTAATTCTTTAATAATCTCATATTACAAAGTAATCCCAGGGATTTATCACAGACTTGTTTCCAATTTAATTGATCAACACACAAATGCGAAATACTTTAAGACTGGGAAGGCACTTGTGTCAGTAATGACATATTTACAAACGTTTATAGAATAGTAGACAAGATAATCCTAACTCAAGGTCTACTAGCTTTTCCAGAGCGAATATAATTTAATTGTCAAACCAGACCATGATTGTTAAATCCAAAAGAGAAACAAATAACCAAATAAGGATACCTTTCACCTTCCAACCAGCCTACGTTCTTGGGAATAGGAAGTTCTGTTTTTGTTTTCTTTTTAGTGCACATTTTGTTTTTTTTGTCTTTTGGACAGTCTTGTTGTGATGCTTGTGAACTTTGTGTGGTGAAAATGCAACGAATACAATTCCTTGAATCCTTTTCGCAAATGTTGACGTGAATATTTACAGACCATAAGCAGAAATCCACACAACCCTTTCTGAGAAATCGCCTTTTAAAATATTACCGTAATGACGCGATGAGTGGGCAGGAGAATCGGGGGAAGCAGAGGTAGGACGAAAAACAAGCGTTCAACTGTCCACATGCAGCACACATGGGCAGTGAATGCAGCTGAGAACTGAACCAATCAGAAAAGAGACGAGAGGACCAGCAGCCAATAGGAGAGACGGGGATTGGGATAAGGAAGGCGTGCTGACTGCTGGAAGCTCAGATAAACATTACCATGTAGCCTCGTGTTTTACACGACCCAGTCACGGGCCCCACTGAGTCCAGATCACACAGTCTTCCTGTGGAGAAAGTCATCAAAAACTCACACACACACACACACACACATTCAGTATCCTGTCTGTGACAATGTAAATGTTTTGTCAACCAAGGATGTCAATCAGCTGCTATTACACTTGGGGAAAAGAAACATTGTTCTAATTTTATTATTATTACTATGAATATTTAAGAGAAAGTCAGCCACGAGAAAACAGTTAAATATATTGTAAAGGTAAAAAAACAAAAACAACTAAAGATTATTTTCATCTCCATCCAGGTATAATTTTTCGGATTATTGATTTATTAGTTAGTCTATATTAGGTATCAACATTTCATGCTGCAATTAATTGGTTGAGCTTTTATCACGGTATATGGTATTATCACGATATTTTAATTGCACAAGAACTTCAGTGTTGTCCACTTAGTAACTTTAATAACTTTCTTTAAATATCAAAAGGTACCTCAAACAGTTAAATAAATATAAATAAACTTTACCGACTTTACCCTTTTAGACAAAACAAGGTAACAAAAAGCACAAGTGCACCAGAAACGAGTCTGTTAAAGCCCAGCACAGTATACAAAGCTAAGGATAGGAAGGTTTTTTGTTTGTTTTTTTTCTCCACGGAGTTTTGAGGTGCGCGCGATAATAATATCGTGCATATTCATTACCGCAATTTATCACATTACTGAAAACCGGCACATGTCTAGTCTATATAGTAAAGAAAATGTCTCGAGCTGAAAGGATTAGTTGACTAACCAACTATCTGTAAAAAATGTAATGACAATTTAAAAATGTAAGAATTTGCTGCTTTTATCTGTATAAAATAAATGATCTATAATAAGAAATTATAATGAGCATGTGTTTCACTATTTTCTAGAAAAAAAACTAATTGTTAGTTGCTGCCCTTAACAAGTTCCCACAGCCCAAGATGACATCTTCAAATGGCTTGTTTTGACCAATAGTCCAAAATCCAAAGATATTCAGTTTGCACTTAAAAACCACAGAAACGCAGCAGACCGTCACATTGAGTGGCTTGAATCGGCAAATGTTGGGCATTTTGCTTGATAAATAAATGAATCCTGCCAAATTTCCAACATCCTGACTTGTAATGAATGGAAACCTGCATTGTGGGGTTCATTATTTGTTCTCAGCCTGTTGAGACTTAATGTGGTGTCAAAGTTTTAACACCAGGTGGCGCTGTGTACTCACTTTAAAAAAAGGCCACAAGTTTGAAATCCAGCGAAGTAGACAATGTCAAAGGCAGTGGTGGAAGAAGTATTAAGATCCTTGACAAAAGTACTAATACCACACTGTGAAAATACTCCGCTACAAGTAAAAGTATCGCATTCAAACCTTACTTAAGTAAAACTATGTAAGTATTATCAGCTAAATTTACTTAAAGTATCACAACTAAAAGTGCTCATTCTGGAGAAAAATGTCCCTGTCAGTGTTTTACTATTATATATGATGTTTTTGGATTACTATTACTGGTGCTACTGATGCGTAGTCTAATCTACAGCAGTGCATCATAGTCTATAACATCATCATGCGTTTGTGGCATTGCAGTCCTGTGAGAAACACATTAACTTTTCAAATTTTCATGAGCTCAGAAAAACAGCCCTAATTTCAGCAGGGGGGCAGTCAGTAATTAACATTCACATTAAAAATTACCACATTTGGAGGTTTTCAATGGTCAGGAAGGGTATGAAAAATTGTAATCTGAAAAGCAACTAGTTATTAAAGAGCTGTCAGAGAAATGTAGTGGAGTAAAAAGTACAATATTTGCCCCTGAGATTTAGTGGAGTAGAAGTATAAAGTTGCATCAAATGGAAATATTCAAGTAAAGCACGAGTACCTCGAATTTGACCTGAAAGACAGTATTTAAGTAAATGTACTTATTAAAATTCCACCACTGGACAAAGATGTATCTTACTGGCAGCCGAGTTGTCAGCATCTACTGCGACAGTAAACACATCCAGAGGTCAGAGGGAACAGTCAGCATGTCAGCAGGACTAATCCCATCAGCAAGACACCTCAGAGCTTCTAGCATAAGTTTACAGTCTTGTCTAGATCCTGTCTATTAAAGTTTACAATAACAACCGGCCTAAAAGCTGACTGCAGGGATTTGCCAGATACTGATTTTCAAACTCACCCTAAAGGTGTTGGATGGGGTTGAGGTCAGGGCTCTGTGAAGGCCAGTCAAGTTCCTCAGCACCAAACTTTCAATTCAATTTTATTTATATAGCCCAATATCACAAATCACATTTGCCTCAAAGGGCTTCGCAATCTGTAACATACGACAACATCTGTCCTTAGACCCTCTATTCGATTAAGGAAATACTACCCAAAAAAACCCTTTTAGCAGGGGAAAAGACTGAAAAAACATTTCTTTATGGACCTCATTTTGGCAACAGTCTGGGGAAGAAAACAGTTCCTTTTTCAAGATGACAAGGCCCCTGCACACAAAGATGGAAGCACACTATTGTCTAAAATATCAAATGCTAATGATTATTTTCAATTATTATAATTTTTTCAATAATTAATTCATCATTGATTTGATTAATTGTCAGAAAATCCTGAATGAAATTAAAAAAGCTGATCACACTTTCCCAGGAGCTCAAGCTGACACCTTTAAATTGTTGGTTTTATCCAATCAACTGTCCGAAACCCAAAGACATTCATTGTACAACGATATCAAGCCGAAGAAAACCAACAAACCTTCCACATTGGAGAAGCTGCAAACAAGAAACAATGTGCTCGTCAAATGACCTAAACAATTACTTGATTATCAAATATGTTGGCAATTAATTTTGTGTCGATCAACGATGATAAATGCAATAATCTTGTCTGCACCAATTTGAATGTAGTGTAATCCAGAGACGGTCGATTGGCTCCTATTGTGTTATACACGACAGAGAATGAGAGAGCCTGAACAAGCAAGATTAATGTCTCCATGGTACAGGGATGTTGCTACATTTGCATCCAAAATTAACCTAACACTAACAATCACAACTTCAATGCTCCCAGATGCTAGATCAGTGCACTGAGCATGCATACGACTACTGCATAGGCCACACACACACACACACACACACACACACACACACACACACACACACACACACACACACACAGCAGCTCTGCCTGAAGCCGATAATGAGATTCTGAGCGAGCGGGTGAACTTTCCCCCAGATAGAGAGCAGACACAGGGAGGGAGGGAGGCAGCTGCAGAGAGCGAGCGAGTCAGTGAACAAGCATGAGCGGGAGTGCTTTATTGTGATTATTCAGAGAAGGGATCGGACGGCGCTAGAAAGAGAAAAAATAAGGATTCTTGAGTTTAATAGTGGAAAAAGAGGGTGAGAGAAGGCAGATTTTTATGGCAGCTGGGAGCGTCTGAGGCTGCCTCTCAGGAATGGAGATAAAGATCCTGTGGGGTATACAGCCACCGTGGCGTGCACGTAGGGATATAATCTGTGCTGGGTCTGCTGCACCCACTGGAGCATATTTCTCTCCGTCTGCAGTTATATACACATATGGGCTATGGGCTTTCACAACCACTGTCTTCTTAACACCACAATTATATCACTGTTAACAGCAGAGGAAGCTTAATATGCACGTCAGCCGTTATCACCACACCGAATCACATAAAATACAAAGTAGCTGTTTGTATTGTTGTTAAACTAAATGGAGCAGCCTCCAAAAAACGTACTTCACTTTTGAGCATGTTTTTCCTGTTTTTCTGCTTAGCCCCACCCCTCTGTTGGCAGACAGACAGCCAGCAGAGCACGTCTCTTACTCACCAGCACAGCCTGAGCTCTGTTCATCCCCCATACGTCTGCCACAACAGCCCAGGATGCAGATATTTAAACAACTGTAAACATATTCACACAAGGAACAGCGGCGAACCCCTCCCTTAGGATCCAAAGTCTATCAGAGACCTCTTACAGTTTGTCCTCTCTGCATCGAGTTTGTCAACACTAACATTAACTAAGTCAATGGATTATATAGGCCATAGTATTAGCATTAGTTCAGACGCCATTCATATGCACGTAATCCTTTGTAGTATGTGAAGTATTCATTGAGGAACCTCAACAACGGGACAAATATAGTAGGGCGGGTTTGACAGCATGCAAAAGTAAACACAGAAGTTTAGATTGAAATGTTTAGAGCATCATTCAGGTACCTTAGACACAATGCAGCACCTGTTAGAACAGGATTTTGGACCCAAACACTGAAAGTGAAATCTCTTCTCCATCTCGCCCATCCACTGCTACACATGTTGTGAAAGAATGATGCTGACTTTACAGTACGTGTTTGCAGTAACCAACTGATTTACACTAATCTTTGTCATGCACACATTTTGTGGCAACAAGAATCAACAGACAACCAAATAACAGCCCAGATAGAAAGACATTTAAAAGCAAATCTACAACTTCCTTTGAAAACAAAACGTTGTGGTGTTTCATTTATAACCACTTTTAAGCCACTTGGGAGAGCTCCTAAATATGTGATACTGTTGGAAGACCTGCAGGGAGAACCAGGGGTTACCTGGACAAAAGTTCAAGTAAAATGAGCCTGGAAGTCAGGGCATGCAAATATGAGCATCTGATCATTACTCTCATCCTCTGCCACACAGAATGGTCAGACAGTATTTCCCCAACCATTGCCTTTGTATAGTATGAGCAATACACGTAACGTTAACTGACATGAGGTTTGCAAACTGTTTGTCACTCTCACAACTGTCAGTCCGCCAGCTAGCTTACTGGCTAGCTAACCAGCTGCTGCAGCCAGGCTTAGCAGCAGGTAGGAAGGCGCTAGCTACCAAGAAACCTTGGCACTTGCAAAGTAACAAACTATTTCTTTGCTACGTGAAACCTGAAACGCAAAGTCTGTCCTACATTTCACGGCTGTGTGCCGCAGCGTGTCCCCCGCCTCTCCTCGGTAGAAAGCGCTGTCAGCTCTGGAACACGCCTACGTGACACAGACTTGTTTACCTCATCCGCTTGCTAGCCCCGCTGCTCTGTAGCACCCACTGCACACAAATGTCGACTGACAAAGAGTGTTAAAAAAAACAACAACTCAGTTTGGAGTTTGCACCCTACCTGTCCTGTCCCGCATGTTTCTCGGGCGGCAGGAGCCCCTCATGGTCTGGGTTTAAAGCCTCTTCTTCCCAGCGTGGTGGGGAGCGTCAGTCCCTACAGCAGCTCAGGGGGCAATGAATGAAGCAAGTGATCGCTGACAGAGAGGCGCGCTCATTATCTCCTCCATGTGCGCGCGCGCACACGCACATCCGCTTGTTATTGTCTCGCTGTACTCATGTACTTCCATATTTACCTCTACCCCCGTCTAGATATGTTTTAAGCCTTTTTGTGTATGAATCATAAGCAGTCACACATGCACCAGAGAGTGCATGCATCTACCTCTGAACCCCAGACCACAAGGGACCCCCAAAAGCCTCAGGTTCAGGCATTATTCTCACATTTGTTAGAGAATTTGCACCGCTTAAGTACAATATCAACTAAGGCGGGTCCTGCATTAACAGCTAATCTTGAGACCCTGTCTTGTAGAGGGTTATTGTGTCCAAATGCAGTTATAATGCACTGATTATTATTTTCATATCTGGTTTATATCAGTCAGGTTTAATATAATTTAATATGTTATGGTCAGTTTTATGGTCAGTGCTTTTCTTTATACTTCTTAATATTCCTATTATGTTTATTGTTTTGCACCAAAACAGCAAAGCAAATTCCTCTTATGTGTAAACTTGGCAATAAAGCTGATTCTGATTCTGCATCTGAGATGTGGTGGGGCATCGACAAAGGCCCAGCAGTAACTTTTCCATGTGTCTAATAACAGGTTAACCCGGGCCATGGCTTTTTGTGAGAATCAGAGACAAAAAGCAGAGTCTCAGGTGCATCACACATTTTTAATGAGTTTAGCCTATCATACAGATAAAACCAAAGTTTCTTTAAAGGTGCACTTCACTGTCAGTGTCAGGCTCTGTTTCAGTCTCATCTGCACTTGTGGTTCGCTGGAGCAGCTGCTTTTTTCTGAATACTTCTTTCAATGCAATCAGGATACGGTCATCTCTGTCTGCAGCTGTTGAGGAGCCCACCTAACACAGTCAAGAAAAGTTACGATCATTCAGTCCACATATTTTACATATTCAAATGGATGTTTAAAGAACTGTAACAGCATGCATCTTGGTCCTCTTACATGTTTAAAACTTTCACTCTTTCTGAATCTCTCTGGGACAACTGGAGCAGGAGTAGGTGGAGGAATCCAAGGGGGAATCTCACTCTGGCCAAGTGTGTCTGTGCCCTGTGGAGCCAGCTTAGAGGTGATGCTATGTATCGTGGAGGGAACCGGTGGCAAAGACCCTTTCTTCAGAGGAAGGGATGTGGACTCCCCTGCAGATCTCGGCAATGTCTGAGATGCTGGGCCTACCAAACATGCCAGAGCGCTTTATTAAGAGAGCCTGTACTACGTTTAAATGTTTACTTTTGAAGCATAGATAAACTTTAAAAAATAAACAACATAAAAGAAGAATAATGCACAACATTTTTCATGATAAAGTACCTCTGTTCCTTAGCTCTCTCTGCACAGCCTTTAGTCCTCCAAACTGGTTGATGATGCAGTCGACAGCTTCAGCAATGTCTTTGTCTCTCAGGTCTTCCTCAGTGAGTTTTGCCTGCATCAACAGCCTCCTCATTGTGAGGTCCTGATCCTTAAATTTCACCAAGAAAATACATCTGGGAATGGACTGATTTAGCATGCTATTTTCATATGGACTAATTACAATTTGACAGTATCATGATGTAAATTTTTGTCTATTTGTCTCATGCAGGCTATCAGCATTTCACTATGTAATTTGACTTACTGAACTGATGGTTGGTGTAACTGTCGTGGATGGTGCATCCATTGGGAAACACGCCTCCCCTTCCAAATGGTCAAGTGGCTCAATACTACAGAGAACATAAACAAAAAGAAAAGCTTAACCTTAATCCCCATGCTATCTTTCGCTACTTCTTATCGATAAAGTCAAAACATTTCTGTCACCCTGAATCATTTGGGTCACTTGTTGAGCTGTCCTCTTTTTCAGCGTTTGTTATTTCAGTAATCCTGGTCATCTCTTTGGCAAAACAGAAGAAGTAAAATGAGAGGAAACAAAGAGACTGATGCGAGTTGTCAGAGGTGCTTTAATGTGAAGAATACATCACTGAAATGTGTTGATACACATGAATCATGTATTTGTTGTTATTCTAACCTTGGTTTCTTTGGGCAGCTTCCACGGCAAGATAAAATTCCTCGGCCTCGGTCTCATTTGCGAAGTTGAGGCCAGCCTGGTGGCCCTGTGCAAACACAGTAAATCCATCTTAAACCAAGTCAAACCTAATACTCTGGTGAGCATGTTCCATACACTGCTACTTTAAAACAGGGTCACTTACTTCTGCAGGGAAAGTGTGGAAGAACTTGCGAGTTGCAGTGTACTTGAATGGGATGTACAGCTCCTGCTCCCACAGTAACTTTGCACGCTGTGTTTAAGGAAAAATAAAGGAAGGATAAAAGGAAAGGAAGAAAGCAAAGGGGTTATGAACAGCTGTTACAGTACTTATGTGAGGAACAGTAAAGCTACACCCATCAAGATAAGTCTCCCTATTGTTACTAAAGGAAATTGCAAATTAAAGGCCACACTACAAGCTGTCCCATGTGTGCAACTATACTCAAACACACAAAATGAATCTAAAATGTCACTTCATTGAGGGAAGTGGTTTGTTAGTGGATGTGAGTAGGTGGATTATCTCTAATCAGTTTTGCAGTTCCTCTTACCTTGACACAGTAGAGACGCAGGAAGCAGGAGTGAATGGACTCATCCTCCATGAGACACAATGCACCACAACCCAAACAGCTCCAGCCTGGACTCTCACCCTGGGTCTCTTTGGCCACTAGTACCTGTGCTACTGTGGTTTTGATCAGCTGAAATACACCAGTAGTCATGGGAATCACGACAATGGAATACACTTATACGAACATGTGCATATGTATTAAGAAGACTGCTCAGGAGCCTCAAATCAGAAGCCCCAAATGTGTAAATAAAGCACAAAAATGTGAAGGAAATGGACTCCCTGTTTTTTATTATGAAAATTGAAAAATACTGATTAAACGACATTGTGATTGTGTTTTTGCCACTTTCCTTTTGGTCTCAATACTTTCTTGAGAAAGTTAACTCAAGCTTGCCACCAAACTGCTTTTTTAATTTATGCGATCCAATCTGAAACCAAATCATATCTTTTGTGACTCAGAGTAACATCAGAGTAACCTTTGAGACATTCTGGTTTAGTTTCAGAGCATTAGCAGAGAGGCTGCTCCTCAGAGAGACGTGACCTCTTTTTAGAGGCTGATGATGCTGGGAAATGATCCATTTAACTTCTTTTATATCTTGTGTGAGCTTCAGGAGATCAAGTCACTTATTACATCCTGCCCTGGGCTCTCCACTCATTCAGGTCTTACATCACCATGGGGGTTTTCAGCAACCATCATCCATAGCACACTAAACATGTGGGGTGGCAGGATTAAGGTCTCATCTTTTCTCAATTAATGATTCACTTTTATTATCTGATGTTCACTGTTATGTTGATGACATACTGTTATATCTGTCTATAATTAGTATTTTCAAGTAGTTTTTGTTTTATTTTTTCACATATTAGTCCAACTCTCTGTAGTCTATGAGAGTCAACCTTTCTGTGTCATCCCCAGCCTTTATCAAAGAAAACAGCAACCTCTAAGTTTCTTAACAAAACAAAAGGTTTTTTGATCTGACTGAAATAACTTAAAACTTATGAAATCACAGTCCGAAGTCCTAAAACTATCTACGTTGCTTTTTACGTTCCAAAATGAACATCTTACTCTTACTGTTTTATGGACTTGCTCTTATGTACCGACATTGTATTAATTATGTTTGACCTTTCTTTTTCTTTCTTTGTTTTTATTTATTTCATTATTTAAAAAAACTAATTATTCTTCATCTTGCAGCACCTGCTCTGATAACATGGTGGTGTTGTACAAACAGCAGATACTAACTGTAAACAAATCACCCCCCACAGAAAGTCCATTCATCCACCAGGCCTCCTCTGATAGATGTTACTGATAACATGACAACAAACACCCAGGAAATACAAGAATTAAAGTTGCAGAGGATTATGATTCAGAGAGTCAAGTATATGATTATAGAAGAGATTTTAGACTAAAACAAAAATACATTAACATCATCCACATTTTCAACATAACAGATGAAAGTATTACTTTTGAAATATTTAACCTTCATAACACATTCACTTTTCGTGAGCATTATTTATTCAAGTTCCATTAATTCTTGAAATGTTCTTTTATAGCAATAGCAAGTATATACCAGTCTCAGACAGCCATTTAATTAGGCTGTTACACTGGTTCAAATGTTTATACATGGGTGAAAACCTGAGGTAAATTACTGGTAAGTTGTATTTTCTGGATATTAATTTGAAGGGATAGTAATGAACTGACCTTACACGGATGTCCGAGCAGACTGAAGAGGATACCTTTCTCACGGATAGTCAGGAGATCACTCATTACCTGACATCCAGGAATCAGACTTGACGCCATCACAAGACCCTTGTTTTCACCCTCTACTCACCACTACTGTCACTACCTCATCCTTTCATTCTTACTGAATGTATCCACTGAACCCACATTGAGTCCTGACCCTAACAGTAACTGGTTAGAATGGAAATATTTCCTGTACAGCTCGTAATCATGCAAATTTATTTGGCTTAGTGTACACTGTGTATGCACTGTGGCTCTCCTTCCCTAACTGAACAATTGTATACACAAAATATAACAAGAAGACATTTGTTAATCAATTGTTTACGTTATGAAATGTCACCTTTTTTACGACTCTTTAGTTTCACATTTTTAATATATTCATTTTTGCTTGTATTAATGTATTAATGCTCCACACCAGTCGAACAAAATGCAGAAGCTTGTAAAATTAGACAAGCAACTCATCTCTTTTAATCAATTTAAATCTCTTTTGACTCACATAGAGTGAATGAATGTGTTTTCTTTTGTCCCTTATGTTAATGTCCTTGGCCTGTTTGTCTTATAATTTCTTGATGTATACTGTAACTTTCGTGTTCTTGAATTGTTTTATATGTACTGTAATCAGGGGGCGTTCTTGTAAAAGATAGCTTGCTCTCATTGGCCCGCTCTGTTTAAATAAAGGTTATAATAATAATAATTTTACTTAAGTAAAATTTTACCTGCAAGAGTTTTACTTGTGTTTTGCCTTTGGCGTACTTTTTCTACCACCGGCTACACCTGATATTATTCTGTGCATATGAAAAATAAACAGCGGGTGTTGGGTTTGCAGGTTCGCTGCTATATAGGTCCTGCTCACTGAAGCTCTTATGTTTCCATTTACTGTAACTTGCAGCCAAAAACTCAATGAGTTACCGTCATACAGCAGCCAGCAGAGGCTCTCAAAGGAAGAAATTTCAAGTAAGCGGAAATGTCTGGTGAGGTTCATGGATCTTAATGTGCAAGAGAATGTTTTTACCTTGAACTCTCATAGTTTAAATATCCTTTGATTGTACATGTTACAATACCCACATAATTAGCCATCATAAAATTCCTCTAGAGGACTTATTAGTTGGAAGTAATCTTGCCTAATAAATGTCTTCTATGACTTCCACATCCAGTCTTTCTTTGTTAACAGCAAGAAGAACTAATTTCTCACAATGCCCCAAAATCCCTGCATTCAACTTACTCTCTGATTTTCACCTGACAGCAATAATAACAGTCACCTAAGAGGTTTTATAATTCTCTCATTAGCAAACAAACTGTGTAAAATCAGGTTTCCTGTAAAAAAGTGATACAACACAGTTGTAAAACATTAAAAACTAAATTTTATTTTAAATGTTACAGTAGTAACAATCAAAATAAATGACATTTATTCTACTTTAGAGTGCAATGATACAAAGAGGGAGAAAAAGTGAGTAAAATACAATAAGTGACATGCAGATGGGAAAATATTGCTCACCCAGGCTTTCATAGTTTTATACTACTTTCGTCAAATGATCATTTGCCCATGCTCTTCAGAAAATGTAACTTCTCTGTGACTATTACACACAATTCCTCCGTTACCATCTCCCCCTGTTTCGGCTCCTTCAGGAACGGGCCTCTTCCGTCTCTTTTTGAGCAGAGGGTTGTTGGACATGTCCAGGTCTTTGATCTTCACCTGGTCATAGTCAACACGCATGGTGGCCAGGGCGCTGGTCATTTCCTCCTGTTGGGAGACGGAGACATTTCATGCTGTAGAGCTGGTGCTTTACTGCCATCTTGTGGTCATATTCTGAAAATAAACATATCTAGACAGAGTGGGTCCCACCTTCACATCGTCCCACAGCTCCTTGTCCTCTGTCAAAACACGAGAGGTGTGGAGAGGTGTTGGAGGGACCACCATTGACTGCTGCAGTATAAAAAAAACACAAAAATCTTATGAATAAAAGGGGGACCAACATACAGGTCTATAGGCACAGGGCTTACAAAGTGATAACTTACACTAATCCAGGGATGGTTCACAAACTGTCCAATGGCCATCCTCTCATTGGGGTCTGTCTTCAGTAACTGAATGATGAGCTGTTTAGCTACAGAGGACATAAAATAAAGAATTTAAACAACATCAAACATTTAACCCAATACGTCTCTGGTGCAATATTAATCTATAATGATGTTTTCTTTAATTGGACATGATCTGCAGGTTGTACAGAAATTTGTGAACATGATTGGGTGGGTGCAGCATGCTACATTTAAACCTGATTTTTTGCAACGCTGACAAATTATACCCTTTTAAGTTCTTGTGGTGAACTTTTTAGCAAACAGCTGCTTATTTCCACATCCAGCAGATACAGAGCAACGTTTCCATTCATTCAGAGTTATGTTTCTGGCCACCTGATGAATATAAGTCCAATATTCACTTTTGACTGAATTTTTGGTCTCTGATATTATGTCAAAACCCTGACCTTCCTCAGAAACGTCAGCCCACTCAGGGTTGGGGAACTCATATTGGCCCAACCTAATCCTCTGCTTCATGCCTGGAGAGATGGCCTGACCTGTGTTTGAGTAGAACGGAGGAAACCCACACAGACTAGAAGTACAAGAATAGAGAAGAAGAAACTCTTTTACTTTGCTGTCTTCAACCAAAACACAGTGCTGAACATTAACATACAGTATACCAGAAAGGCTATAAATGTGTCATTAAGTTGAATCAGTTGCAGACGCACATGATACTCACAGAATGTACATTATTACGCCCAGAGACCACATGTCACATGATTTGTCATATTTTTCCGGCCCAAGCACTTCTGGGGCTGAATGGACAAATAGACACCGAAAAAAACCAACACAATGATGTGGAGAATGAAAGACACACTCGCACAAAAGCAGGTCTATATGCAGGCACACATTGACAACATGAGTAAAAGACAGGAACCATTTTCAAAAGCTATACCGGTAAGTGCACACTTATAATGCTTTATGTTTATTTATACTTTCTTTATACTTATTTATATTTCTACTGTTTATTGTTTTGCTCCAAACTACCAAAGTAAATTCCTCGTTTGTGTAGACCTACTTGGCAAAAAAGCTGATTCTGACAATATTGGCACAAATGCAGGGTACCTGCGGATTTCACTAAAACTCCTACTATCGCATGCCAGCAAACACTCACCAACGTAATATGGCGTGTAACAGGGAGTTTGGAGGGAGTTGTGCAGCGTCGTCTCCTTAGCAAAGCCAAAGTCAGTCAGTTTTAGTGTAGCGTTACTCTCCTTGGTGGTATAGAGCAGGTTTTCAGGCTGTAGTGTGCATGAGAATGAGAAAAAGAAAACTATTAAGAGATTCAAAATATAGAAATTCTTCCTTACATTCTCTGTGAAGAATTACTTTGACAGCAGCAGTACCTTTACGTCCCTATGAGCAATGTCCATGTGGTGGAGGTACTCTATGGCCGTGCCAATGTCATGCATGATCTCTGACGCCTCTGATGGACAGACATGACATAGATGTAACATTTACTGGACACAATATAGAATCCCATAAATTTAAACTACTTAGTGTGAACTCTACCCCACCTCTCTCTGTGAAGGCCTGGTCGCCTCTGGCCTGAATGCGACTGAACAGCTCTCCTCCCTCCATACTGAGACAAGATTAACAAAGACATCAGAACTGGGGCAGCGAAGGGACTCTTGGCAAACAGAGTTCTCCGCTGCAATCATGGTTTGACAACAAAGCACGTCATTGTGCCTCACAATATGCTGCTCAGATGAGTCCAGTCTTCTGAGCCACGGCAGACTCAGATGGCTCATGATGCATTAAAGGGAAAATCCACCCAAAAACAAGCTATTGTGTTCATTTTACAGTTAATACAAACACATATGATGTAAATGAGAAGATGGTGTTACCAGGTAACACTTGATTCCCATGGGATCA
The DNA here is from genome assembly GCA_011952105.1 of Coreoperca whiteheadi. Classification (NCBI taxonomy): domain Eukaryota; kingdom Metazoa; phylum Chordata; class Actinopteri; order Centrarchiformes; family Sinipercidae; genus Coreoperca; species Coreoperca whiteheadi. The sequence continues at coordinate 15,654,343 of CM022473.1, forward strand.
AAGTACGTTTTTCTTCAAGACTTCACATATACAAATGAGCTTTATTGTGCAGCTTAAAGTGTAGCTGTGCATCAGATAGTGTTCCCATATTCCAATAAAACTGGCTTCTGTCAAAATCCATGTGAACTCTTGGCATTAAAATATGTAGATGGTGCTGAATGCAGGTGTGAATGCAGCCCAAAACACAATGGGGATACAAAGGCATCGACTCACTCAAGTCACAATGACATGTGGTCAGAGATGCAAATGAAAGTTGATTCTGCAGCAAACAAATAGCACAACACTCGCCATTACCATTTTGTCCCTCTGTTGCGCTGCACTGTGATGTCTTACTTTCGTTTTTACTTTGTCTTTCAGTCTGAGTATAATTATTTGCACAAGTTGTATTCAAACAAGGACAAAATAACAATGAAAACAACTGTATATAGACAGGGAAAAAAAGCCCAAAACTGGTGTTTGTGTTTTTGCTACCCAAAGAACATAAAATAGCAAAGATATACAGTACCAGTCAAACGTTTGGACACACTTTCTCATTCAAGTAAATGGGAAAGTGAGTCCAAACGTTTCACTGGTACTATATGTAGACTATGTAAAAAAGAACAAGATTTCCAAAAATATACAAAAAAATGGGTCATTGTTTTTTAACATGTGTTGTGGGACTTTAAGGAGCATGTAAAAAAAAAGTTCCACAAGCTATTTAAAATAAACATGTTATATACAAGCACAAGGTGTGGAAGAAGCCTTGGGGAACAAAGAACAATCAGGATTTTAAAGTTGTTTTATGCAAACAGAAACAAACATTATGGGAGAGTGCATTTGATTGTGTATTAGTCTTTTTTAGCAGCAGTTTCATTTTCCCCAAAGTCCAAAATCAAATGCAAGCATAAAACTAAAGATCACTATCAAAACTTTGACTCAAAATGTATTTGACTAACATTCTTATGCCAGGTGAGCTGAAACCAAGTTCAGCTGGATCCAGATGCCATCCAGACATTTTGTAGACACAACATCCTAGTTCTGAACTGGGCACCATAGGAGTTGCTCCCTTATTCACATATGAAGCAGCTTTAGGATGTATGACTTCATACAGTCTCTCTCTGCTGTGCAGCTTAAAAAGAGACTTTTTCAAACCCATAAATGAAGACAAGCATTGGTTTTCCCATAAAGGGAAAATATAACAAAGTGCTAGGATTGCTCACCACTCCATTATGATGAGGAGACATTTCTTCCCCTGGTGCATGTTCTCATACAGGCTGAGTATTTGAACGATGTGTGGACCTCCGGACACTCGGCAGTGCAGCTCAACTTCCCGTCTGGCTTTAGGAGTATCATACAGGATCTGCTCCACGTCACAAAAACACATATCAATTAAATGCTACTGTCTCATATTTGTCACAGTCCCAAAGGTAGATATGCTTAATTGATTTTGTTTAAAGATTAGTTTGACATCCTTGTCAAGAAATCAATAAACACACACAGAAACAAACACATGCCCTAATGTGAAGACACTCACTGTTTACAGCACTACTAGTGGCCTCTAAGCCATTAATCTGCAACTGTTTGCTAAGCAGTCATTTCTGGAGAGAACATTAAGAGTGAATACTTCAACACTTCACTGCATTTAGCAACATGCTTTCTCTTTAAAGAGATAGTGCTGCCTGCAGCTGTGGTATCATGCACAGGGGAGGAGAGGATATCGTATCTTCCTACCCGACCCCAGCCCAAATCCTTGTGGACATTACAATGCATTTTGAGCACTGGAGGAGGAAAAAGGCTCAGATATGAATGTTTATAAGTGGTGTGACTTTCCTCCAAAGCCTTTATGCACAAATCACAGCATTGCCACTCACAGAACACAAGGTTACCTTCACAGTTAGAGCTAGCTCTCCACATGTCCTCATACCTTTTCGGTCGTGGCTTACCACCAAAGATATCCCAAAGCAAACATGTGGAGGCACTCATGGGGGTGCTCTTCCTGTTTATATTTTCTTAAGGCTTTGCTGCAACCGTACAGTCAACTGTTTATTGACTTACCAGAATGGAATTTCTCACGACTCCTATTTCCCAAGTTGGCATTTAAAAAATGACTGTAAACATTCAGGCTGAATACTTAATGTTGAGTAGATGAGTGAAAAATGCAGGTTTTTGCTTTTAAATGTCAGAGGCACAGATGTTGATGTTAAGTATTAACAGAGCAGATCATTGTCCACGCAACAATCGTGGAAACTGTGTCAAAGCATCCCAGACAGCACATCACTGTCTGAAAGACACGTCCACTGTCTGGGTAGCTCAGTAACTGAATTTGATTTCAGATTAGTGCCACATGCATCCATGGTTGAATTGATATTTCCTCAGCTTCACATAAAATCCACCCAACATCACAAAAATCTAAATTCTGGACAGATTTCCAGTGTAAGACTAAATGGTGGAGATCAGAGGACTGTTTAGATCACACCGGATAAAGAAGCAGACATGCACACACCTTGAGGGCACACTTCTCTCCTGTTTTCTTGCAGTAACATTCCAACACCTTCCCATTGATCCCCAGGCCGAGAACCTGGGCTGTGATTTTATAGTCATCTGTCACTGCATGTCTCCTGAACTCCAGTTTGGAGTAAGCAGGTGGCTGGAGGTCAGTGAGGCCGATGCCCAAGCTGCTCCCCAGGCTGTGGGAGTCACTGTGGTGCGTTGTCAGGTTCTGCGCAGTAATGGGATTTACAGACTGCTCCTCCTGGTTATGATGCATGTTTTTTTTTCTCTGTAAAAGCCAGATGCGGAGCAAATCACATCAGTCTCTGCCACAGAAAATATCAGGTGTCATCCTAGTTCATCCGCGTACGTCCAGATGACTTTCGTACTTCCCAAAAGAACATCTCGACCCACTTTGAAAAACTACGAGCGATATGAGGTAACGTATCCTATCTATAAAGACCTCATTGGAGTACAGAAAAGGGCGGAGGTCTGAAATCGCACCGTTATATTGGAACAGAGAACTTGAAAAGACTCCACCTGATCGCTGGATGTGTGTGTAGAGATTGTAGAAAGACACTAAATGACTGAGACAAAAGAAAATGCGAAAGAAATCTGGTACCCCCGCCTGGTCCTCCTCACCGTTATCTGCCTTCTACTGCAGGGTACACCAACCTCTCCAATTCCCTTACGTCAGCGCGGAGCGGCTCAAATTCATTTTCTTAAAGGAACAACCACGCGTAAAGACGCACGGCAAGGTACCAGTGGAGAGAGCAAAAGACCGCAATCTATGACCACAAATGTATCTAATAAGTACATGGTTCAAGTCCAGCGGCATAGTGATGAAAAATGTACCGCTAAAAGAATATTGTTGTGACCCCTTTATAGTTTTTGTGGAATCTCTCCAGCTGTCCTCATCACATTTCATCTCGCGAAAAAAACACTGACCACAGACAGGAAGTAAACTGTGCCCTACTGTATATGTAGAATGCCAATAAAGCCATCAACTAAGCCATCAAGATGGCGTTAAGAGGTTGGGAGTGGGAGATCTTCAAAGGACGCCATGGCATTACCAGGGACATACAGGATGCCAAGAAATCATTCAAATCTGACATTAACAGTATTATGGAGGTCAAGAAGGGACAGAGAAAAAATATTTATATTGATGCCACGAAATGCTATTGTGTGACCACAAGATTCAATTCGTTCCCAAGTTTTAAGTTGTGGCCATGAGATAAGTGTATATAGACAGAACCACTTAAAGGACTTAAACAGCTGATGCAAAGACAGATCTCTGAGGAAAAGACCACAGCCAGGGCTTAAAGCGGAATATTTAATTTATCTCTTCTGTCATTCTCTTATTCCCCTTACTTTATGCCTCAAAGCAAAGCAACTACACGTTTTGACTGTAAATAATCTACTGCCGTGCTCTTCTCTTTCCTTCCATGACTACTGATGTGCTCATAGAGCATTTGTTTTCCATATATTTCATTGAAACATTTGGATTATTTTGGACTATTTATGGTCTCCTTTCTTCTATACTTTTGAGCCAGGTTGTGTAAAAGAATGTTGTGTGATTATGTTAGTAATCTGTCTGTGTTTGTCTGACAAGGGGCTTAAGGGCAAGGTGCTTTTATTGAGCACGAAAAACTTGTTTGGACAGGCATCAAAGTGGAAAGTATGTACAGTTGAAGACAGAAACAAACCTGTTGCTTTGGAGGTTTCAACAGCTGTGACCAAAACTTGGATTTGGCATCTAATCAGATAACCTTTCAGTCTCTGCCTCCTGCTTTTTACAACATTTTCTTTTCCTTTTTGCACAATGTAAAATAAACCACAACTACATTTCTCTGCCATTAACCGGTCACTGACATTTTGATTGGCATTATTGGACACATTCTTTTTGTAGATTATTGACAAATAAAGGCTTTATTAGTTATACAGACGTGTAGTTTAATTTTCAGCACAGAACGAAAGAGAATATATTCTTGCAAATTAAATTATTAAAACAGCCTAACATTATATGGTAGCTGGCTTTGGATTCTGTGTATTCATGGAAAGCAACTTATGTAACAACATTGCCACTGATTCATTAACTAGTTCTGTCTAAATGTTATGCAGGTCTTTGTGGGGGATTTCTAGAAGACTGTGTATAATTTCGACAGCTAGATAATGTCTGATTCAGACACTACAGAAGTGATTATAGATGCAGGTTCCCTTTGCTGTGTGTATGTAGTTAGCTGCTAACCTATGCTAAAGTGTTGGTTATCCCTGCAGGGCACGGTCCAGCACACGCTCATCCTGCACAGGAAAGGGCATGGTGACACGCAGCTGCCTGTTCTCCTCCATGGTGCGCTGGATGGTCTCATAGGCGTTGGAGTTTCCAGACCAGCAGCGACGAGCCACCTGCAGCGCACAGAAACAGATCAGAGCCAGCCAGCAATCGTCTGCAATTTCAGCACGTTGTAAACAATAAGTGAGGCTATAAGCTATCATGCTGCTCTTCTCTCCACACTCTCACCCCACTGGAGACGTCCCAGTTGAGCATCAGACTGGCACGGTTTGCTGCCTCCTCTGAGCCGTCCAGAAACAAACCAAACCCTCCATTTATTACCTCGCCCCTGTAGGTGACACACGAGTTAAAATAATAAAAACACTGACTTAGTGACAGATAAGTATTAATTAAATATATGGTTTTGATGAATCACAATAACCATTCACACAGATTAGTATTTACTGGATGACCAGCCAGCCTTACCAGCCAACACCACCGCCGTTGTGCAGGGCTACCCATGTGGCGCCCCTGAACGCATCACCGACAAAGTTCTGGACAGCCATGTCTGTAAGGGGGAGACATCGTGAGCTGTCACTGACTTTTTAAAAAGATTCCTGCAGCGTTACTGGTTTATTCGAATAAAGAGAGAAAGGAAACAGAGGCTGTATGCAAACAAGATTATGAGTTTGTGGGCTAAGCAACAAACCTCAAACACAGCTACTGTATTTTTATGTCTTCATGTTTTTATCAGTTACTCGGAAAATATTCTGCGTGGGCTGTAGTGCTGCTCCCTTATATTTGATCATCTGTCACAATTTCTCCACTCCCCAGTCAAGTTAAATTGCATCATTGTTGACAGAACAAAGCATACAACTGACAACACATGATGAATGTTACACTGTCCTTGTCCTGTGTGCAATCTGAGCCACTGGTTTCCTACTGAGAGAAGAAAACCTCCAAACTAAGAAGCGAGTGCTCATCATATGTTAGTTTTAGGCTACAAATGTTTAGGTGCTCTTACTTTCCAGGCAGTCATCATTATATCAGTATGATATAAAAATCAATTTGCAGAGACTTAAAACTTGCTTGAGGTTATGTATCACAGTCAATAGCAGGTTTCCTTTCATTTTTGTTACATTATTGTTGTCTGGTAATGCAGCTGAAAGCAGGACGTGTTTGTTTCTGTCAAAGGGTCTAAAATAGACAAATTGTCATATTAAAACTGCAAATTAAACTTAGATTGTTCGTAGTTTTTTACAGCTGTAGCGAACATACCACATACCTGCACAGAAGGCAGATCCATCATACACATTAGAGGTTTCTCTGAAGGGGCTGTCTGTGCCACTAACGTCATGATGGTCTCTGCTTATAACCACAGGAGCCTGAGCCACAGAAAATAACACGAGACACTGTTGATACTCCAGTGAAAACTTGATATCATGCAGGCCACAGTAAACATGAAATAATTTTCTTACCGAAACTCTTCCATCAGCAACAGCCTGGTTGATAGCCAAAGCGATGCAGACTCTTCCTTTCTGGTCAGAGTAGAGGATTCTGGCTTGGGATCCCACAACCTAAACAAAGAAAATACACCAAAAAAGTCAACTTGTTGCAGCTGCGTATCTCTTCATCAGATTTACACTGAGAAAGCAAATGCAGGCGGTGGTTGCTGGGAAAGTTACTGACCATTTTGTGTTTCCCAGCCTCTCTGATCCAGCGGATGTTGTCATTGTACTGCTGTCTGATGCGATCAGTCACATTGGCACTAATTTCTTGCAGGACAGTAGAAGCAATGTCGTCCGTTAGAGCAAGATCTTGGGGGTCGCCAGATGTGCACACCCAGCGAAACGGGCCAAAGCCAGAAGAGAAAATGTCCCTGTGGAAAAGGCAGAAGGAGAGAGATCACAAACTATTTATTTAGTGGTCTGTCTTTTTCTACAGTACTGTTACAGGACCAATAATAAGAAAAAATAAATAAATCTTATCTTAAATAAATAAGAAAATGTCTCACCCCATAATGTGCTGGACATAAGAAGGGTAACGGAATTCTGTTGCTCCTCCACCAACTTTTTCTACCTCTGCTCCTATAAAAACAAGAAACAGAAGCCTCTTCATTGTTCCGATGCGGACTGAATGATAATGATGAGATATTCTGAGTGTGTGAGTTGTGTGAGTGTTAAGTTACTGACCAGCTCTCTGGGCCTCCAGGAGAAATGCGTTGCCATAGTCCCAGAAGAACATACCAGCATCAGACAGCTTGTTGATGGCCTTAATGTGTCTTCGGAGGCTGTGATCGTATGTAAAACGTATGTTATTTTAGCTTAATAGACCCATATAATGCAGAAAATATACCATAGCAAAAGTCCATCTGTGTGATTAATTTGACCTTTCTTGGACCATGGTTCGGAAAAGATTAGGATCAGTCGACATGAGCTGATTCGCCTGGCAGAAGCTGAGCTGGACTGGGTAGTAGCCTCCATTATATGGGTTGTGAAGGGAGGTCTGGTCTGAACCCAAATCCACCAGGAGCTGCCCAGTCCTCTCATACTCCAACAGCAGCCTCTCCCTAGTTAGAAAGTTAGAAAAGTAGGACAAAGATGTCAAAAGCATATAACAAAATGTGTCTCTTTCACTGTGGCTGCAGACATGTGTCGTTGTGTCACAAAGTTTTCACCTCTCACTCACCACAAGTCTACAATGTTGCCATGGTAACCCAGACTGAGGGGAATCTTGGAGGTCTTGGCCTCTCTGAAAGACACAAAATAATAAGACCTGCTGTATCTTACAGCAGACAGGCTCTGTTATGGGATACATCGTACTGTCTTTTCTGTGGGATTTGAGGCCCTTTTCCCTGAGTTTGGAGCAATGCTAACATGCTGAACATGTAACTTATAACAACAGACTGCCCAGGTAGCAGTGGTGGAATGTAAAGTACATTTATTCAAGTACTGTGCTTAGTAAACATTTGAGGTAAATGTACTACACCTGAGTCACTGTATACTTCAACTCATCTACATTTCAAGGGAAATATACTTTTCACTTTGTAAAAATGTACATACAAAACATATGATGAGGTGCCATTTTTCTACATCGCGTACTTTTAATTTAGATACTTTCAGTACAATTAGCTAACAATACATAAAGTATGTATTTTTTAATGCAGGACTTTTATTCATAACTGCGTATTTTTTACAGCGCAGTATTGCTACTTTTACTTAAGTAAAAGGTGTGAATATGTCCTCCACCACTGCCAGGTTGGGCTTTATTTAGCTAACAGGGCTGCCGATTAATCCTGCGAGTATTGCAAGTCTGGACTTTTACAGGATGGAAGTGACAATATGATGTCCCACAGTGATACTGAGAAAAACCCTCATGACCGTAGAGAACAGTTAAATGGAAGAGGAACAGTAATAAAACCTTCTCTCTTTGTTACCTGATGCGTTTAATGCAGTGCTCCTTGCTGCTGGTGACTTCCATCAGCCAGCCCTGCTCATGTCTCTTCCTAAGAGGAGCCTCATCCACCTACATGGAAATCAAACTCACACAATCACATTGACATACAGTACTTCTTTCATTCTTGCTCAGTCAGCAGGGAGTATTGACGGGAAATGACTGGATACCATCTGACCTCTGCAATCACGCCAACACAACCGGCAATGACAGCAGCTTTAGCCTGAGCTCCACTCATGCCCCCCAGGCCAGACGTCACAAAGACACGCCCCCTCAAGTCATCAGAGCCCAGGTACCTCCGGCCAGCATTTAGCACAGTCAGCTTCACAGAAAAACACAAGGAAACAACTAAAAAAACAGGAAGTGCAAATACAACATGTGTACACTCAAGGTTTTGATTTAAAGCAGTGGTTCCCAACCTTTTTGACCTGTTACTACAAAGAAACGTCTACTTGTGACCCCTCCTCATATTGTTTTATTCAAAGAGCGGTTGTGGCTTAGTGGCAGAACGGTTGGCTCCCTATTGGAAGGTCGGCGGTTCGATCCCCCAGTCATGCATCGAAGTATCCTTGAGCAAGATACTGAACCCCAAAATTCTCCCGAAGCTGCGCCTTCGGTTTGTGAATGTTCTCATATATAAGTCGCTTTGGATAAAAGCGTCTGCTAAATGTAAGAATTTTTACAGGTGTGAAGAGGTGAAACTACCCAGTATGATAAAGAAAATCTTGCTTCTGGTGATAATCTAGTGACACCAATCTGACCTCTTGGTGGGGGTCCTGGCCCTTAGTTTGGGAGCCGCTGTTTAAAAGTAATCCATATTTTGCATGAGGAAATACTGGAGTGCTGCATGCACATTGTTTGTTTTTTGATTTCACAAACCACAGTGCCATGAACAATCCCTTGAGGTCCAATGTAGCAGTAGCTGCCTGCTGTCATTTGACCGTACCTGAAAATGGAAAAACAAAAGAACTCCGATTACATCAAGAAATCTGCACCCACATGGGAGGCTTAATATAGCATAACTGTCTTCCTGATAGAAGATAATGGAGAAACCAAATAACAGTATGAAAAGCACCTTAAAAAACTTACAGCGACACACCAAGGGCAAACATCTTTTCATACTGCTCTTTGGAGGAGTAATTTGGAATAACCTGAGTGATGCAAAATATTGGTATGTCAGCACACAGGGATGCAAGTATCAGTTTAGGAAATCTTGTGGGCAGTTACCATGCCGTTGGTGATGATGGCGCGAGGTGAGGAAGGCTGGCTGGGGAACAGGCCCATGGGATGACCGCTATACATGACCAGTGTTTGATCCTCTGTCATCTCACTCAGGTAACGCATCACCAGGCGAAACTGCACCCAGACATACAGAAATTGTCAATATTCATCTAGTCAGACTCAATACATCATTACCAAACCCACTAGATGAAGACAAGCTAACCCAGAGCTTACCTGGGCCCAGTTACTAAACACCTGTCCATTCCCTCCGTAGGTGACGAGCTCCTGGGGGAACTGAAGGATAAAGAAAAATGAAGTTGTCGTCGAGTAAATAAATTAATCAGAAGACTTAAGAGATTTAGCAAACCTTGTTACCAAGTGAATACAAGCTGCGTTGGAGGCTCACCTGAGCAACTGCTGGGTCCAAGTTGTTCATGATCATCAGCATTATGGAGGCTGCTTGACGTGTGCGGCATGGGTACTGATCTATGGGGTAAGCTCTGAGGAAACAGAGGGAAACTCACATCACCGTTGTTGTGGAACGAGGAAAAAACAGACAAAACCATCTTAAAGCGAGACTATGTAACTTGACTATGAGTATGTAGCCACGAGTTTTAAATACAGGATGACACTTTGAATTTCTATTTATTTCTGGTGAGATACGGTGTGTTTGCTTGTTGTTTCACTTTGTGGTAAAACTATTGAAATGTTTATCTGAAGTCATGAAGTCAGCTGAGTCCAAGCTGACTCCGGCAGTGTTTGCCAACATTATCCAACATTAGCCACCATATGCTACCGGTCGTACCAGACCAGTAAGGCTGTAGCAGAAAAACATTATAATGTGTTGCATTGAATAAGGGTGCATTTTGTTGCTTATGACTTTAACTTTTGATTTGTAACAGTAAGATTGTGCCATTTCTTCTTTGGAAAGTTAAAACCTTGTGTAAATGAAAAAGGCTCAGTGTGCAGTATGTTATGCAGCAGGGATTGTCATTAAAGCCCTACTTGCAGCAATATCAGCAGGTCAGTAACGTCGGCCAGTGTTAAATTAAGACAGACACATCAGTATCTGTGTTCTAACTTTGTTTCTATTATTTATAAGGATTTAATTTTCAGTTAACAAAATTACCAAACTCGTACTTTCAGATACTGTCATTTTTAATAATAACGTTTACAGGTCAACTGTAGAATATTCTGCCTCAGCATATATGTCTTAACTAAAAAGGAATACCAGCTGATAAAAATGTATCCAATTTATTCTACTCTCAAATATCAACATGGATATTGGCCTAAAAAATCCCATATCCATAGCCAGGTTGCCTCACCTCATGCGTAACGTGGGGCAGAAGCGGTACATGTAGATGTGCCCGTACTGCCGCAGCTCTTGAGCAAATTCGGGTGCAAGTGTTGCGTGGTGGGAGGGGGGGAAATAACGCAGTGCATTTCTTAGCGCCAACTAGAGGGAAGAGGCATTTACAGTAGGTTAATGAACACAAACAGTACAGCACAAAACCAATGTGTTAGTAAAGTCAGAAATAGATGAGGAGATCTTTTACACTTTTAGGCCCCTCCTAATATAAACGGGGTAGAGCTCTCACTGTGTCTCTTGTAATTATTGACTGAAGCCTTTGCTCTAAGTTTGGGCAATCAGTTGAAGACCTTAGAGAATAATCAATTTTTTAGGGCAGCCCACGAGCCAAGAGTGGTGATGCAATAAGTCAGAGTACACTAATAGTTGTGCTTCCACGGATACATTTATAGTAAAGCATTTGTCCAACATGACAGTGAGCTGTAACCTCCTTTAGACCACTCTCACATTACTACATGATTAAAGGTCGCCTGCTTTTATTTTGATAGCAGTTTGACAGTGTTGTCTGCAGCCAAGCTGGTCCATGTGCAGTGTTTCCATACCATCAGACAAAATATATTTACAAATTATTGAATGACAAAGGTGATCCAAATTTTGAATTCACTGAAAATGCTTGTGTATTTTACTCACCCGCTCCTCCTCTCCTGTAAGGTTGGGGGTCCTCATAGGTGCATGTGGCACATTGGAGTCTCTTCCCCGGTTAAGAGGCAAAGGATCCAGGGGTAAACCACTGCATATCTCCTTTAAAGAAGACATCCTGTTGAGTATTTTCTGTCACACACAGAGATCCAGCTGGAGACTGAAGGCAGCTCTCACCGTCACTGCAAATGGTCTGCTATGGAGAGAAAGACTATGTGCTCAAGATTTCAGGGCGATTACTCTTCACCTTATTGTCTCATTGGCTTTTTGGTTGTCTTTGCCCTTCTCAATCCACCAATGGTACGGCACGAATGGAAACGGTGTTTGGTAATTATTGATCCCTGAGGCATTTTGAAGTGGCACATGCTTCAGTGGACAAACACTGCCACAGATCTCTGACCCCTGATGCTTAGATGTGTCTCAGTTAAACAAAGGTGCCTGCCTGAACCTTTGGACAGGTCAATAACTATTATGTAGAATCTGTGTCAATCTCAAGAGATCAGGCAGGGATCAGTTTTTATTGAGTGTTGAAATCAGTTTATTTGCTGTGATATTATCAAAAATTATTTGAGAATTTACTTTTCAGCAAGCTTACAGGGTCAATATTTTGCACCTAAGGAGGGTGGACTGCACAAACAAAAAAACAAAGCGGTTAATCATAATCATTAAACAAATGAATACATTACATCTCTTTATAAAATAAATACATTTCACAGCGCAAACACCTGACAAACATGGGAGTACATGATGTGAGAAGCCTCCAAATATGGTTTCTAGGTGTATTTGGAGATGTTGCTGCACTCTCCAAAGAATCTGTATTCTGCTTGAATTAATTGGAACCAGATACAATTTCCAGGAAGTAACCATATTCAAGAGATTCTTGTGTAACATGTTTATGGTCAACTCAATGTTACCCTCTGCTACAACTGCTCATGAGTTCTAATGATGACAGCACATCTGCTTTTTTGAAGTGTAGACTTGCAACATGATGGTGAGGACAGAATAAGGTCATTTTTGCGATTCCAGGAGATATAAGGGATAAACAACAATGATACCTACACAAGAACCAAAGAGGTATAATACAGTTTATTATAAAACTTATAAAACAATATTCACTTCAAGTCACTGCAATCAGTCCTTTGTTGCACACAAACGATTCAGTTAAGTTAATCTGAGGTAAACGTTTTAAGTTGGACTATAAAAGTGCCACAGGACAGAGGGGAACTGTGGAAACACACACGACTCGAGATACCACAGTAGAAATTGCAAACTATTCTTCAGTCCATTCTTCACAACTCTGTGAATCTAGCAACTTTATCGATAACATTACTAATATAAACTTTGAGTCAAAGTTTAATATGAATATAAACTTTGCATAGCACATAATGTACATGTAAAACGCAATATGCTGAATCATAAGAAAATAGCACATATATACGCTAGAATGGAAATGTTACTGCAATCTTACAGTTTCAGACCTTGTTATGGTAAATCACAGCATGGGCAAGGTGAACCGTGTATCTTGACACAAAGGAAACGAAAAACAAATGCACTATACACCTCGGTGTGTATAATACGCTTGGTCCAGTAAGATCTTGATTAAATTAATTATTCTTTAATCTCATTTTGCTTGAACCCAAAGGCATCATTGAACATGAATTTAAATACTCAAGATTGTCATTTTTTCATTGATAACACTGTATTAGTTTAACAAACGTATAAGCCCATCATATTCATAAATACAATGTTTAAAGTCCACATGAAATTAAATATTATGTGTTTTGGTCTGCTACGGCATACATGTATCTACTCTGTTAACCACATGTCCTGCGTTCCCCTCAAAGGAAAATTCAGAAACCAAAAAGGGAGAAATTTAAATCTATATATTTGGGTTTCACGATGGCGATTAGCTCACCGTCTACGTTTGCAGCCAATCAAATCGCATCATTTTGAGCCATATTTGTATATAGCAGCAGCCACAGACTTTGAATAACAACCCACATTAGGGTTCCTGCTAAAGTCTCCTTATCTAACTTACAAACACACGTCTTGTCCCGCACTTTGGCTTGTTGAACGAGCGACCAAACAAACATTCACTGAGGAAAGGTGCACTGCTAACATCAGTTTGCAGGACAGATAGCTAATTAGCTGCAACACATTAAACAGCATTTAAACTTGATTAGAATAGCTTCGATGCTGCCGTGGTCCTTACTCTTCAATAAAGCTAACAACGCACTGTCTGTCCATGGCTTGTTAACTATGGGGGAAGTTTGTTTACTTTGTCTCTCCTTCCGCTGCCGGCCACTCAGTCTGCTATCTGCTGTCAATCAAACACAGACACTAAACCTGCCCGTCCACACACTAAGAGCAAAATGAGCATTTCTGATATTTACCCAAAAACCTTTTTTTTTCCTTTTATTCAATAATAAAAAAAAAAACTATTAACAGTACATTTAAAGAACATGTTGACTTTATTTTTGATGGCAAAAAGAGATAACTAAATGTGATTTCAGTTGGACTTTAAAGCCTTGTGGCTCATGTTGCCACCAAGGCTCATCATTAGCTTTCCACTGAGCCCTCTGTGTTGGGTTGTGTGATATTAGAGTCTTGCTCAGTAGCAGATATTGAGTTTGCACCTGACGTTTCTGCAGATGCAGAGTCTTGTGAGGTCTGGTCTGTTTCTGATGACTGTCCTTGTGCCACCTTCTCATCTTCTTGAGGATAGAGTTCTGGGTAACGCTGCATACACTCTTGCATGGCCCTGAACTGCTCCAGGCACTCAGAGCCCTTCACCTCCTCCTTACTATAGTGGAAACAGGAGAAGGCATCCTTAAAATCAGTCCCACAGGGACCACTGGCCATCCCACCCAGGCAGGGGCAGTTCCAGTTGATTTCCCCACTGGGAAGAATCAGACCTAGGATGAAAGAGGAGGTTTAAGGGAATATGCAGCTAATAAATGTGTTCACCAAGCAAGAATTTAGCCTGAGAACAGGTTCCTCTTGGTAGTTCTACTTCTCCTCACCTCTCTCCTCATATGGGTCATTAGGATCTTCCTCTACAAGCTCAGCACTGCTGGGTGTTGCATGATCCTCTTTGGTGACAAAGATGATTTGGTCTTTACCTGTTGTGTAAAATGTGGAAGAACAACACAAGCAAATCGTCAGTGAAATGTCCTGTGTCCACCTATTGCAACCCAAGGCTTGCTAAATGACATCTACAGCTTCTACTTAATATTCTGTGATTAATAACGTAATACTACAGGTTCTGAGCATACTGAAGCTGAAGTTCACCATGTGAACAGTGTCCTGCACATTCCTTAGTAGAGCCTGATAAATTGTCCAGGACAATCTATATTAGCTTGTGACATGTATGTCGGCCGATAGGTAACAAAAAATTTAGGTTTGAGGTAATTCAGAAACAATAGACATTTCATAGTTTGTTAGTTTGTCCACCAGAGGCAGCCTCTGTGCATATGATCAAGATTAATTATCAAATCAAATGCAAAGGATCCTTGAGAATAATGTTTGTTAAAAAACAACTATCAACCAATTGATATTTCTTCAAAAGCTCTGTTTCAAACACATATTTCTTTGTGGGAAATGTCATTTACCTTCTAGCCCTTGTATTATAAGTGTGTATAGGCTCTATACTGTGTGTGTGTGTGTTTATATATATCTGGCAAAACAAGTTGTACATTACTAGAGTACGCCTGAGTGCACACTCAGGCACACATATGTATTATAGTGTATTACACTCTGCATTTGTTGGCATGCACCATATGGTATTTAGACAGGTAACCAAATGGCCTAATCATCAGAAAGACATTTCTGAAAATCACTTTTGGTTCTGGAAAATTGTGAGGGGCATTTTCCACTATTTGTGACATTTTACAGACTAAACGATTTTGAAAAAATATAATAGGCAGATAAATATATTATGGGAATTATTTCGGTAAAACACAAAATAAGAATCGGAGCATGTGAAGTGAAGGGATGAGGTACATGAACATGTTTTTCCTTTGATTGTGGACTGGTGAGTCTTATGAATATGACCAGCTCAGTGGTGGAAGAAGCATTCAGATCCTTTACTTAACTACAAGTACCAACACAACAATGTAACGATACGCAATTACAAGTAAAAGTCCTGCATTCAAACTCCCACTTCAGTGAAAGTATATTAGTATTATCATCAAAATGTACCTAAAGCATCACAAGTAAAAGTCCTCATCCTGAATATAAAAGTCCCCTGAGTGTTATATAAGTAGAGTATCGATGACAGTATTAGATTGTTAGCGCTTTTGCTTCAATGCAGGGGTACAATTTTACTGTCTTAGCTGATCAAGATGGAACTAGCTCTACATGAAGTTAGGTAGTGCAGTGGTTCCCAACCTGGCCCCCTGAAAGATGACCAGTAAACACTGCTTTTTAGTGAGGGGTCACCAGCCAAACAGGATGGGAACCACTGGTTAAATATCTAACAATTCACTGTATTCGATTATATTATTTTTTTTTGTAAAATATGTATCTACAAAGTTGTATCTATAGTTGTCAAATTGATATAATAGAATAAAAAGTACAATATTTCACTCTGAATTGTAGTGGAGTGTTAAGTATAAAGCAGCAAAAAAACATTAACACTAAAATAAAGCACAAGCCAATCGTACTTGAGCAAATGTACTGAGTTTGGAAGAGTTATCCTCCAAACCGAGGTTAGTCAGGATGTTTTCATGATGTCAACAAGAGAGAAAACCTTGACTTTTAGTCACGACAATGAACGGACTCAAAGTGACTTTTTATGAAAAACGTCCTACGGTGAGACATTGGAAGAAATGCAACATGACACCCTGTAACGTTACTGTCGCTGGTCAAGGTTAAACACTGTACGTTAGCCGACAGTCCCTGTTCACTGATGTAGCAATTAAACATTATAACAGTTCTGATTATTAATGCCATCTTAGCAAGAGGCTTGTTAATAGATTTTTAAGAACTAAGTTAGGTGCTACATTGTTCTGTTTTCATTCAGAAAAAACAACAACTTCAGGGTTAGCTCTCCAGATAGCCAAAGTTAGCTAGCAAAGCATGGTTACCTTCCTCTCTGACGGAGCTCATTTCTCCAGATTCAATTCCCCCTTTTGATATACAGCGACACCTCCGAGGAAAACGACTCGTACTGACACACAACACAACACATGGAAATATCAAAGATTTGAGTCCAGCATCAGCTAAGCTTGTTCCACACACAGTTTCTCAACTACCCTTGCTTGCGCGTGGAGTGTTCTTCTTCGCCGTTTCTATTTCCGGTAGCGCAGACGCTCCGCGGCACATTGCTGCCCCGACGGTTCAAACGTTGCATGCAAAAATATCAAAAAGCGTCTTTTGTAATTATTGTTGTCCAGTTTCTTTATACTTATTCTTCCACTTCCGAAAGTTTTCTGCAGCGCTACTCCTTCCTCATTTGTTCAGCTAGGACATTTATGCTTGTATTTTTCTTTTTTCGAAATTTTATAGGCTACTTTAAAAAAAAAAAGGCTTTTTGACATTTTTTACAATGGAAGTCTATGGAGGAATCTTCAAATCCTCTTCAAACGTACTCATACTTAGAAATGCTACTAGTTCTGCAAACTTTATGCTACAGACGCAATTTAAACTTTAAACTGTTCACACGACTTTCAACTATTAAACTTCTATTCAGCTTTTTGATATCTTCAACCGTTTTTTTTAATGGCCTTAAAGGTGTTTATGGTTCTATTGAAGTTTTCAATTAAACGTTTCAAACTCCCAATTCTGCCACTTATGTATTTCTGCTTCCAGGTGTTTGAGCAGTCCTAATACATTTTAGGCTTTCACAATTTTTCAGGCATTTCATATTTCTGCTGTTTCAGAAATTTTTGCAATTTCAGCAATATTTTACAATTCTCTTTCAGCTTTAAGCTTTCACACGCATTTTCAGCAGGAAATGCAATTTTTCTAGTTTCGCATCAAATTTTGGTACGTGCGATTTCCCTCAAAATTTCTGATTAGATTTCTATTTCTTATCCGATTTCTCCATCAAAATACAATATATTAGCCTACCTTCCTGACAAGTGATGCCAACGAAGAAAGGAGGAGAAATACGATATCCACAGGCAAATATAAACAATCCACGTTTATCCTCATTTCTATTAGCTACAATCTATTTAATTGTTAATGTGTACTACACAGTTGTAAAGTGTTCTGTGACATGCACAATTAGTTTAATGTGTATATTTACCTTGTCAAGGTTTTTGTCCAATAAAGCTAAATGGCCAAAAAAGCTGATTGTGATGCAAAAAGTAGCATGCAAAAAATACTACTTTTCCAATCATGTTTTTTTATTTTAGTGGGAAATTAGGATAAAAGTAATATTGCCATAATAATAACAAAATCGAAATTAAAAAATATTGTAAAGATATTGAGTAACATACAATCAAATAGTAAAGTTGGATAAATTCATTCATTATTAGTCAAATAGTTGGTGTTTCACACACAGAAAATTCTACAATTGTCAAAAAGTTATCATGTACTTTATATTACAATATATGGAATCACAATCGTTATCTGTAGGTGACAACATTTAATTATTGCATTAGTAGTAGCTACACATTCCCTTCTACAAAGTAGTAGTATATATTGACTCAAAGTATTGTCTATTTGCTGTAACATTTTGCCGTTACAAGCAGTACATAAACATTTAATAAATGGCTTGTAACACACTGTAATATAGCAGTAAGCAAGTGTTACTGTTATTGTCAACAACTATAAGTCCTCATGTGGGAATCCATAAGTGGAAGCTGCAAATATATATATATATATATATATATATATAGTATTTATATACAATATCTTCATAGGTTATGAGGTTTGACAAATACTGTACATTTATTGGCATCTTTCTATCAGCTTATAACTACATTATAGAATGTTATATTAGGTTTATATAGTGCTAGGACATGATTAATAGGGGGGTTAAAACAAATTGTTACTGCTCTGGCTAGACTGAAAGTTGACAATAAGTCTTAGAGGAGCAGAAATATATAGCGCAAGTGGCACTGAATTCAATACAAAAGCTGACAAAAAACATCTAAAATATTAAGTACATTAACTGCATAATATTAACACCACAAATAAGCCCCAGTCTTGCATAAAATGAGACACATAGGAGACTTTTCTTCAGAAGCAAATCCAGTCACTTCAGTTAAGAGTCAAAAGATTAAGCCTTTTTCCACAAGAGGTTTTTATTGAGAATATTTTTTATAGGTTTGTTCTGAAATTCATTTATTTTGACATATTCAAAAGACTTATCTTACACTTAATGACGCATTCAAAGTTATTCAATGCATAGCCTATGTACAGAAAATTATAATTTGTCAGTTGTGGACAAGAGATTAATTAAAGTATGCTTCGAGCAGACAATTTAAAAAAAAAAACAACAAAAAGAAAGGAAGTGGGTAACAAAAATGAATGTGACATGTGAGTTAATACTGCAGCTCCCTGGGAATGCCATACAGTAAAAAATGGTTCATCAGATGACTGTTCACAAAAATAAGCTGGAACAATTTCTTTTCATAAGTGGACCCCAATGTGAGCTCCACATCCTCTCCTCTTCTTACAAGACCCTGTTCAAATAACAGCCATAACACAGGGATGCAAATCAGGAAAATTACAGTACTTGACTCAGCATTTGACAGTTCAGCTTCTGGTCCACACCTTCACATAATTGGCAGGTTGACAGAAAAATAAAATAAAGCTGAAAGTAAAGGTATAAAGTAAGATAACACCAAGCAGAACATCGAGTGCCTTTATGCACACAACAGGCAGTTGACCTCAGTCATCCGTGTCGAGTATGCCTGCATACTGAAGCGTTCTATTGTCAGTCTGAAAAATGGACCAAACTCC
This sequence comes from Coreoperca whiteheadi, assembly GCA_011952105.1. Lineage (NCBI taxonomy): Eukaryota > Metazoa > Chordata > Actinopteri > Centrarchiformes > Sinipercidae > Coreoperca > Coreoperca whiteheadi. The sequence continues at coordinate 15,673,680 of CM022473.1, forward strand.
CGCAGGACTTCATCTCATACACAAAGGAAGCCTTTAAATGAATCGTGGGGAGCTATAATCTTGAGTCAGTTAGAAAATCTGAGGATGTACAACTGACATGTCGGTCTGTGTGTTACTTTGAAAGATACGTGGAGGGAGTGACAAGCTGTGTATCCCCACCACCTCGCAAGGTCCCATTTCAGGTGAGATCCCTCAAACATCATGAAACTGGAGAGCTGATGATGCAGGGACTTCACATAGATGTAAAATAAATGCAAGGTTGGTGATTCTAATAAAAGTTGGTGGAAGGTGGGAGCTTTTCTAGAAGAGCAATGCCCCCATGCTGCCGACTTCGCTCTGTTCTTTCACAAAGATCTCAAAGTACTGATAGATGATGGTGACGGCTAGCAGGATACCGGTGCCAGAGCCAATGGCTCCAAGAAAGTCAGCCATTACTGATAAGCCACCGATACACAGTCCACCAAAGGCAGCGGCAGTAGGGATGTACCTAGAACACAAAACAGGGAGATTGAGAAGAATATTAATGAAAAAGCACTTTTCCCAAAATGTTGACCTATTCCTTTAAGCGGTGCATATTGTAGATGCACACCCAAGTAGGCAAGTTGCAAACAACTAAGGAAAATGTTAGCAACAAGAAGAATAGTCAAATTCTTGAACTGCTGCCCTACTTTTAATTAGTTTAGTGTAGCTCAATAATTGACATTTGTGCCTTTAACAAAGTTCTAAACTTCTTTGTTTGAATGGAATAGCATTTCCAAGGACAAAAAAATCATCAAAACATACAAAGGAGGTAACTCTAAACACCTGATAAACACCCAAAACTAAAGGATTCAATCGGTCTCAAATGTACATAGGTTTGAGCATGGAAGTTCATTGATGACCTTGGGATCAATGTGTGACAAAAGAATCTCAACTCAAAATGATTTAATGACACCTGAGTCGTGACATGCAGTTGAAAGCTTTAAAAAAAAAAAAAATGGATGTGCAGTACTGGGTCAACAGACTAACTAAGTCGAGAACTGATTGAGTGATAGGCCTTTTTTATTTGTCATAGTATGAAAAGCACGGCTGTTACTAACAACATTAGCGATGACGCAGTTCTATCGATGACGCAGTGTCCCAGTAAGTCGTGACACTGAGCCAGCATGCACAATACCAGGGACTCTGAAGCCGAAGCTGTTAAATGGACTTGTCAACGTCAATTACATTTTTTATTTACACCTGTGATGTAAATGAAAAAGACCTATTGTTGTGCAGACTGTGCTCTTCCAAAACTGTTTGCAAGAAAGAGTATATGGACTCTGTGTGAGGCTGAATTTCTGTCCATATTGCTCATGCTTTCTTCCTATTACGAACCACTATGCCCAACCCTCATGATCCATTTCCTGATAGACCGACATAATCAGAATTTAGTTTGAAAGACATTTGACAATGAGTTGAAAAATATTTTAGGAGTGCCAAAAGGCACTATGTGGTTACACGTGTGGCAATAAAGGAAGGTTAAGTGAAATGTGATGACAGTGTGTTGCTTTAATTATAACATGGGAGTTATTTGCTTTGTGACGAAACAGTTACAAGAATGTTAGATAATGTAAATTCATGATGAAAGCTCATAACTGATACGCTTGTGCAATGTATGGTTTGAGTGGCTGATGAGGTATGTAAATGAAAAGCAAACAGGATCTCTATGTGAAAAGGTTTTTGATTTTACCTGTTCAGCTCATGGACCATTGAGGTTTCTCTGTGTCCCCTCATCACCATCTGCTGCTCCTTCAGCTGTTTCGCCACCTGGATTAAAGTGAAGAACAGAGCTTTCAAACATGGTCTGTCTGAAATAAACCAATAACACCACCTGCTTGAAAGTGGTTACAACTCACATCTTTCGCAGAGGAGCCGGAGACTTCAATCCAGGTTTTGGAGAAAAAGGCACATGATCCAAGCATGAAGACAATGTAGATGACTGCATGGACTGGGTCGTCCAGAACCGAGCCAAATGACTCGGGGGGAGAGAGGTAGTAACAGAGTCCACCTACAGGGTAGGCACGGGCAGGGCCACCCGACGACGTGTCCTAAAAACATGAGAAAAGAGTAGAAGCTTTAATGAGCTGAAAATTGGGGTTAAGAAAAGCAGCAACAAAAAAAAAAAGAATGACTAAAGTACACCTGGAGGCACCATGCTCATTTTCAGAGACTCATGCTTAGCATAAAGCTTAATAAATTGAACAGAAAGGTGTGATTAAATGTATACTTACAGACCAAGTACCGAGCAGGTTAACCAGGAAATTGCCACTGAAGCGTGTGGAAAGCATCTGGGAGATAACATACAAGTTGGAGACCAAGGCAGACTGCAGGATGATGGGGATGTTGGAGGTGTAGAAGAGCTTGATGGGGTAGGTGTTGTATTGGCCACGGTAGCGTGCCGACTTGATGGGCAGATCAACCCTGAATCCCTGAGAGAAGTGGTGAATGTGTAGGACAACTGTGAGCAATTAAACTGTTCGCATTCCCAAACCTCATCATCTTGTCCATTACACTCTTCCCATTTCAAACTTTAACAATAGCTGCATGTTAAGAAAAGCCAGCTACACACCTGAAAGTATATCACTACAGCAAAGACAAACACTGTGGCGATGAGGTTCATGAGGTTGGGCAGGTTCTGTCTGTAGAAGGCCTCTCTCAAAGCACGCACTTTGTCTGTCCGAGTGGCCAGCAGATGGAAAAGCGCAATGATTGCTCCCTCAAACTCTGTACCTAGAAAAACAAAAAGGTCCCAAGAATGAGGCACAGTTCTGTGAAGTGCAAAGGAGCAACAGGATAGACTTTGGTCACTGCTATGCCATTCACCTGTATTTATCGAAATCACACATTCGCCAACCCGTTTGTGGTTTCTTACCTCTTCCAGTGTTCACAGTCGTGGGGCTGAAGGCCTTCCACACAATCGTCTCACAGATGTTAGTAGCTATGAACAGTGAGATCCCTGAACCAAGGCCATAGCCCTTTTGGAGCAACTCATCCAGAAGCAGCACAATCATCCCAGCCACAAACAGCTGCAGAGGAACACAGCAGATACAGCCAGCTGAAAAAGGACTGAGGCAGTCACGGGAAAATGTTTCCCTTTGCTATAAATTCACATTTCTTTGGAGACTCTGACTATGTAAGTTGGACCGTTTGTTTTCACAGCTGAACGTAATAACAGTGTGAGGTTTAAAGAGCAGCACTTCCAGTTCCATTGGAGTATATTTTACTTTGTGAGTTAACTCATTTAATCTAAACAAACCTGTTGGGCATGTAATTCCAATTATAACCAATGAACAATGACTATTAGAATTTTATGACTTGACATAATGAGATGTTTCTCTGAAACAACCTTAATGCACCTCTTGCACCCCAGTAAGACGTCAGTTTCAAGCTCTTTAATTCAAGGATAACGACAAGTTTAAATGTCAACATCCCTACAGGGGATTTGTCTGTGATAATAAACCACCAATATTTGGGGAACTTTGGGGAAGCAAAGAAGCTAATACTGATCCCAGCTAACACAGGGCTTAATTCAAAGAACAATTTAGTCATAATTCACATCTGTTAGTTTGATCTTTACTGTTATGTTCTCTTTTCACAATATATTCATTGTAGTGCACATACTGAAAGATGATAAAATAATATTCAAGTCAAATTCCACAATTGGTTATGACATATTGGAAGAAATGTCCTGTTCTCACCTGAATGATGATGAGCAGACAGATTCCAGCACCCATCTCGGAGGGATCTCCGTACATGCCGGTCATCACATACACGATGGCCTGGCCGATGGTGATGATCATTCCAAATACTGAAAAATGAAGTAACTGGGGTTAAGACAATCTATGGACACAATTATGAATTCTAACCAAGTGATGCGAATTTACTTACATTTCTGAGCTCCATTGAAGAGGGCTCTGTCCTTTGGCGTGTCTCCAACTTCAATGATCTTAGCTCCAGCAAGCAGCTGCATTATCAGGCCTGAGGTGACAATAGGCGAGATACCCAGCTCCATCAGGGTACCTGGAGGGAGATATTCAAGTTAGGTTATACCAGCAAGAGAAGTGGAAATGCATTTAAGCTTTTATACAATTATTAGCTAGACAAATACCTCTATTTGAGGCCAGAATTACTCTCATCCAGTAGAACGGATCTGCAGAGTCTGACGACATGATGCCAAAGAGGGGGATCTGGAGGAAAGCAGTTTTCACACGGTGTGAGAGAATGATATTTTTTCAGTTATGCATGACTTTAATTGCGTCTGTGAACTTGCAACTGTTGAAAATAATGCATACACTACAAGTCCTACTTTGAGCTTTTCATTCACAAAATATAATCAAAATCACTGGTGTAAACTACTCGGTGCAACACCATGTACAAACCCATGGTATTTAAGATACGAAAAATACGATAAGAAAGCTTGCCTTTATATTATTTCAGTTTGGATAGTTTGACAATTGTCAGGAAATACAGTATATTCTTAAATAGACAACATACATGAGTATACTGCACAGTGCTAATTTCAATGCAGGTGGTTAAGAGCGCCATCATTGAGTAATCGAAGGATCAGCTGGAAATTAGGTGATGGATTTTTAAATTAAATCGAATAAGCACCTTTACAATTTAAATTTAAACCAACACCAAGTATTCTGGTGGGTTTGCATTCTCACAGGTTGCTTCCTTTTCAATATTTCATCCTAAATGTATCTTCTTTTTTTGTTGTTAGGATCCAATAAATGCAAATTTAAAGCATAACTTTGGGCTATGATTAGTTGTGATGGGTAGTAACTAATCATTAAAAACAATTGCTATATTCTAGATAATGAAAAAGTTATCCGTAGTCTCAATTATACATGAAAAAAAAATTGTGGTTCATTTTGATGATTTTCTGACAATTTTCTGTCACACCATAGAGTCTTGTTGACAGGTGTGTGGGATCAAAAGCTATGTTTGACCAGTGTGAAAAAGCCCCAACCCAGTGAATACTGCACACTGACCACTCGTATTCACTTTATTAACAATCTTTTGGTCCTGAGACCTTTAATGAAGGTCATTCAAGAATTTTATCTGCTGAACCAAACTTGCTGGACCAAATTGTCGTTAATAAAGTGAGTACAAGTGATCGTTGTGTGCAGGATTTTTTGTTGTTGTTGTTTTTTAGATTTCCACATCTATTTAGAGGTTTGCTAACAACTAAGCTGACTGAAACAACAGATTATGTGAAAATACTACCGAGAGTTAATTAATTGAGACACTTACCTGGCAACACACCAGGAAGATGAAGAGAGTGATGGCAGTCCATAACACCTTCTCTCTGAACTGGATCTATTAGACAATCACATTATGAGAGGTTTTATAATAAATAGCTAAAACAGCGCCGAATGCAAAGGTACTGATAAAATAAACGTTATACAGACCTTTCTTTCAGGTTTTTGGATCTCTGGCAGCACTGCACAGAATGGCTTTATCACCTCTAAGAATTTGACTGGAAACAAGCAAACATGAGTTAAGTGGAAATAAGAGCTGGTCATCAGTGGGACGTGGCAGTCAAAGGTGGGCGAGCTCAAGACAGATTTGAATTTATAATAACCAAAACCAAACTTATTTGCTTGTCAAATAAGGCATTTTGTATCACGGTGTTTCTAGCTATTTTGCTAGATCTCTAGGTTATAATTGCCTCATGTTTCTTACTAGCATGGGGCAGATGATTTAGGGCCAGCAGGCTCGTGAGAACACCGGTCGGGTTATGCGTCGTCATCACTAGACTGTCAATGTCTTTGAATGAGTGGCTAACAGGTTAGCTTAGAAGATGTTTCCAGCCAACAAGAGGCACCATGGCGCTTCGAAGCGCTCACTAACGTTACACTAAAGAAAGACAGCTTGCCAAAATACCGCTTAAATGTTTTATTGAATCCGCCGACAGCTTCTCATCACAAAAGGCTCACAATAGTACAAAAGCAACTGCCAACTAGCTAGCTAGCCAACGTAAGCTAGCATGTTATCAATGCCAACGCTAATACCGTTAGCTAGCTAACTAAGTTTCCCAAAAGAGTTAAAACAGCGTTTTGGGTCTTGCTACATGGATATAAAGTCTCGTACAACTCGTGTGTCAAAGTCATACTCACTGCCCATGTTGTCCCAACCGTGTCCACCTCTGCGCTCCCTCACCGTGTAAACCGACCAGACTGACGCTCACCACGGAGCCACCGGAGGGGGAGGGGCCACATTAGAGACGCGTCAACGCCACAGACGCGCACGCCGAGAATTTAAAGACACAGCGACATCACCAACCTCTAACATTAAACTGCAAAGGTGTTATTTTTTATTTTGAAAACTCAGAAAAGAGTATTGAACACGTAGGCAATTTTATAAGAACAATTCCATTTACATTAGTGTCAATTCTACACGACATCTCCCAATTTCTCCTCATTTAAACATGATATGTTTAAAAAAGCCTTTCTACAGTTAACCACTATTAAATGATGCGTGGACAAACTTAGGAGTTATTTTTCTACTTGATACCACCTATGTTCAATTCTTATACATACCTCAGTTTTTTCTTCTTCTTCTTATTGCTGTTAAATCAAGTTAATGATATGCAGATTATTTGTGAAATAAATAATAATAAACATTATTTATGAAATTCATATTCCATGTCACCACCATGTCATTGTTGTTTGTTAATGTGTTGACTTTAATAAAGTTCTGTGGAAGAAAAAAAGTATTTTAAGAACCAGCCAGTTTATTACATGGTTAAGGTTTTTCAGAAAACAATGTGACGTTCCGAATAATAATAATAACAAAATAATTATAGCCTAATAATAATAATCATCATGACTTTTCTCATTATTATTATTAAAATTATATTTATTACCATTATTATTATTTATCTCTTTGTGTTTAAAACATCTTAATTTGCATAAAGTCACTACTGACTGACTAAGTCAATTTAATCATATAGCTTACTGCGCTAAGATACATTGTTGAAGTACTTGTACTTCACTTGAATATTCCATTTTATCACAGCTGGATTATCAACTGTGCAAAGCGGCAAACGGGGGCCTGAAGGCTTCAGGTTGTTTGTGTGAGTTGTAGTTTGATTGTTTGGTAATATGAAACATTGCATGCAGCATTTCTGCACTTCGTGTATCATGTGCTTTTTAATCCACTACATTTATTTGATAGCTATAATCACAGGTGACTTTGCTAATTCATATTTTGCATTCCAAATTTATGTACAAAATATGACCCGTTGTTATGGATTAGTTAACTAACTATAAAGCAGTTAACATAAGCTCCACCTTAAACAGCTGCATCAAGAAAATGTTAATTATATACATTAATACAATATGTAACCATTTAATACTCTGAAGAGGCCATTCAGCATAATGAGTACTTATTTTACTTATAATACTTTTTTTCTTAAGTCAAAGTTTTATACAGTATTCCTACTTTCATTTACGTGAAGGATAATAATAATAATAATAATAATAATAATAATAATAATAATAGATTTTATTTATAACGCACTTTTCATTCCGGAGAATCTCAAAGGGCTGGAGGATCTGATACTTCTTTGGTTACTGCTAAAATATGGATAAAGGGAAAGGAACAAGTAGATTTCAAATTATTTATATTTTTATACAGTAACCATCATTTTAAGCAGCTACACTTTTGGCTCTTGGTAGCAGATGTACTCTGACCAGCAGATGTGCATGCCTCCACCAGAGAGCAGCAGTGGACTGAAAATTATCTAGTTCAGGAAACGCAGGATGGTGTTGAGACCAAGCTTCTCTCAAGATTATCATGTAATGCAATGTTTGTATTTGAGAAATGTAGATTGGTGTCCAATAATAATAAACGGCAACATCATAAATAAAATATTGCACCAACAACCAAAGAAGCACCACAGACAAAAAGGCAAAAAGGTTGACTGAGAATATTGATACAAACAGCATTTATGTCCAACAGATGCCTCAGTCTCAATCCATCACTGAGCACTACTTTTGATATGAGGTCCCTACTCCCTAATATTTGAAACAAGAAAGCTGGAATGTATTTATTATGTGGAGAATTGCCACAACCACTGATTTGGGGTCAAGTGCCATATACAGTAGTACACCACATAGCCTTAGCACAGCTGTACTGTTCACGTCCTAAATGAGGACTATGAACTGGAAGTGCTTTGTTTGTTCGCAGCCTTCTTTCCTACTGACCGGAAATTAATTTAGCCAGTTAAAATGGTGGCTGTTCAGGAGGAAAAAACAAGGTTTTAGGTCGTAACACCACTGATGATGTATCCAGTATTGTAAAGGCAGTGGCCACAAACATCATTCTTTCTTTTGAAAATGCAGTAAAGGACGACAGAGTATCAGTCAACAGGATGTCATAAAATGTTGGTGAAGCATTTCTCACATAGTTGAAAGAGCAGGAACGCACACACAGTGTGGAAGAGAAAGAGCTCAGTCTTTCAGAGAACTCCCTGATAACAGAGTGTCCATAGTGTTAGGGCACAAGGGAGAAGATAACAGAGATGCTGCTCCAACAGAATATAGCCTTATCTAAGGTTCTGTCTTTTGGTTCTCACACTGCAGGACACAGGTGTGTGAACAGAAGCCAGTTCTTCATATTTTGACTACATCAATTCAGCAGACACAGAAATTTAAAGGTCAACAACCCCGGGCTATGTGGATGGTAAATACACAACAATAGACATAAAGGAGCCTCAATAGCCCGTTACATAAGCCCTCGTATTCATTTTAAATCAGATAAACAAACAAGATATAATGTGTGCATCAGCAGACTTTAGAGGTGTTTGTAGCTGCAGGCTCCAGCTTCATACTGAACAGACATACAGCAAAGCGATATAAAGCTTCTTGTTTAACTCTCAGGAAAAAAAGCAATTAGGCGTATTATTTTATTTTGGGGCAAATTATGTCTTTTAACTTTTATACTTAAATGTAGGGAGATGACAGGAAATAAGGGAGAGAGACATGGGGAGTGACATCTCAATCTCAATCAATCTAATTTTATAAAGGTCTTTAAAACAACAAAGTTGACCAAACAACAAAGTTGGCCAAAGTGCTGTACACTGACGAATACGCAAAATACATAAAATAGAACCTGAAAAAGCACGGTCACCTCTTAACTTTCTCTTTGTCTTAGGGACAGTGAGCAAGCACTGTTCTGCCGACCTGAGAGAGCCAGATGGGAGATAAGGGTAGACCAGCTTGGATAGATACCGCGGAGCAAGACCAGTTAAACTCTTAAAAACAAACAAAATAATTTTAAAATCAACATGCACCAAAGGGAGCGAGCTGGGGACGTTGTGGTTCATTTTCAGCACCTTAACTCCATCTCCAAGATTGTATTAATTTACAGAAACTTAATAATTAATTCATATCATTTCACCCTTACATTTACTATGTAAAATTAGAGCTTTTATATTGACAGTATCTAATGGTGTAGAGGTAATATTCACTGGACAGATACATAAAAAAGTGACTTGTCTGCTAGCATTACACAAGAAACTTTGCTGTAACATAAAGGAATGTGGAATTCTTTAACTGTCACTATTGTTATTTTATTCCCCTGCCTTTGTTGCTCACATATTTCTCATTCCTTGTCCCGGAGAGTTCACCCTCCTCTGATGCAAGGGATGATGGGTGTTTCACTCTCTTGTTCTGTAGAACAGTTTACACCCTCCATCGAAACCAGGTCACAAACATACACCTCTAATTTGACGTGTTTTGTGTGTGTTAAACAGATTATCTTGCTCATAGATCCCAGGGAATACTGCAGTAGGGAGGTAAAAGCAGATGTCAGGGGTTTTGGAAAGACCAGACTCTGATGTTTACAGTGACAGGATAATACCATGTTCTCTGCCTATGTCCCACCTCCCTGAATTGTCCATGTGATTTTTAGAGGAGGAGGGGGAACAGTGGATACATCAACACAAGAAACTGGGTGGGAGTAAAGAGTCACAAGATCACCATGAGACTGAGCAGTGTGAGTCACTCCCTGTTCAGCTGTCTTATCCTGCTTCTCCTGTTTTCTGTCCGCTGCCACTCTGGAACAACCTTAACAGTTCAACACATGTCAGTCAAGAGAAATGTGCTAAGACCTCTCTGTCTCTACATCTCTCTCTCAGTTCCCTTGCTTTGATATTTTCTTATCCTCTTATAAATTCCCTAGTGACTGGTTTTCATTATAGGGTGGATTATTGGCATTCACTGGTGGCTTCCTGTTCTTGGCGACCTACAGACTGCTGATATACTCCACCATGAGTCATTTGTATATCTGCTGTACTAGAGGTCAGAGGTTAAAGTCGGTGGATTTTAACTGGTGGATTTGATGTCAGTTTAATCCACTACAGAACACTGTGTCCTTGACCTCATGCACCAGGTTACATAAACATCTATAGATCAAAGACCCCTAACTCCTCCCTGCGAACATTTTCTCACACAGTTTTAGAGGGTTAAGGAAGAACAGCTTGGCTACTCAGTTTTAAAAAAACGTGGCACGTTCGTTACAGTAATTGTATCAAATATGGAGGAAAAATCTTCTAAAGAAAAGCTGGCAGTCTGAACATTACCCAAATAATTGTGTCATTTATTGTCTAAATTATGTCAAAGCTTTAGGATTATACAGCCAACACACCAGAAAACTGAAAAAAGTCTACAGCCATGCTGTGAGGCTATATTTAGGCACAGCTGTGACTTGAGCTAAATGCTAACATCAGCATGCTAACATGATTACAATGACAATGTTAGCATGCAGATGTTTAGCAGGTTTGCTGTCCTAGTTTAGCATGTTAACATGGTACCATTTGTTAATTAGCTCAAAATACAAATACATCTGAGACTGAGGAGAATGTCATTAGTTTTACATTCTGCATTTAGTCATAAAAAAATCTGACCAAATAATGACCCGATGATGGCGCTAGATCACAAGTCAATCACTAGAGTTTGAACAATTCATCCTGAGGGGGACATGAAGGTCTGTACAAAATGTCATTCCTAGAGCCACGCTGCTAACATGGTTAAACCGTGTGTCACTGTCCATAAACCTTTAGCTCTGCTAAATTTATAGAAAGACAGAGTGTAAACAGTGAGGGCGAATACAGGAAAAAAAAGTGATGTGGGATGTCTAAATTGGAGGTAAAGCTTTGTAAATAACATCACCTTAATATCCATGAGGTGTAGAGTGGGGAGACGTTTGCTGTTGTCATCCCACTAATCTCATTCTAACAGCTGTGCTCAGTACAGCTTCAATGTAACTGTCTTATGTAACCAGTTTTAATAGGTTTCCTGACATCTACACTCTTAACATGAACACAGCCATGACAACCAAGAGACCCCAGCGGAGATGTGTAGTCTCCCGTTTTAACAAACTGAATTGCAAAGTGTCATAAAAGACCAGCTGTTCGTTGATGATAGCGTTAATGCTTTGAATATGAGACAACAGTAAATAAATAACAGTAAAATAAATCTCTTGGTTATTGCTATAGCTTCAATAAGCACAGATTAAAGACTATCGATCTGAACAGAATAGATTAAATATTTCTAAAACATCACTCAAAACAATACAATACACAATGAAGAAGACCTGCCGTGTCTTTTAAAAGCAAGACAACGATGACATCAAACCATTGTCAGTGTTCACTGCTATAATCTTAATTACAATAGTTAAAAGGTATCCAGTGACATAATTGTGCTGCAGATGAATGAGAGTGTGTTACACAGCTGCTGAGGACGTTTCATTGAAACACACCTCCTCCACCCACATTCAGACACACTGACTCACTCATTATAATCCATCTACGGGCACTGCAATTACTTCAGGGAAAGAGTCTGGCGTCACCGCAAGTATGAAGTGGAAAATGTATGTGAGGAGGATTAATGCTGCCATGTTATAACCAGCAGAGAACCAAAACAATCACAGGGGAATGTGGTGTGAGTTACAAGGCAAAACATAACCCTGCAAGAGTTAACCGTCCTTAACTGGACTGCGGTCATCAGGCTTAATCCAGATTATTCCAGACTGCGCACTGTGCACTTGTAGCTCTCTATGCTTGTCTTGTCCTGTCTGGGTTATTTAAAGCACACATCCTCATACACTTCACTGCGGTTGCTGCAGGGAGAATGAGTGCACATGTGCTGTAATGTGGATACAAATATCTTTTCATCCCCCCACATCTTATTGGGTTGTTTGATTGGCCAAGAATGCACATGCAGCATCGTACAGCTCACTCTTCTTTTCCTCCAACTACCTCTCACAGCCTCTCTGTCCTTGTGTTGATGGATGTAAATATTATTTACAGACAGACAGCATATTAAAGCAAAAACTTGACTAAATTAGTGGAGAAACATAATGAATCCAGATGTTTCCATGCATGTGTACTGCATGGTAGTAATTAACTAACATGCTCAAGAGGGCAAGAGGGAAAGATATATGTGACTTTGTAACATGGTTAATTATTGGGGTACAGATGGCAAGATACTTCAGTCACAAAGACCGCTCAGCTGGCTAGTGTGGGGGACATTTCCCTGGCATGATTTGGGTCCACTTGTGCCCTTAGAGGGAAAGATCACTGCAAATCAATATAAAGTTATTCTGTTTGATCACCTTCATCCTGGGGATGAAACGCTTCTATCCTGGTGGGAGTGGTCTCTTCCAGGATGAAAATGCCTCCCGGTTGCTGAATGAAAATAATGGGAGTCATACTATGTGGTCTTCGCATTCACCAAATCTCAATCCAATTGACCAGCTGTGGGAGATTTTGGACTGACATGTTGGTGCCCAGTCAGACCAGAGCAAGGGCGTCACTTTGTGTTGAAAAGTGGTAGGGACATAATCCCTCAGATGAAAATGTTTTTTTTAAATGGTCTTCATAATGTAACGGGGGGGCTGAAGCTGTTTTGAAGGCTCATGGTGATCTGACACATTACTTAGACACTTAATGCTATTTTTCATCCATCTGTTTAAATATGTGAAATAGACTATGTGGGGTGGTGTGGTGTTGTTCAACAGACAACTGACTCTTGTGGATTTGGTGATATAAATAAACTTTGAGAACAACTGTTGATGGCCTGACACAACGCCTGATGGCAGCTGCTAAGGAATGAGACAAAACATATGCACCACCAATGAGTTATATAATCCCAGCCCACATTTGATCCTGTCCAAAGGAAAACTGACTGAGAATCAGCAAATGTACTGTCCCATCTCTGTACATATACTGTGTATGTAACCTCAACATGATTCAGGGCTCCTTTATCTTGTTCACCACACGAGGTTTGATTAAAAAAAATCTGAGATATATTGTTATTGAGCTGCTTTGGCCAACAGTAGCTCAGCCATTGACCCCAACATTCAGAGAGGGTAGAGGACACTTTGAGGCTTGCACAACTGAGGGCAATTATTTCCTATCTAGATAGACAGGAAATATCCATCCATCTGTCCATCCGTCCGTCCGTCCATCCCTCCATCCATCTAATCTGTCTGTCTGTCTGTCTAGTCACACAGCAGATCTCTTGCAAGATTATATATTTCAGCTGATGTTAAGCCCTCAGGGACAAAGGTTGAAGAGGTGATAAGACTTTACATTAAGACAGTGCCAGCAGGTTTACTACTACTATAGAAGTAAAATTCTTATTCAACTGGACTGATATAAAAATGGGCTAACATTTGTAAGGACACAGTGTGTTCAGGTTTATTGTATCATAAATACTCCTTATAATCAACTGGCATTTTATTCCTCTTGGTGGCTGTGTGTTATCTGATCGATCTGTTGACCAGGGTTCATGGAGGGTTGCATAACAGATTGTGACATCGTAGTCTTTGAACATATGAGGTGTGTAAGGACCACACACATGTTTAAATATGGAATAAATATGGAATAACTGGAAACGTTATTCCGTATTAAGCTGTTTCTTGTTTGGCATCATGTTTGATGTAAATTATACACTTATCCCATTTCCTGTCAAAAACATTACCTTTGACTCTCAGCTGGTAGGTTTAATACATTTCTGGAACAATCTTAATCGAATGCTGAATGGATTATCTTAATATCATTTTCTTGTTATAGCTTTTGTGCTGGCTCTATGAACAAATGTTTGCCAGGTACCTATCTTTTCTTTGTGAGCTCTTTAAAATTTCCTAGATACATCACAGCACACTTTTTTGAAATGGCATATCCCATAATGTCAATTATGGTTGAATTTACATTTTCCCCCCAGAAAGGCTTTAGTTTAGTGCAACTCCAGAGTATGGACTCCAGGTCACCTCAGAGCCTCCAACATGGTTGTTCGGTGTGTAATGAAGAACCTGGTTAGACTCATTAAACCAAACTCTCTCCATTCTTGTGAGGTAGTAGTGCACTAAGTTGTACACATTTTGCACATTCTTCATCTAACATTTCAGTATTTGCCGTGTGCTTTTTATGTATAGCGTTGAGCTTCCTCTACTTTCCCCTGAGGCTTGGTAAGAGGCTAAGAAGACACAGGGTCTGCCCTGGTGGTATGCATCCGCAATAATTTGAATTATACCAATCATATCTATGGTGGGAACAAATTTCACCTTTAGGTCTTGAAAGCTCATACATTTTAAAACTTTGAGAATGGTACATTGAGTGTGATACATTTCTCTGTCCATTGTTTGAACCAAAACACTTTTTATAAGGCACAAACTCATACCTCCTTCTGCCTTTCTGCTTCTGTCTGGGTTATTTTAAGCTCCCATACACTTCACTGTTGTTGCTGCAGGGACACTGAGAGTGAATTTCCTGTACAGCAGATTTTCACATCTTATTTCATTGGTTGGATTCACAGAGAAGTGGCTTCTCTGCAACAGAATGCCTTTGAAAGCCATCAGGCCGAGAGGCTCAGGTAGCCACAATGACAAACTATCAAACTATCAGATAAGAAAGTCAATAACCTTTGGACTGTGACGACTGTTAGACCATGTGCTCAGACACCACCATGTATGCACAGGCTTCCTTGTTGCAAATAGAAACACCTGCGTGTTCACCTACACGTAAGAACTTTGCATTCATGTGTTATCATCAGAGTAAGATTAATCACACCGGCTCTTCTATAACTCACACTTTCCCATTTGCTAGTGAGTCAATCAGGCTTTATGCATTCTTTATTGCATCTATATTGCAAAACCACTTTGTTGATCCAATAACATTCAGTCTGATCACACTTACAGTGAAAACAAAAGGATGCTTTTTTGGGTCAATTTTACTCCACAGCATGACATTAGCTTAAATTCAGTTGTATGCCAGAGGTGTCATTTATTCAGGTTAATTCACGTGTGGATATTTTTGTATGAGCAATGAGGCCAAGCCACCCCTGCATTTTGTGCTGTTACCATAGTAATGTATCACTGTTATAAAAGTCAGTTCAGTCACCAAGGCAACTGTTTATGTCCCACACCAGTACACTCGCATGCATACAACAAAGACACAACACAGACAAGCGAGACCACTCATCCAAAAAATGCAAACAAGACAAACAAAAATCAACAAATCAAGTGAAGAAATGTTTCAAAACACAGGTGAGAGAGCAGTGTCTTCTTTCCTAAATCAAATATATTTTGGGGCTTCATCATTAAAACCTATGCACAAGATTGAGTCTATTGAGTCTATGCCATACTGGATGATCTAAATCTGTTTTGTAGCAGGCAGCAGATGAGCAGGGAATGTTGTGTTTGTTTTTAGATCTGAAAAGAGGAAATGATAATCCTTCTCATCTCGCGCCTCATGCTATCATATCTCCCAAACTGCCTGTCTCCCCCCTGTTTTCCTTTGATGATGTTCACTGCAACTAACTGCACCAAAACCCCCTCACATCCTGGACCGGTCTACGGATAAGAGATTGAGTGACATACAGCTTCACAAATATCAAAAGAATGTCGTATTAAGAAACATGTGAAACAATCCACCCATGTCTAGATGCTTACTTATTTTTGGTGGTTATTTGCATAACTGACTCTCGCACGTAAAGCGTGGAAATGTGGGTCATTTGAAGGCTCTAAGTCAGTCTGGTCGAGCCAGTTGTAAGTGAACTCTGGATGCAATGATGATGTGTGGTTGTGGCAGGAGAGTGGTGCGTGATGCTCCTGAGGGCCTGCAGTTTGTTTACTGGGTGTCATCAGACCGGAGGGGTGTACTACGATGCAAGTTCAACATACCCCGCATCTCTTTCCGTTATCTGGCTTCACTAACCCAAACAACCGCAGTCAGGATAAGCGGTTTTCAACTTTGTAAGTCAACCCAGGTTTTCCAAATCTAGCCAAGAGCGCTTTCACATAAAAGGGGTGGTGTTTGCAGCATTATCACCAATCGCAAACAAGTCTACTGGCAGCAGAGCAGCATATTTTAAAAATGGAGAGCAAAATATAATATTAGAGAAATACGAAGAAGTTAAACACATAATCTAGGCTGAAAGCAACATAACTGCAGCTGGCAATTAACAAAAAAAACCCCAAAAGTTAACCAATAGGCTATAGGCTTATAATATCACTGCCCCATCATTAGGGCATGACATCTGATTACAATTACATGTATGAAATACACAGTGAATAAACAGGCAGGCAGGCAGGCAGGAATAAAAAAGGAGTAAAACCTAAACACAATGGATGATTAAAAACCATAAATAAATCACAAAGGATAAAAACTAGAGCAGTGAAAGACTGAAGTGCAGTGTCAAGAATAAATTACAATGCAATTCAATAGTTAAAATAAACCTAAACATTGTAAGCAAAAAAACTATAGAAAGGTAGGAAGATTTTAGTATTCCATTAAATTAATGTGTTGCTTTTAGGCGTATATGATCATTTTAGCCGTATTCTTTGAGCTGCAAGAAGTGAACCACCGTGATAGGACTGGGTTAAACCAGAGGTTACCTCGCTAACCCCAAATCCTGCTTCGTAGTACAGGCAAAGTTTGTCCTGTATGCTAATGTTTGCAAATAAGTGTCCTTGCACACGAAAAAGATTAGAAAACCTTAGTATCACATTTCATTTTTAAAAAAATATATATTTTTAAAGAATCATACTGTTCCCCAATATGAAACAACAGCCACCTCTGTGTGTTTCTTTACCAACACCACACGTCATGGAATTCCACAGGGTTGAAAGCAAGTACCTGCTACTGTATCTACAACATCACCTTGCCTTTAGAAATACGCTTTTCTGTTATCAGTAGGCCTAACCCACCCCTTCATGTGAAGCAGGTGTGCCAAGTCGTTGAAAAGTGATGCAGCATTCTAGGCATACTTACGACACAGCCAGTGTTTCCGTGGACTTAACCTTCCTTAGCTCAGAGTGTTTTCCAGTGCTGGAAAGCTGATTAGGCTGACTACAAAGCTGCTGCTGGAGAGGCAACAACTTTCACTACGGAGTTCAGGGTGCATATAGCACGCTGAACAGTGGTCATCTGAGGTTGCTAACACCTTGTAATGCTTCCTGCTTACTGTTACAGCTCTAATGGAAGCTTTTAATGTTGGAAGAGTATAATCTGCGCCCCATGACGTCCTAGTGCAGATCAGGCACCGATGTCGCCGCTGAATGGCAGCCAGGCCAGAAACATCAAGTAAACTGCTTAATAATGAACTCTGATGACGTTTGCATGCAGTGAGGTTTGCAATCTTTGTATTTATGCTGTCTCAAGCATGTTTGTGAAAACACAGGAAAAATCCTGAATGAGCAAAGCCTGTTCCCCTGGCAGAGACCTTCCTGTCGATCAAGTCGGTCTAAATTATGTAACTTACACACTGTCGAAGTACACAGCACCAGGTCTTGGTGTTTTGGCTAATAATCACATTATAGCTCCTTGTTGCTTCACTGAAACTCACATGTCACAGTGTCATTTCTCATCTCATCTCATCACATCTCTCGGCCAAGCCCAGCGCGTGGTTTTGTCTGTCTCTTCATTTTGGTGTTAGAGCGCTCAGCAACTATCTGCAATAAAACCTTTAGAACCAGTCTCACTGCAGAGAAAAAATAATTTTCTGATCAAAATCAGGCTTCATATTATTGTGTAGAATTGTAATACACAGTGCTTAACAATACAATGAAATACAACAATACAATGAAAATATAGCAAACCCAGTGATAACAAATGGCAATACATGGAAATATTATAGGAAATAAGAAACATGGTAGAACAGAGACCAATGTAAACTTAAAAAGTAGGTCTTAAGATTTCTTTAAAAGGGTGTTTACAGATTGTGATGCCCTCAGCTCCTCTGGCAGCCTGTTCCAGAGGGGAGGACCATAGACAATAAATGCCCCCTACCTGTAGAGCTTTGTCCTCACCCAAAGAACAACTAAAAGGCCAGTACCTGAGTGATCTAGAGTGATCATACATTAAAACCATGTCGGACAGGTATTCAGGTGCTAGTCCATTGAGTGATTTGCACACCAATAAAATCATCTTAAACTCTATTCTAAAACTGATAGCAATCCTCCCGTTGCTGACTGTATAGGTCCTGCGTTCCCTTCAGTGTGTAGTGTGAAGGAGAGATGTGTCCTTTTGGTTTACAATCCAAATTGTTGTCTGTAGTACTGTGTACGGTTAAGGATGACGAGGTCATGAAAGTATCAACACAAGATAGACAGTAGCTTTTACCACAAATTAATGCCTTTATTTTCCAAGACACTGTTAACACACAGGTATACAAGAGGTATCGGCTCTTGCATTAATAAAATAAATCAATGTTGGTATCAGAACAGAACATTTAGTGGTAATATGGAATGTAGATGTTTCCATTGTTTTTTTTTTTTTAGTTTTTAAACAATCCTTTCAAATAAATAGTATTTATATAGTCTTTTTAGCTAGTGTTTATCAATATATTCTCTTTGTTTAGTCAAAGTTTCAGGAATGAAGAGGTGAAAATCAGACGAAAACAAAGACAGTGACAAAACAAGGATATTATCCCTATCTCAAAAAGTCTTTCATTTATAGGCAAAAGGGTAGAGGGGAGAAAAAACGTTGAAAAAAGGCAAATCCCTTCTTCTAGACCTAAATAATCTGCTTCCACCTAAAAGTGTAAATCCGAGCACCTGGTGGACACACAAACCATGTTTGTGACGAGGGTCTTAAAAGACACCAAAATAAAACACAAAATGTCCTCAGAAACTTAAGCTGTCATTTGCTACAAGGCTGATGACCTTGTACAGTCATCTTCCCCACTAATAACGTGCTGTGCTGTAAATTTCAGTCCAAACTTCATCCAACCCCCCCCCACCCCCCACAAAACTTATGTCATATCACAGGTAAAGCACCACGTCAGGCTCCTACAACTACACTTGAGCTTCAATTATCTCTGCCTCGCTCTGTCTCTCTCAGAGAGAACTTAACAATAAAGAAACTTGTCTGTACCAGAGGAGGAGAGGGGGAGGAGGGTCCTAGGATGCTACAGGAGTCCCTGTGTTTGTTGAGCGACCATAGTCTCATACAACAGTTCTCCTACCATGTCTAACAAAGAAAAAGGAGCAGTCTCAGAAAGAGAAAAGTGCAAGTAAGGGCACAGGCAGCTGTGTCCTCTGGCAGGCGAGAGAGAGCGCAGGGACGACCACACAGACTCTCCTCTGCCCCCGCGGTGTCTGAGGTTCCCTCCAAGCAGAGGAGGTTTAGTGCCCCATGTAGGCATAAGAGCAATGCACCTTGACGTAGCAGGGTTTCAGCTCAGTGAGCTTGCTTAAAATTTAGACCATGTTGGCTCCAGTGCAGCCTCAGTCAGTACTGTGGTCCTCCAGCTGGGAGATGATGGTGATCAGGTTCTGGAGGCCGAAGATGAAACCACTGTCCTGGCCTTCGTGCACCACACTGTCTTCTCCATAGTGCCGACAGGTGGTGTGAGCAAAGTCAATCATGCGCACATCCACCGCAGGGCTGCTGGCCTCTCCTGTGCTGTGGGATGAGCGGCTGCTGCCACTGTTGCTGCTCCCTCCGGCCACACTGGCACTGCCTCCTGCTGAGGAGGAACGAGGAAAACCAAAGGCCCCTTCCTCCTCGTCGTCTTCCTCCTCTTCATCAGATGGCTCATCCTCATCACCTTCTTCCCCACCGCGGTGTCTAGGTCTAGTAGGGGTCCTGGGAGGGTCTCCATCGTAAATGATAAGCAGGGAGCTGGAGTAGAAGCGGTAGGACTCGCAGGCCTCCAGGGCAGCTTGCATTTCCCGGAGTCTGCGCAGAACTGGAGACAGCAGCTCCCGCCGCAGGCGACGCCCATTGTGGAAGAACTGGTAGAGCGCCTCCTTGAAACCTGCAAGGGTCAGCTTACGGCCGTGGTACTTATTCATGAACATCAGCTGGCCTGAGTCTGACTGGTACACCTGCAGGTCACACAGACACATGAGCACTACAGCTCCACATGTAACCAATACAGAAAAACATCAATACGGAGGAGTTGTGTTGTATCTCTATCATACCTGCATCCCACAAAGTCGCACGCCAATAGAGGCAGATGTGCTCTGTTGACACTTGCGAATTTGATTTGCTTTCTTCTCCTCTGATGCATCATCCCCATGTTGGCGAGTTCCCATCTTCAAGTCTAAGACACATGGTACTGTGTACTTCCATGTCAGGTTCTCCAAAAGGATAAATTCTGTGAACGGGGGGTCAAGGATCACACAACAACAACAAAAAAAGACCTATAAACTAACACACAGTGTTGCGAGCTTAAATTAACATTAAAGACCCATCCCTCTACTTCACTGCCCACTGAGGGAGCAGGGAACTGCTGTTCATTCATAAAAAGGATACTGTATTGGTTACGGTGCTTTGCATTCTCCTTCATCCTCTGTAGGTGCTGCTGATGGCATTTGAGACTCCAGGGGTTGTGTTTGATCTGTGGCACCACGTTTCCTTTCTCCAGGCTGAAGTAGAGAACCTCTGCCTGCTGCTGCTGCATCTCATCACGATTGTAACTGCAAAAGGTGACACACGGGTAAAATGTCATCTTTGGTGTTAAAGAACGTATTCATTAATGTGTCTTTTTCTTTATGAAAGCAATCGAAAAAGAAAAAAAGGAAAAAAAATATAAGAAATGGTGCCACGGCAAGCAATCCTCACCTCATAATCTTGTCTTCTTTACGGCTGTGTCGAGCTCGGTCTTTGCTGTAGTTGTCATTTTCCAGAAGCAATGGGGACTGCTTCTTGTTGCTCCACTTCAGCATCTTGCTCTTGGGCTCACAATCTGCTGAGGGATCTTTGTTTTCCAGGTCTCCCGATTCACTGTGGAGGGGGTAGGCAATGAGGCACAAGTTCCCTTCCTCATCCTCCTCGAAACTGACTGACACTACACCTGAGAGAGGGAGAGAAGAGCACCAAAATGTGGTTAGGAGTACTAAGATCACGAAGACATTTCTATTGTGGTAATAATAATAATAATAAGTAGTACCCATTTATCCAATAACCTTTTTATTCACATTTTAAAAAACATTTCCACAAAAGATACTGACAGTCATATAGCCATGCACGCACACAAACACGTTATATGGGAGGTTGAGAGGCTGTAAATGTGATAAAAAGATGGAAGAAGAAAGCAGGACATCAACAAATAGTGCATTTTGTATCAAGAGCAACATATGTCAGAGGATTAACTATTTATATGACTCATTCAGGAAACGAGACACAAAACACCACACAAGGCTGAAATGTGTCAAACAGAGCACGACATTTATTAAGCAACTGCTAAACATTCTCATGAAAACACACACAAAAACTCATAATTAAAGAGTTTCAATTAGTCTGCAATGGCACGAGAAAATGAAATACAGTCCCCTCTTGCCACATACATCAGCTACAAACAAGGGTTGTTTAACCACATTACAGACAAGTATACAGTACTATACCATGATTCAGTGACAGTCTGTCTGCACAGCACAATACAGGCCTTAAATGAATCAAGAACTGAACCAACATTTAAAGATGCTTCAGTTTAGAAAGCATCATCCCCAGTTTTACAAACTCAAAAACAAAAAGAGAGGGGCTAACAGATGTTTCCAGAATCATCTTAATGATAAAGGAAACAGTGTATTTTAATGCCAATGCCCTAGAAGGGCCTATGTGTGTCTCATGTTTCTGTACAGGGTGGGGGGGGGGGGGGGGGGGTCGCACTGAGAAAAAACATCCCCGCTGCGGCAGCTTACCCAGATAGCCCCCAGACAGGAAGGGAGGGGGTGGT
>CM022473.1:15695921-15832069 GCA_011952105.1 Coreoperca whiteheadi
CAGCTTACTCAGATAGCCCACAGACAGGAAGGGAGGATGTGGTCTGAACTGGTCAAGAGAGAGAAAGTGGCAGAGATATGGGACAGCATCTCTGCCACTTTGCATCAAGCAACACAAGCAGTAGTCATAATACAAAACAGCCACTGAATAACAGAGAATAATAAATAGCAATTTACAGAGAACAACCTGACCAAACAGAGCTAATGTTTTTTGAAAAAAATGCATGGTCGTGTTTGTGCACATTAAATGGCGGGCCCGAGGACCCAGCATCCACGTTTCTTCTGCAGCCAGAGGTCCAGAGCTGCTGTCATGTGCGCTGACATCACCACTCTGCAGGGAGTCCTGCCTCCTAGTCTGTCCTTATGGACTGTGGTGTCCATGCAGAGCTGCACTGTACTGTCATCACACCACCTCGTTGAGTGTGGGAACTTGTGAGTCACTCTGACTTAATTCACAAGAAGGGCTCATAAATTAGTGAAAAGGGGGGCCTCAATTAATACTTTATTAGACCAATAGCACAAATTGACCATAATATAGTAGCAGGGTTTTTTTTTTTTTTACAGTTTTGCAGATCATTATCACTGGCTATTGTTGTATTAGGTTCAATAGTTCTG
This sequence comes from Coreoperca whiteheadi, assembly GCA_011952105.1. Lineage (NCBI taxonomy): Eukaryota > Metazoa > Chordata > Actinopteri > Centrarchiformes > Sinipercidae > Coreoperca > Coreoperca whiteheadi. The sequence continues at coordinate 15,696,536 of CM022473.1, forward strand.
GTAGTCCAATCCTGTATTCAACTCTTCCTCTTACCATAGTGTGAAATGTAAGAGACAAGAGTGTAAGTGTCAAGGAGCATTCAAAAGGCCCCAGAAGTCCTCTACTATCTGCCCCTCCAAATCCAAGGTCTCCTCATCCTGGGTCTTTTTATAGCCCCACACTGCAGTTCTGGGAGGTCAGATACCACGCGTGTCTTACCTCTGTCATGAGGGGCCCTAAAGATGTCTGTATCAGCATGTGCTAAAGGTATCATTGTCTATGGGTGTCTGTGGGTGAGAGACCGTGGACCTGGACACAACCAGGAAACATTATATTCCAATTAAAAAGCATGTGCGTAGGTGAAAATGTGCATTTGCGTCTGCGTTCCTGTGCTGGACTTGAAACCAGACCTGGATATCGCCTCAAATGACTTGTGCATTACTCTCCTGGCAAGCTGTCCCACTTATTTTTGATCCATCTGGAACTCTCTCATCCTGAAACCGTAGCCATCTTGAAAGCCAGGCACGGCATGTAAAAGACCGCTGGCTACTCATCCTCCTGGTAAGGTAGTCAGGCCTTCAGCTTGGATGCTACTTGAAACCCCCACCTCTCTCTCTCTCTCAAAAATGAGGGTCACATTCAGAAATCTGTGATGCCTGCCAATTGCTCCAACATGAGAGCCATTGAAAACAATAATTTATCTCATCTTTTTATATGAAAATACATTTACAAAAGGTTACTTTTTGGCATGTTTGCTTTACTGAGACAGCGGTGGCTGGAGAAAGGAGAGAGAGAGGGGATGACATGCAGCATAAGGCTGAAATCCAACCAGGGCCACAGTGGTAAGGCCTCAGCATTGATAAATGATATGGCCGCCAGGTGAGTTGTAGTGTGTTGTTGTGTACACCATGTTCTTTGAGCCGTTGCAACAATCCATTACATTAACCAAAGCAAAATAACACCCGTATGATCTAAACAGATGCATTTTTGCTATGTAATATTAAATGCAGCAAATTGTACATTATATATTGCAAGCAGTCAGTATAAAAGGTAAGGAAAAAGGAGGAAAGGATTATAGCCAGGTACCAAAACAACATTGCTGTTTTGACGGGCAGCTTGACACTTCCTCCAGATGGGGGGTCCTACCTTTATACTGCGGGGTGAACTTCCTCATCTCTGGAGGGAGGCTCTTGTAAAACTGGTGCTCCCGGGGGATGAGGGGCTTGCAGATTGTTTGTTCCCCAAATCGTAGCACACAGGAATGGCCTCCCACCTGGTGCACGAAGGGCTCAAGCATCACCCCTTTCCCGGGATATGGAGTCCCGTCCGCCTGCATGAGGGCTTCCAGAGCTGGACTCATCCTCACTCCGCATCGGACAGCTGAGCTTGGGGGACCCACGTCGGTCGGGAGGCAAGAGGCTCGGCCGCTCGTTTGGCTCCCTATCCTCGAGCTCTTTTCTGTTGGCTCGCACGGGGGCGCTACTGGTCGCCTGCTCGAGCGCCGCAATGACAAACAAAAGGCTGAACAGGAAGGACAGAGGAAGCGACAAAATCCCGTATTCCCTTTCTTTTCGTCGTTGGAGGACGAATTGTAAACCTCCTCCGTTGGCCGTGTTATTCTCCGTGTGTGTACGTGTAATAAAAGGCTACTTATAAAGCTTTAAAGCTGCTTAAAACATTTTACAGCAACGTGCGTTTCCGCCGTCCTCCTCGTTTGACTGTTACCGAAACTGACGACAGAGCTGCTCGCTCATCTAGCCAGAAAAACAGCCGAAACATCCAGTAAGTCCCGCCTCTCCCGAAAGCCAGCCAATCACAGAGCCGCAGCTGTCGCTGGGAGGAGACAAGGCACCTAGGAGAGGATCAAGCAGATCAGGCAAACAAAGAGGAAGGAGAGAAAACAGGGGGGAGGGGAGAAGAGGAAAAATACTAGACACAAAAACATAACACTGACGGCATGTTTCTCGCTGTACTTGCAAGTTTCATCGTTCTTGTTACTTTGGAGCCAGGCTGCAAGTTGCAATTTAAGTTTCATCTTGTTCTTGCAACATAAAATATCCTTGGGGAGAAACTGCAGCACAGAATTTAAAATGAAGGCAATAAGGAAATATAAAATTGCACATAAGCCATTTCTTTTTCACTCTACAATTTCAACTTAAGTTTCATACAAGTTCATGCAGTGGATGTCAAATATCAAGTGATACATCAATTTTGTATGATTAGCCTTACTCGTTTAAGAAGATAGCATTTGTCTCACACCAGTGGCACAAAAATTCAGGAACTAACTCAGAGACTAATGCCATATTCAAATCATATGGGATGGGTGGCAGAGATGGGAAAGATTCCCATGTTTTAACGACTTGGAAGCAAACATAAGACAACTCAGTTGGTAATTTGAGGGTTGAATCCATACGTTGCCAAAACAACTATCTATTAAATTGGGTTTAATTGCTTTGAACAATGAAATCTGAGGTTTGACTTGGATATTAACGTGAACCAGGTTCAGCTTTTTTGCTTTAGTCTGACATTGCCTCCACTCTAACTGATTTCCGTGGGGGAGGGGGATTCGATTGTCCCTAACCAGTCACTAGAGACCAACATGCCCGCCATATCGAACATAATTTTAAGTCGACACTGATCCGTAGCCATGCCAAGGTGCTGGTGTTGCTGGGTTTTTTAGAGTGGAGCAGAGCAAAGTAAAAACAAACATACTTTTAATTGATTTAGAACAGCCTCGATAGCAGCGTATATCTTTGTTGGCAGCGTGTGGCTGATATTGTTTCCACCTTGTGAGTCTCAAACATTTTTGGTGTAGGCTGTGAGTAACTTCTGTCAAAAAAAATACTGTACCAATAGTAAGGATTTAAAAGTGCATATCAAAAATGCAGGTTAGTGGGTAAGGCAACTGTAAAAGATCCACATTTTGGTGCGTTGGCCTTCTAGCTTTGCTTTGGCTCAGACCAAACTGGGAAATTTCTTTGTGAGTGCCAGTCGACCTAATAAGTCTGACTGGTGTGCCAGGCCAGACAAAGCTGAGGTACTGTATGCAAGCTCACTGGACGGTCACAACCTAATCACGCACTAATCTCTGATGTTCCAGTTCTTTACTGGGATTACAAATGGGAAGAAAGGATCCCAGACCCAGACAGGGAGGGGATTAAATGATCAGCACTTGAACAGGGCACCCACTCTTCATTGCCCACTGGTCTCACAGGTAGGGGCTCCTCGGTGGTCTGGTGTGAAATGTGGAATAGAAGAAAAGTAGAGATAGTGTGTGTAGAGCAGTGTGTGTGTGTGTGTGTGTGTGTGTGTGTGTCAGGAGGTACAATCTGGGCTTGCCAGACATTCTCATCTCAGGATCAACAGAACAATATCAACTTAATCATGCCAGTCCATCTTTCGGGAAATAAAACCATGGCCGTGTGAAGATTTACTTGTGTGATTGAAAAGGTGTAAACACCATGGTCAGGGATGAACATGTGTGCATGTGTGTTTCTGTGTGTTTGTGCTCTAAACTTTGTAACATGAGGGACTCAGTCAGATGTAAAGAAGCCCAGTAATCTAACTGTAAAATATATTTTTTCTTAGATATTTTCAGAATTAGAAATGCTAGCATACTGTTGGCAGTCAGTGGAGGAAGTAAAACCACCACAGAAAAGACATATTTACACTCTACTAGTGCTACTAATCTTTAAACTGAAAAATAACATTCAACTCTTCAACATTGCTTCTTAGGACAAGCTGTGACTCCACAAATCCCATTAAAATTCACGATAGTATACAGTGTGAAGGATGCAAGAAAGTGTGTGTTCATGTGTATGAGTTGACGTCTTTCTAGCCTAGTCACCCTGGGCTTACTAATGCGTCAATGTTATGTCAATTTAGGACGGCTTCCCCTCTCATGTCATGGGTCCGTGCCCCAGGACAATAGGTCCAGGCTGTGCCACAGGGCACTCAAACCAACTATGAAACAGAGCAGTGATGCAATGTCCAACAACCACCTCCATGCACATTGTATAATTCGTGGCCTTCTACAAACAAAGTAGTCATTGTAAACCCCACCCACAAGAAATGCAGCAGAAGTCTCTAGAAATCCAGGCTTGTACAAATACATCAGCACTTACAGAAATGTGATGAAAATGTTTTCTTTTTCTTTTGAATCAAGTACACCAGACATGGTACTTATTAGGGATAAACTAATCTGATACAGTTGATTGGTAACGGCTCCGATACTGACTTGTTACTGACCGATCCACATTTAATACAACTTTTGACAATGTCATCGTAAAATTCAGTGTTCCTGCTATCACGTCCGACTTCTGCACAGTGAAGTATAGAGATTTACCAGACTGCGTTGGAATTGGATTGGAACTCGGAATCTGCAGATACCCTAAGAAGAGGTGTTGGGCTTGGTGTTGGGAAAGAAAATGTTGGATTGGTGCATCCCTTGTTCTTACTTTTTTCTGTGGCTAGCTCTGCTGCCGTTAATTGATCCTGCCTTATCTGACCGATATAAAAATACTACTGACACAACGCTGGACAGTATATAGTTGATACACCTTTATGATCAGGGTCAAACAAGGTGTATCAATCACAGAGAGGAATCCATAATTGATAGTGTACTATGCTTTAGTGTGATCTAGAGAGCATGACCCATCTCACTCTGCCTATTTACCCCCATGAGCTCAGCGATAACTCTAGTCGATCATCTGTGGCCCAGTCTGTCTAATGTATTATTCTGAATATTGTATGGTCTCACACAAATGTACGACTGCTATTTACCTAGCCTATGGTTCCCATAAAAAAGCTCAGGGAAGCAGCTGTGTACTGCTTTTTAATGGAGGTGGGGAAGACCAAAAACCAAAAGATACTGATTGAAAACCATTCTGATGAAGCATACATCTCACCTTTGTGTCACTTGTCCATGGAAGTTTTCTATTGCAGCATCTTGTTTGCCTCATTGTTGTAAGTCAAGAAGCTGTAGTGGGCTCATTACTGTCCCACTGAGGGCAAAAGCACCCACTGGTACTCGACAGTTGGTAAGAACTGCAATTGTAGTGGCTGTTCTTCTTTTATGAGTGAGACAAAGGTGAAATTTGGTGTTTTTCAGTCATTGTTTTTCGGTGTTAGAGGGTTAGGGACTTCAAGGATGGAGACTAGCTGACTGACTAGCTGACCATGCCATGTACTACCTGTATTGTAGGCGAGGTCAGGTCACTGGACATCTACAGCTCATGGACTTTTAATGGACTACTTTTCCACTGAGCTAATGAGTGAAGGGTTTGAAAAGCTCCTTCCATCTCAGGAGAACGCAGTACAGTTACAGTACAGCAGAAATTGGGGAGTAAAATTTGTTCTGTGAGGCAAGGAGTGGCTTGAAATTCCTGTGTGGGGGAAATCACAATAGTGTTATGCAACAAACTTGACGTCCCATTTTTCAGAGTGTCCATAAGCCCTCCCCCTCACTCCCAGACACGTGAGGAAGTGAAACATGGGTGAGTATGAGAGCTTGCCACAGAGAGGGGATGGGCCCTTATGCTCTTTCATGTAGGCTACGGGCCGCTCTAGTGCATAAAAGGGTGTTGACAGTGATGAGTGTTTCTGCCACTCTGACACCCAATGCCAAGTCAAGGACAGCCTTGTTTACTCCTGCATTCCCCACCACCACCCACGCTTCTCATATCATTCCTTCTGAATTTCTCTTTGTCTACGATGGGGAAAAAAGTCTCGTCTGATCACAAGACACTGACAGCTTGTCACGTGGTGTATATCTGCCAACATCATAAAACCAACGTAAAGAAGACCCTGGACACCCGCAGTCCTAGGTCTTCAGGTGTTCTTTATTGAATGATGAATGCAGACCACTGGCACCTGCCGGTATGGAGAGTTATTACCTTTCGTGAAGGCGCAGAACGTACGTGCTAGTTGGTCGCTCCCTGTAGTCGGTGCGGTGTGTTCTAGTGTCAAAATTTTGGTTAAGACACAGGCGACACGGCTTTTATCGCCGCTGGTTGTTTGAGATTGGTTTGCTGTGTCAGAGCCTTTACACGGACTGATTATATTGGGGGAGTGGGTTTATATAAACAGTATCATTTTGATGCCAATGGTCTTCAAGTTAAGTTGACACTTTATTTTAATCCTTAGAACATGGTCACATAAACAAACAAAAGTTAAGAAATTGGAACATGCACTGAATGAACTCCAGTAACGTGAACTTGAATTTAGTTGTAATAGGCCTAAATGTGTCAATTTCATTGGCTCCCCTGTGCTTTCTCAAACCCCGGCTTTGGAGGGCACCTAAGCAACCTCTCAAGTTTAACTTCAGTGCATCGAAACATTCCTCAAGTGCATTCCTGTTGCATATAGCTGTGTGCAGGCATGTGCACAGGCATGTGCTACAATGGTCTATGGCCGGATGGGACAAGGTATTGGCCTGGCTGATCCCTATGAACCAACTTCCTCCAGGTTACAGGCAGTGGGGGAATTGGAAATGTATTCATGTACCCTTGGCTAAACTGCAAGCACCTCAATATTCCAATGAGAAGAAAACTCACATTCACTTGAAAACACTGATACTGCGGAAACCAGCCGTGGACTCTACTGATATATCATGTGCATATGAGTGAACGTTGAGAACATGCATAACTTTATGGCACTGTGTCAACAAAAGCTATACTCGGTGTATTGAGCAGCATCAGGAAAGCCCCTGACATGTGACAGACATAAATTCACTGCAGCCTCCATAGGTTGTTGAAAATACCATACTATCAAACAGATACTTTCAGCCTGTCAGTGAGCAACTAGACCCTGACCGACTTTGAGGGAAGTCGCTCACTGCTTCTCTTAAATCGTCCCTTAGGATATCTGTTTGTAAACATACAGGGAGAGTTTTTAAAGAAAAATGACTAAGTTAGTGTGTGAGCAAACAAATTGTGCCGCAGTTTACGTATGTTTCTGCCTATTGTGCAGGCCCCCACTCACATCACTCACGTGTTTAACTGCTTCAGTGTTATGGCCCAGTTTTTAAACCCAGTAGACCAGTGCTAGTTCTGCACTATCATATTACCATGGGAACAGTCTCAAGAGGACAGCATGTATGTGAGCTGTGTGAGAAGAGATATTCAAGGTTTTATTGGGTTGTGGTAAGTTAAGACAGGATGCAGACTGGTTTAGGGAAGTAGGGCTTACATTTCCGGAAAGAAGTGTAATGCTAGCATATCATATCAAACACAACTGTGTGATGATGGATACATGTGATACTACTAATAAGACAGTCGCCCCAGCCTTTAAATTCTTCTCTGTCCTTTATTTCATTCTTCATGTAAATACGAACAAGGCACATATCACTTGTCTGCCTCAGGTTATATATAGCCCCTGTGGCTCCTGTCTGATGGTCTGTTAATACTCTGCTGAAACATTTTTACACACCTACACCCGCCCAAATTAGCCACCCTCTCCCCAGCCTTAACCTTTATTCCTGACGACCAGTAGATAACTAAAAGTTGGGATGCTGTGCATTGATACTGGCTCCATGATCTGATTCCCCCCAGACCTGGAGGCAAAATTAGGTCAGATTCCATGTCCCTTGCCCAGAATCTGGGTGGCCAGGTTCTGTCTGCATGTGGCCTTTGGGTACCTTCCAAGTCTGTTCCACATGCTCGGCTTTAGACACCCTGCCCTCTCCTGCCCCACATCCTGTCTGGCCTACCATCACATCTACAGCCCATCAAAGTCAAAGGATAGTAGGTGTCACTCTCGGACAAGTGGACCAGAATGAATCGGTGCTGGCAAGGAATTGCTGAGCATATCTATGGCTAGTGCAACCTTTCACACATTTCACACATCCTATCCGCTGCTATGTAAACCCTTCGCCATCTGCTCAGCAGCTCATTGCAAACAATATTCCTCCATCTAGCCTTTAAATCTTTCTGAAATCATTAAACTGAAAAATGTTCCTCTTGAATCTGAATTGACATTCTCTTACTTTTTGTTTTTATAAAAATTGGTTTCAAACAACCAATACTAACTTAAATGAACGTTTAGTGGATATTTCATAGTAGAAAATAGAAAGTCTGTCCATGTCTTTGTTGCTAAACACAGATTGTTCTTTCTTTAATCAAACAAAGTTCCCTTTCACAACAGAAATCCGTGTTCTGTACCTTCAGTCCCACTAGCTGTCAACACCTCCACTAGTTAGGAGCAGGCTGCAGCACTTGTATAGTTCCCTGAGAGTAACAGATACACATGCACACGCATACAGATATGGGGATAAGCAAGATGTAAACTTAAAATTCGCATCTTTTGTACACATGAATAGAAAAATCACAGCAAAATTTAAGCACTTCAATCACAGAGCATACTCCCTGAAAAAGAATAAATCAACATCTTTTCCTCATATTGATATGCGAATCAACTACATGTGAATTAACATTCAGGATCAGCACTCTGGTCACAAGTTTAAAGCCAAGCAGTCGCTCTGCTTCTTAACCCAGTCAATAGTGCATAGCTGAACAGGCATAGTACAGAACAAATCAACAAAACACAGTATAAACTAAATTTGGTTCTGTGGCAGTGAAATAAGCAGTCATTCAGATTATTAACAAAGTAAAGGAGATACATTTGTTTTTACAAAATGGAACCTGTCCAATACTGACAGAGAGCATACAGTAAAGTCTTGCATGCCTGAAAACCTTGGTGGGTGGAGACTGTTGAAAAAAAGAAAACAAACTTTCTAACCTCATTTTTTTATCAGGGAGAAACATGAGCAGCTTTATCTCTGGTATCTTCCCTGTGGCTTTCTCAAAAGCTGGAGTTAATAGACAGCAATGGAGAGGCGTAAACAACAACTGCTGTCAGCTTTGAACCAAAACTCATAATTCTAGTTTCATGAATACAGCCTGTGGGGTTTACTGTGAAATTGAGTGAGGTTTGCAATGGAATAAATTACTCAAAATTACTTGAGTTGATCTGAGTTGTTAACTATGAGAGTGTGTGCAGATTGTGCACCTCTACATTCCTCGCTGCAGCTCACTGTACATTAACGAGTTCCATATGACCCAAATGAGTGAGCCAAAAAAAGTCAGATTTATATAAACAAAACCACTCCTCCTGCTCTCCACGTGTTACACAGGATGTCACGTGGCACCTAGGATTGCCAAAATCTAGAACCATAATATTTTGATTTTCACGCACACACACAAAATATGTATTCTCCGTGAGCTCAGACTCATGCACGCTGAAGATTCAGCCCAAAACAAACAGAGCAGGGAGACATTCACCATTCAAGGACTACCATTAAACCGAAGTTCATCTGGTCACATTGAAGTACTAATAGTTAAAACTTTCAAACCAAGGAGCAAAACAGAGCTTTACCAGAGCTAACCTATTCCTCAATTTCTACAGTGAAGCTCAACTCCTGGCGATTAATATTCTTTGAAAGTGTTTGCAGTCCTCAAGACACTGCATAGGATTAAATGGAGTGGAAAGTGGAAGAATAGTTAGGTCAGGGGGTTTAGTCTTGTATCTGGGACAAAGAGTACACCTGCTTGTCCCGGCAATTCAGATTAATGAGTAGAGATAAAATGCTGGCTTTGGTTGTTTTTTTTGTTCTGACAGTATTTGCTAGTGGCAGGTGAAAAGTGCAAGTAAGATCCTTTTTAGGTGCAAAGGTCATGAACATGTCCTCACTGCCATGTGCAGTGGTCTCACTGTCAAGTGCAGTTTGGTGTACACCAGTTTTCTTTTTCCAGGAAAAGTGGGATAAACATCATCTGTTGAACTCTTCCCCACTTGGCTGGACATAGAGAGCGTGTTTTTGTTTTCAGTCTGCAGATGTAAGGGCTTTTGGAGTTTACTCGGATATCAGTGGTGTGTGAGCATGTGTGGGTGTATATGTGGCCAGGGTGTGTGTATCTGCAGATGTGTGTGTTTGAGAGAGAGGAAGGAATGAATATAGGTCCTGTGTGCTCCTGCTGTATTATGTAACAGTCCAGTGAGTCCAATCTGACCATATTGAAACCCCATGACATTATATCGACACAGAGTACAGGCTGTTCAGAAGATGTGGCCCTGCAATCACACTAACCATCAAATTAAGGAGACTCTAGTTCAAGAATGTGGTTCATATATTGCGAGTCTGCTGCCAAAAAACACCGTATTTCCATTTTGTTGGAAAATGTTAATTAGAACCCAAAAAATAAGCAAACATGAAAGCTGTGAAAAGGAGTTTAGTAGCTTCTTGCAATACAAATGTTGCTGCTCTGCATTTGGCTGTCAAGGCTCAGAAGTCAGAGCTTCCCACCATTTTGTTTCGTTTTATTAGGTGGGCATTTTTGGCCTTTATGAGAGTAGTGAGTAGTGGAGAGTTGAAGAATTGACCTAAATAACTAAATTAAAAAACACAAGAAACTAAATGCTAACTGTGATAAACTGCCTATTTCATGCACGTTTCATTGTAAATTAACTGAAAAGATACTCTTATTGTCTTGTGACTTGCAGTGCTGTGCATGCTCTGGGTTGAATCCAGGAATTACAGAGGCCATGAGTCTAGAAAGTAAACTACCTCCAGGTAGACAGGCAGCTACAGCCCTGTGCGTGCTGAATGGAAAGGTTATTACCATTATACCGTGATTACCAGCATGAAGTTAGCCTTAGACAGTCGGATTCCCAATCAAAAAATGTTTCCAAGTATATATTTACAGTATTTGTTGTTTTAGGTGTCAGCAAAGCGGTAGCTATCCGGTGCACTGTGTTTATCAATAATGACACTGTTTGCACAAAGCTTGCATTCTGATAATCATTGGTTAATAACTCAAGTGAGGTGAAATGTCTATCTTATTTGTTGCCACCTTAGAATGAGCAGATTAACCTGCTGCACCAGACAAAAATGGTGCTTGACTGTAGCTGAACTTTACTTTAGAAGTAAAAATGCACAGTCAGACTGCTGCTAAAAAACTAATAAGCAGTTAAGTTTTGAGGTAAGCTAACTGCTGGTGGATGACCCCAGTAATGTTACTACAGTAAAGTCTTAAAGCATGTCAGTGTTTGTTAGGTTCCTTGCCTGAACAAATAAAGAAAAATGTAAATGGGATTTTTGAGAACTGACTGCAACCATGGAAGACCTCTATGTGTCCCTGCATGGGACATCGTGTTTGAACTTTACTCAGGCTGCTATGCCCTGTGCATCCCTTAATGTGGACCATAGTTATCACTATCGTACCAACTTAAACAAAACCAAACTGGCCACCACATCAGTTTCATTTGTTTTTAATTAGCACCCTGGCCAGCCAGTACTTCAATACCACTGATTATTGCTATCATGGTGAGAAATGATCAATATCTCACACTGTCAGAAGCACTTTAGACTAGGCTAGTATTGATGCTGCAGCTGGATTTACTGTCTGTACTTAGAAAATGGATGTTTGTCCACAGCAGTGAGACAGGTCAACAGCTCAGGGTTGAGAGTTTTGTTCTCAACTTGCAGCTCATAAACCTACCGCCATGTGCAGCCACTGTTTCTTAGTTGAGTCCTAGTTTAGTCCTAGGACCAATGTGTAACATTTACTAGGTTATATCATCGGAAATTGAATATGATATTCATAAGTATGTTTCTATTATTGTATAATCACCTGAAAATAAAAATCGTAGTGTTTTCATTACCTTAGAATAAGCCGTTTATATCTACATGGGGAGCAGGTCCCCTTCCACGGGGGTTGCCATGTTGCACCGCCATGTTTCTACAGTAGCCCAGAATGGACAAACCAACCTATGGCTCTAGAGAGGGACATTTTTCGCCAGTATCATAACCACCGTAGTTTCTCCTATACACTTTCAAGGGGAGGGTGAGGCGAGTGGGATTCAACTAATTGCAAACTGCAATTTCGCCACAAGATGCCACTAAAATCATACACACTTCTCCTTTATTACACTGTTTCACACTTGAGCAGCGCTCCATCCAGGCTGTTTTGACACTGTCAAGGTACTTTTGTTGACACAATGACATCAATATCTATGCAAACATTTCCCTTTCTTAACAGACTGAGCATCTCCGACAAAGGTGCACAGACCAACTAAGATTGTTTTGTGAAGGCTACCTGTAACAGCTGATGTTTGAACAGCTGTAAACTTGAGGCTGAACAGCATTTCCATTTTGCAAAAAACAAATACAAATACATAGGTAGGAATAATATGGTTGGAGTCCATCAACTAGTTTTGTTTTTGGATCTAAGCTCAGAGTCTAAATAATGTCTTATACGATCTTTAATCTCTTCCCTCTATTTTTCTCATTAAAGAGAAATTGTACAAAACAGTCAGGTAGTCATTTAGATCAATGTCAAAAATATATCTGGCATAACTTAAGTCATTAATTGCTTGAATGTCAGTCTTTGAGTTTCAGTTCTTAAATACTAAGGATTTGTTTTGTTGTACATGAAAGTGTATCTGAAAGTGGTTTACACAAGCACTTCGACAAAATAACTCAAACTGAAAAAGAACAGATAATAAACCTGAAAACATAAAGCATTGCAGCTTGAGATCATAAACCTGCGGATATCCTACTTTATATTTCCAGCGTGTATCTGAGTCATAGATGCTGCAGCATCACAAAAAGTTGATTCATTTCCCTGAACAAACCTGAAAGTGCTGATTCAAAAAGCAGGCCTGAACGTCCCTGCTGCACGAGTCGCTCTTTTTTTTAAATCAAATCAGGCCTAAAACAGCACTGCTATAAAGTGGAACGAGTGGCACTTAGGACTTAACCTCATTATAAATAGAAGTGTCTCAAAATGTGGACTGAATATAATGAGCACCAGTGGCACACCCGTCTACTATATACATGTCACAATCTTCCCTAACTTTCCAATCACTTCTCAGTCTATCTGCGAACTGCATGCTGTTGATCAGTGACACACTAGGCAAGTTGTTTTGAATCAATCTGTATGGAACAGATCCCCGAGGCAGGTTGATTGATTTGTCACTTTGTGACGTCTGTTTTGTGGCACATTGCGCCGAGTGTGTTTCAATGTGACATTGGTATCTAGTCTGTTTGAGTGAGTTATGTTTACTTTCAATACAGGATAAATAGCTATAATTGAAGTGGCTATCATCCATATTTTTGATAATAACTGTATCAAATGACAGTGTGAAAACAATGGGAATGGGGTCGCTCGTATTGATGAACCTGCAGAGAATTACCACTGTAAATCTGCAGCTTTACTGAGCTGTAGAGGGAGTTACATACTTGTGGAAGTGGAAGAAAAGGTGAAAGAATGTGTGGTATGGGTATTGTCATAAACCATGGTCTTACAATGGCGGAGGCTAGTCGGAGAGTACATCCTAATAAACAGGTCCTCAGTGTCATCAACTGTGCAAACATTCTGTAGGGAAAACTCATTCTTTACTGTTAAAACATTTAATTCACAACAGCAAGTTTTGCAAAGCTAAATGCGATCTGAAAATTAAATTGTACCATAAGATATGTAATGAGCTAGCTCAAAGTTCAGGTCACACGAGATTAAAATTAACTAGTTCACACTTTTGAACGAAGTTCCTAGTACCAAAAAATTTACTAGTTCACTTTAATTTCTTCGTTTTTTTTTCCTTTACAAAATGCTTTGAGTTTGACTTGGGTTGAGGAACTTTTCGGCTGTTGGCCGTGGTCTTACCCTTTGATAATGATTTTTTGCAGACATGGCTGCAATGTCATTGGACACTGAGCCACAATTGGCCCACCAGGCTAATCTTGGGAGCAATGTTACGTGTGCCTACATTTCTGAAAATGGTGTGAGCATACATAGCTTCTCCTGGCCTTCCTAAATACATTTTAGAGACCTAATATCAGAACATGAAAGAGGTTTAGCTAGACCAGATTTTCCAAATTTTCATTGTGTGGGATGTTGGCTTCCACCAAGCCAACATTGTTAGGGAATAGTTTGCTGCGCATAAAAGAATAACAATGGAGATCCTTCCATCATATTCCCCATTTTTTCATTTGTGTGTGGGGGTGGCATGGATGTCATTTTGTGGCAAATTTTCAGTTCAATGTATATGACTTACATGAAAGAGCAAGGGTGAGTTTTCTATTTACAGTACATGTAACCAGTGTTTGTTAAGTTACTGAAATTTTGTAATTAGTTAGTTATTAGTTACTTCTTGTCCACTATTTTCAGGTAAGACGAAAGCAACAAGCTGATTTAAACTTCATTATTGCGTTATTTAATATTAAAAAATAATTAGTTAATTAGTTACAATTAGAGAATGTTAAGACTGTTTCGAAAAATAAGCCAAAGCAATTGAGAAAAACTGTAATGTAAATCCAACAGTGGAATCAATGCATTGAACTGCTGCAGTGCTTTGCTGCTTATTCCCAGCGCACGTGATGATGGATGCACGTTTCTGCAGAGGTTACTATGACCAAAGAGCTCCGCCTCTCCATCACTCACTCCCTCTAGATTTCTCTCTCTGCATAAATACAGCTCTTCCCCCTTTTCTTATTCAAACATATTTACATAGCTTATAATATTAAATAGCACATCATTATTCATATTTCTTCTAAGTTATAACTCAGCCCTCGTTGTGACCTTGTATTTTGATATTATGATCAAATCTTCAAAAAATTGTTAATGATTTAATGCATTCGTTTTCCTCAGTTTTGCCGTGTAATGTTTTCCCCTCATCATCGGCATATGCACTTATTCATAACTGCAGATGCACACACACTCATCCTCTGTCTCTCTTATCTCACATATCTAACTTGTTTGCATCATTCAAAGTGTAACTATGTTCCTCCTCCCACGACATATTGAAAAACCCACATCATCGATTACTTCTCTTGAGCATATTCTCTTCCCTTCCCTCCTGCATCCCACCTGCGTCTCTGCTGCCACCCCTCTATTTGCTGCAGTGTGGAATTTTCCAAGCACAGCCAGCGCTGCAGTGCTCGGAGTGGTGGCGTAAAGGAAGACGAGAAGGAAGGAGGCAGGATGAAGGGTGAATGCTACTTAACACACACCACAAAAACAAAACAAAACCTGAGCCTTTGTGATCACCTGCCACCTCATCTCCCTCCACAAATTCAGTGGAAAAGTACCAGACAGACATAAAGATACAGAGGCAGCTGAGACGGAGAGCCCCCAAAACACAATGAGGAGGTGGATGTGTGCAAGTTATTTTTAAAGTGGATAACACTGAATGGTACAGAGTCTTTTGTTAATTTACTAATTAATTTATAAAGATTATGAATCAGAAATAAACAGCTGTATTAGCATTGCTGTTAGCATTATATACATTTATTAGAATTAGTATATCAGTGTTACATAAACCCTAATGCTATGAAGAATTAATTTATGACAGACATAAATCAAATAGATTTAAAATATACATGTATACAGTAGAAGCATAACCTGACTGGAATAGCTTTTTGAAAACAGATTCAGTACAATTAGGGGAATTAATGAAGAGTCTACATACAGTACATCTGGGGGCATTTAATCATAGATTTGTCTATTTTACTTGCAGCATGCAACCAATTGCATTATTCTATCCTATCACAACTGAAATATCTTCTTGCTAAATTCTCACCGCCACATTTCGAAATGGAAACCTTAACGTACCTCTATGTTAGTCTGACCAATGACATGGATGGGCTGAGAAATGTACTTCTTTTATTTTTTTGCTTAATCACTTACTCATAATACATTATTTCCTAAATTACAAGAAACTGGGCCTACATTTTCCTGAATGCATGGAGAGAGAAGTCATTTCCAGTAAAAGTCTTTTTATAGGCATTTGCAAAAGTGAGGAGTCTCTGAAGGCCAGTATAAAAAACTGCCCAAAACTCTTCGTGCCTCTCTTCAGTAAGTACAGTGAATGGGACCATTTACAGATTACTGTAATAACATTAAAAAACATCATCACTAGAGTGCAACTAGAGGATGTGCATTAATTCTCAGCAGTAGATAGATTGGTTGCTAAGGACGATGGCTCGCAGGAGCTGATCTGACAAACAGTCATGCCATAGTCAGATACTGCAGCATTTTTGGTGTGAAAGTGGAGGAGGTGATTGGTAATGTGTTAATGACATTCTGTGTTTGTGACGACTGTGCGGCAAAGGGCTTCTCTGGTAATGTGGTAATGGCTGCAGTTGAGGTCATTTAGTGGGTAAATGACTGCAGGTTTCTGCTGCAGTCTGTGGGGACAGCGTGAGAGTGATGACGTAAATGGCGGTGAGGGAGAGGGAAAGTGAAGACACGTATGTGCGTTACTACCCCCTAGATCATTGCCCTGCGTCACCAGTGATGCGTAGGACATGATAGCATTAACCTGCTTGTGGGACTGTTCCCCCATCTACAGTAACTTCAGCAGAGACATACTGTATACATACAGTACACACAGATACATATAGTGTACATGCTCATTATAATTGTGTACAGCTGAACGATCACTACAAATAACACTTTACTTCATATACGTCATTGGATTACATGAATCTACAGAAAATGACAGCTGATTCTGGAAAATTTGAATTTAACACACTTTGTATTGGAAACTGGCAAAATACTTGCCCCCTAATGTTCGATTTACATTGCTTATCATAGAAAAAAAGTAAAATTTAGGACTCGTGATGGACTTTGTCGGGTCTGCTTAACTGCAACAGACTTGTTAAGGTGGATGGATATTTTTGCAGTGTACTTTGTGAATTCTGTGACATAAAGTTCGGGTAATTGGTTCAGTGGATGCAGTGTAATATAAAACTCACTCAAAATTGGATTGGAAATGTTAGCGGAATTACTTGGCACCCAGCCCAGCTTGTGAATAGGTCAGTGAATGGGGTTAGAGTAGTTGGCCAAGATATGAGAGGAACATTGACAGCAGGCAGCAGGTTGACAAAACATTAATTAAGTAAGTGTGACATATATGAGATCTATCAAGAGTAACAAACACCAACCAGTGTTGATGTGTGTGTGAGAAAGCTCACCCATTCCTCCTTGAATCCTCCTATCAATTTGTTGCTCTCTTTCTGTCACTTTTTGGTGCCAAAGGAAACTAGACCCAGTGAGCCTCAGTGATGGGGGGTGGGGTGGAGGGGTGGGGGGGCATCCCGAGGAGCCTGGGACCAGGGCCAGAATAGGCCACTGCCACAGGTGCCACTCATCTGTCCTTGTATGCACAAGCTAAGGGACACCGTCAAAACAAACCGTAAGAGGAGGAAGGTCTATACTGGGTGTAGTTGGGTAACCAGCTTAAAACGATTAGGTAAGTCATTCACACAGAGCAAATAAAGCATCCTTACATCAGACACTCTCTTAAACCTCAATCAGTTTCTAATATGAGTTCTTCTAACCAGCTCTATAGGAATGTGTCTGAACCCCTGGCCTATGTTCTGTTGTTTCAGTCTGTCTGACTCCATTTGTCCCATGGAATAATCCCAGGGTTGCATAACGCTGACCCCAGAGCCCACCATCACAACTACCAGTGGTAAATCCCAGAGATCAAGAAAGGGATCAGACAAAAGGAGGACAGAAAGAACAACGAGGAGACAGGATGAAATAGAAGGGGCTGTGGATGTAAAGCTGTTTGACTGGCAGGCAAGCAAAGGGCATTTGGCCCTCTCCTCTGAGAACACAGACTGCGTGAGAACACTGTGGCAGCAGACGGAGGGCAATGCCAGAAAAGAGAGTGTCTTCCTTACGCTGTGAAAACAAATGTCATTACAAACTCCCAAATGAACGCCATGTCCATTTTCCTTGTGCTGTCAGGAACACAAAGGTGGCAGGGCTTAACCAAACAAGTCAAGTGATGCCAGCAGGAGTTG
This sequence comes from Coreoperca whiteheadi, assembly GCA_011952105.1. Classification (NCBI taxonomy): domain Eukaryota; kingdom Metazoa; phylum Chordata; class Actinopteri; order Centrarchiformes; family Sinipercidae; genus Coreoperca; species Coreoperca whiteheadi. The sequence goes on from CM022473.1 coordinate 15,714,325, forward strand.
CACTGGTATGAGATAATGAAATGAGGCAGATGAGAAGTCTGGAGATTTTCTAACCTAATCTGTATTTCCCACCTATTCTCCCCCGAGGGGCGCGCAGTCTTCAAAAAGACGTTCTGCCAAAAAAAGAGCTGGGAACTAGGGCAGGCCTCCCTAGGAGAAAGGTAAAGTATCTGAAAAAGTTAGAGATGGCAAAAATGAAAAGGAGCAACCCAGAAATGTTCTTAGGTCTTGCAATATGGAGGGACGGATGGTGGAAGTAACCTTCAGAGACAAAGCTAAAAACAGCCCAGCCTTTAAGTAGGAGAGAAAGAGCAGTAAATTACAGCCTGTGCCAGAGGATAAGCGGACACATTTGCTCTTAACTAGAACAGCTTAAATATAGCCAGAGAGGACGGGGGAGTTGAAACAGTTTGCAATCACTTCTCTCCATACATCTCTTGGAACATTTTCCACCCATGCACCCATGTAAGATACCTAATATCCTATGTCAGTGAACTTACACATACACCCACACACTGGTGGAAACACTTTAAATCAAACTGTGAATGCAAGAAATGATTGATGCGGAATAATATCCACTGGGATATAATACAATGTCCACAAGTATATTTCGCTCGTGACCATTAAGGCCATGATTTAAAGTTATAGATTTGTAGAACAGATATAAAAAACAGCCCGTGACCTACCTTACAGCGGTATTTTGTCACTGTATAAATGCGGTATCATACAGAAGTGCTTTTCAGATCATCGAACAATCTAAAACACCCTCCCCCCACACGTTTCAGATGTCGGCAGCTGAAGAGAGACAGGAAATGTGGGAGAGAGAAGGGGGATGACATGAAGCAAAGGGCCGCAAGCTGGATTCAAACCCAGGTCGCTGCGGTAAGGACTAAGCCTTGTACATGGTGCTCAAGCTCTACCAGGTGAGCTACCGGGGCGCCCGTTATCCCCAAATTTAAACAATTTTTGCATCTTGCCCCTTTCTCTTTCATCCAGCCTTCGATTGCGGGTGTTTGGAACAGCGATCATACCTTTTGCCTTTCGATGTGGTTGGACAACACGTCGTCCAAACTAATTTAAGTATAGCCCAGCCTTAAGACAGAGAGGTCAGCAAAAGTTGGGGTATTCACACATACATTAATCTTTACATCTGTGTCCCTTCCTCCTTCATTCTCTCCATTCCACACCTTCCTCCCAAAGAGCATGCTCAGACCCACAGAGAACTCCCCCAAGTCTCTCTTGCGTAAGACCGAGGTGAAAAGTGAGATGTCAGATATCCTATCCCCAGCCAAAGTCAACTCCCAACTTTTCCTCTCTTTAGAACAGAACTAAAAACACTTCCTGTGTGTTGCATTTATTCACGTGATCTTGTTAAATATAATAAAAAAAAGGTTTGTATGACTATGAATACGTGTGTGTCTGTGAAGTGTTGATGTCTTTGCGCGCGCGCGTGTGTGTGTGTGTGTATTTTTCTGCGTGCTTGCATGAACAGCTCATTATCAGCCATTTATCTTCTGTGGCGAGCCAGTGTGTCAGCAGACCTTATATGACCTGGAACCCATGCAAGCATCACCATAACACAGTGGCCCTGAGGGTAAAAACACGACGACATTTCACAAAATACAAAAACATTTCAGAAAACACAAAACCATTTCACAAAACACAACGACATTTCAGATTACGGAAAAGGAGGGACAACCATTCTTGTTTGTGATTGGACAGAACCCAAGTCCCTGGCGCCAGTTCAATGTCATTTCCTGTTTTTGTAACCTAGCCTCCTACTCTTAGCGGTGTTTATGCACAAATCTTAAACTGAGTTTGAAAGGATTGAAGAGGAGACTGAAATCATAAGAGAATGATCCAGCCTAAATTTTGATATCCTTTCAACACATCATGAGATTAAAATGTCCAGTGGGACCCGGAAGCACGCTTGAAAGAATCAGGACTGAGGAGACTGGGTGGCTAGCCTACTCTTTAACATCAGGCTATCAGAGCGCGGACAGATGTTTGGATACAGAACAGGCTGACACATGGCCTCTGTGTTAAGAGGGAGACGGTAATGCAAATGCTTTGTGAACTGAACCCACGCGGAACTTTGGTGCAGACACGTTGTAGGCATGTAGACTCGTAAATGACAAATCAAAACCGTTTGGACGGGTTCTCCTGCAGAATCAAACTCTGAGTTTGTCAACTCTGAGATGAGGGAAACTCATTTCCGTTGCAGAAAGACAGGTAACTTGACTGGCTCTGTGAACTTGGGAGGTTTACGTCAACGTGAGTGCTTTCGTGATCAATCTGTCATCTATGTAAGGACAGAGCCAATGATGTCTGGAAATCGTGGATTCATCCTCAGCTCTAAATAAAATCTATACAATTTCTTTTATGACACTGTGACTGTGTGGACATTTTTTGTTTAAAGGTGAGTTTTATGATATAGAATATAGGCTGCATGTAGTCTTGATGTGTTTTGACAGCATGTCAGTGACGTCAAAATATTTACATACGTTGAAATATAGCCTGGTTATTAAATGTTGTTAAGCAAGATTTTTAAATGTAAAATAGACGTCTAAAAATGGACAGGCAGTTGTGTGTTTTGACCCTCAGGGCCACCGTACCATAAGGAGCAAATTTAAGCACAAGCAAAGGGTCAGCGACACTGTTGCTGACATAAGATTCAGGGAAACTGATCTGTCTGCACGGTAGAGCTGCACAACTCCCAGCAAACACACTGAGTGAAACCACTGATTCTTTTACACACTGACAGGCTCAAGAAAGAAGAATTTAGACCGAGCTCCTGCAGTGGATAAGTAATAGTTATTCTTTCTGCAGTGAGGGCGAGAGATTCTTTGAATGGGATAATTATGTGTAAGATATGTAAGGCTGTCTAACTATTGCTATAATAGTTAACCTATTGTACTTCAGTGGCATGCACAGACAAGAGCTTTTTAAGAGTTCATCACATTAAACACCTGTGATATACTGGGTTTAAATTCAGCCTGGGACCCCTGTCACATGTCATCTCCCTCCTCCTCTTCAGATAAAACTATAAATTTGACCATGTAGTATGTTGCTTCTACCTGTCCATGTGACGTGAGTAACTCCAAATGTGTTTAAATCAAACTTTAAATCACAATTACAGCATTTCTGGACCGGTAAAGTAGCCGTAGTGCTTCAGATGTTACATGATAGTGTATGTCTGTGTGTCAGGGCTCCTCAGCGCTTCACTTATTCATCCTAACCCCTTCACCTTGTGTTTCAAGACGCAGGGATGTGGCAACCTAACACCAGGCAACCTCTGACGTGTGATGGCTCAGTGGATCCACCATAGGCCATTTAACACCACAGAGCACATCACATGAATATGCCTGTGTACTACTATGCACGTGTGTCTATCAGGGAGAGAAAAATAGAATGAGTTCAGAGAGGTAATAATACCGACCCAAAAGACTGTTTTTGAGGTTCCCAAGAGAAATGGCAGAATTATCTCATCTCACACTGACCTCAGCGATGTTTCAACACGTGCGACAGACGAGAGGACCTCGAGGGTGTAACAATTATCCTGATAATTGAGGCATCACTGCTGACAATTAGTGATCTTATCAGAGGATACTAATTTCAAAGGATGGATCAAGATCTAGTCCACAGTCAAAATGTTAATAGAAACAAGTGGAGCAGGAATTTTACTGGCTGGAGTTGATGTTCAGCCAACTTTAAAATAGAAGCATAAACTCTAACAATGTTTGAGATATTAATGAAATATGTGAACCTGAAGCCTCTCAAATAACTTATTAACTATTGCAACTTATAGAATCTATTGCCTGTTGCTGTGTCATAAGATGGTGCATTACGGTCTACTGCAGCAGGGTAGTCAAGTTCTTCTTTTGGCAAACTTAGCCAAATATAACTGAGCTCTCTCAGCCAACTCTCTCCTTCTTTCCGCGGCTCAACAAACTGTCTGATCTGTATAAACAGCAGGCAGGGCTGGTCAGCACATGACATTAGGTCTACATAAACACACATGGCGGGGAGGATGATTGGTAGGCTTGCAAAGATATGGTTGCTTCACCTGGTGTTTATAAAACCTCATCTGCTGAGCTGACAGTCCTACCACACTTAATGTCACCTGGCAAAGGCGAAGCTGCCAGTGACTCCCTGCTGGCCACAGGTGTTTAACAGATGACACTCCTGTCTCTGTGAATCCCTGAAACATCAGAGCTGGGGAATCATTGGGCTTTGGCTGGACCAGGTTCCCTATCATCAGAGGACTTACAGGAATCATCAACCATTTATCCATGTTCTGTCAAACGATATGCAGCACTGTGAGGGCTTTGAAAATAATTTTCTTTTTGCTGGAGTCAGTGCTGAGTAAGACTCCTTCTCTGACTGTCTCACAAAGATGTGCACACGCACGCTACCAACACCCTCGTTGTGTGTCCTCCTGATGAGAGCAACAGGAAACAGCTACAAGAGGAACATTTTGATCCAGGGGTCATAGCAACAGTAACCCCCGACACATCTCAACAGCCCCTCATGCCAGCATTAAGGTTCATTCCCATGCTATAAATAAAGACTCTCCAACACACTGGTCAATGGAAATTCTAGTACTGCAAGTCCTTCTCAGTCTCTACCACTGTGGCATTTGTCTCACTGGATCGCATTACACTGCTGTCCATCAACAACTGGAAAGAGAGGACTCCTCCTCTCTTTCCAGTTGTTGATGGACAGCCAGATAAATGCTTTCTACCAAAGGACATCTCTGTATTCGTACAGTCATATTTCCAAGTGCGTGACAGAAGCTGTGAGAAGATCAGTTGCTAGATCTGCTGGCTAACATTCAAGAGAAGGTTCAGACAAAATGTCCTGGTATCTTCGCAGCTTTCCAACGGTGTTTCAGCACACTGCTATGCTTTCTGCAGGATGTGGTTTGCACATTATATTCCCAAAAGAATATTTAAAATTCTTAAACTGAATCCTTAAACTGAAAAAGGCATCTTCATGTTTTGGACACACCATCTACAAAGATTAAGCTAATTTAATAACCTTTTTTTTTTCATGGGTAAAATTTGATGTAATATTTCTTTCTGTTTCATGTTGATGTGGCAACAGAAAAATAGGAGCTGCAGCTATACTACAAACAGAACTTAACTACAGCTTTCACTTCATTGTTTAATGCTCACAAGAAACATTGAGCTTATCTGAAATTGCAATCCTGAATGCATTGAACTTCCTGCTGTTTTCCTCATCAATTACATGCTAGGACATTTTGGGCCTGTTTCCAAAGACACAGGTCTAATGCTTAAATAATGGAAAGAACTGCACTCTACCGACAACTAGACAGGAAATTGTTCCTTCAAGTGAAACGAAAGGGAAAGTAAAATTAAAAGGGAAACTTGATTGAGATTGTTTCCCCCTGATTTACCTGGAGGAACAGAGTTCTGCATACTGACAACAGAGTTTCGTTTTTCATTTGTGTGGCTGTCTGGGTTGAGTGGAATATAACAGACATGAATGGTTGGAAGAATACCAAGCTCTCCCACGCCATCCCCTGTCTTCTTATCTATGAGAAAGAAACAAGCCTTTTAACGAGGGACAAAATGTACCCACTGTGAAATATTACAGCCCTGAAGGACCTGATACTATTTCCCGAAGTGGTGTTGGTTTGTAAAATAAACCAAATTGACTTATTTGCCATCATGTCAGACAAGATTTGGGTCTCAATCAAATGGTTAAGTAACACTGAACTTAATACACAGCAATATGGCACAGGAAAAGGTGCGCAAGACAAATCAAGAAAAAGTGACTTCAAACTATGACTCTGACTAAAAAGGAAAATGGAGGGGAGCCGTTGAATACAAAAAAGGTGGAGAATTTCATATGCTCAGTGTGTACAGGGACTTGGACTGGCACCCACTCTGGATTGCAATGTGTTTCAAGCTTGGTGCTCTTTCTTGATCCTCTTTTTTTATTGTGAACTCTTCAAATTATTCACATTGTGTTGTCCCTAATATCATACGCAACTTATACTGGGCAGAGAGAACATAAATATTATGTAAGATTAGGTAGGTTATAGCAATGGACCGAGAAAAAGGGTAATATGGTCAGTGATCATGCGTATCAGAGTCTCACTAAGTCGTAAAATCGTAGATAAGCACATGCTGCTAGCCTGCATAGATAAGCCCATTAGCCAGCCCTTCAGAGTTACTTTCTTTTGTTCATGATCGTGACTCTGCATTTGTGGTATCATGACACAGTAGCTCACTGTAAGTTGTCTGAGACAAGCGGGACTGGAACAGGTAGAGAGGCCGTATTCTTTTCTGACATCAGGGAATCAGACTGCTCTTTGTATTTGGCACCAGGCCTGTAACTAACAGAGAGACCACAGTCTGCACTTGATGACAGCACATTTGAAAGCAACAATATATGTCTGGTTCTTTTTGTGAGCCTGTCTCTCACTTTCTCTGACTTCTGTTCATGAGTTACTGTGGGGCGCCAGTCATCCTGTTTCCTACTAAAGTTCAATGGCCATGTGATTTCTTTAGACCAGTACACTAAAGGCTACAGAAGTGCAATCTAAGGTCTGAAAAGGGGAAGTGCACTTGGGAGTGGGGCTGGGTAAATGCAGGAAGTGGGCCAATTTTGAGTATCTGCACAGCGAAACAAGGCACTCATCCTGTTCTCTGTCTGCAGTGCTGATGTACAAACTCAACATAACTGCTGAGTCTACATCTGAGTCTTCTCGTGTCTCAATCACAACACTGGACAAATAGAAGACTCAACGGCTGGAACAAGGCAAGACCACTGGCCTTATTTACAACTGAGACATTGACTTCTTGTCACAAAGGGAAAAGCACAGGTGTAATTAATAACTTCCCTGCATTCACGTTAGGTGAGCTCCAGAGCCCTGATATTTTGCATGCCAGCTCATTGGCACGGCTTACTGAGACATTTATACTGAGCTGAACCATGGCAAATATAATTTGTTACACCTGTGCTTTAGTTGCTACAAAATGAAAAAATGTCCTTGTGAGAAAGGCTCAGGCTGTCTGAATTCATTCCCTCGTTCACTCGTTCATTACTCCCTATATAATAAACACTCAGTTTACTCTACAGCGAGATAGGTAGTGATTTCGGACACAGTCCATTCATGTTGTTGAGACATACATTATATAATACACACAATGTGTTGTGACACACACATTAACACACAAAACTGCACTACGTCTCTTCAAAATCTCTGCCTGACCACAAAGTGTCAAAATGATGTGAAATAGGTGAGTTGTATCTGAATCATCAATCCCGCAACTGTGTCATTGATCTCACAAAGGATTTGTTTGACAACATTACGCCTAAATCCAGGTGTTAACAGAAACCAGATCACATGACTTTATCCTCATTTGTCAATGCAACAATCAAATAATAATGGCTTACAATATCACAAAACATGCAATTTTTTCATGTTTTGCTGGGTTGTTAAAAAAACGTCATGGTTTGGGATAAGAGCCAGACTTTCACAACCACTGCCTCCTGCCATGGTCACAGTCTGTTACATAAAACATGTTTCGCACACCTTCTCAAACATCAAATTCAAGCACTTTTCAAGGACTTTACAGGCCTTAAAATTGGCCTCAAATTGAAGTACGCAACCTGGCGTAGTATGAGTCACAGAACAAGGTTAATTACTGTTACACTGGTAATTTTTATAATGAGAACAAGCAGGCTTTACAGAAGCTCACAGACAACAAGTAAAAACTGAGCTGCTGCATTACAGTGATGTTACTTTAAGTAAAAAAAAATATCAAAAGAACTTAAATTTCTATTCTTGAAGAAAATATATAAAGTCAAACACTTTCAATGACCAATTTCTTATTTATGTCTATTTTCAAATACTTTCAAGGCCTTGACCCCCCCACCCCCTCAAATTCAAGGATTTCCAAGACCCCCTTGGAACCCTGATAATAACACCAAAGTTACAAGTTAGGAGTTATACTTTGACTAATAGCACAAATGTCTTATACAGGCAATATAGTGCATTTTCGGGGATCCATTGTCTGCTGAATGTCTGCGTGCCAGCACATTATTAACACTGAACACAATATAGTCAACATTCAGTCTGCATAAACCAAAGAACATTAAAACATTTTTTACAGCATACTACTTCAACATGTTTTATGATACATAATAATTGTGTTGAGTTATGAATTAGACATAAAAAAAAACAAAACACAAAACATAAAGAAACAAAACACTGTTTATGAAGGTTCCTTAACTTTGTATCTTTTGAGGAAGAAACCCTGTAAATAGTGTTAAATATAGAATAATAGATAAACAATCTCTTCAAATCGAAGACAAGTTCAAACACACCCTCTCCCTGTGTCACACAGAAAATATACACGTCACACGCCACGATCGGAGTGCTTCTTAACTGGTGGACTGTCACAGGCAAGGAAACCGGTCTGGGTAGATGTGAAATGCTGAAAGACAAATAAAGATGAATAGACAGAGATAGATCAAATTTGCTGTGCACAAAGGTGAAAATGCACAGCGGCACGTGGGAGATGGAGAGCAGGCAGTAAGAGAGCGAGAAGGTCCTGGAACAGCATTTCCATGGAAACCAGTGTTTAGCTTGTGATTTAAGATGTGCTTCGGAAAGCAGACGAATGACATTGTTTCTTTAATGAGTTTTAGATTTCTAAATCCAAAACAAAGTCATGGTGTAAAATCAACACTTGTGTGAGGAAGTAATGAGAGTGAGGGAACTACTGTAGAGAGAGTAAAGGGGTAAATAGAGAGAGAGAGGGTCTAGGAGAAGTGTCAGGGTGCTGCTGAGGGGGAATGCATAATACTAAATATGTGTGAACTGAGGGATATGATGGCATGTTATATAGTTCATTTTTATCTTAGTTTTTATGTAGTCATTCAGAAATGCACTTGCTTTCATTTGAGCTCTGTATACAGTTACGCACAAGCAACCTTTCACACACCGGGGGAGGACCACAACAATTTTCATATGAATCCATTGTGACAAAGCCACAAAAAAACCGATGTGGGTTATTCACACCATGGCGTCACACAAGAGTCACTGAGATCACATGGCAGTCATGTGAGTCTTTGCATTAAACTGCTTGGATGCATTTCAGCCAACAACAAGATGATGGGACAACAAAGCAAAGGTGCTGCGTTGGCGTGGGCAAAACACAACAGTAGAGTAGAAGATGAATTGTAAAACAGGTTGTCTAATTGGTTTTGTACTCTTTTGAGGCAGGATTGTACAGTTCTGGAAAGTTATCACAGGGGAATTAATTGTTCACAAGGCAAATGGTAAATTGGCATCATGCTACAGGACATACATGCTACCAGTTATTCTACCTGGTGTGTTCAAGTGCAACAATTTGATTGGCTAAAGCAGTTGCTACTTTATACACTTGATATTCTCTTCCACTACATTTCCCCTTCGATGAGGTTCCATTGTACAGCCGCAAAAGGGCTTATTGCACTAACCTTCGCTAGTGAGATCTCTGAGACAACACCCCCCATTCTCCAAAGGGCTTATTGCACTAACCTTCACTAGTGAGATTTCTGAGACAACACCCCACAATCTCCCAGAACACTGGTCTCACTAAACTGAATGAGGTACTGTGGGTCTAAAAAATGCCTCAAGATGCTGAAACCCCAGTAATGTCTCTCACCTATACACCTCTCTCTCAGGTTAAATAGGAGTAAGTTGGTATCGACAGAATCTTTATAGCTATGTCTTATGTAAGGCAATTTGTATTGCCCTGTTTTTGAAAGGGGCTATATACTTATCTCCTACTGTAGCAGTGCTCTATTTATTTATTCAATGTTTATTTGTATAGGGACAAGTATATAGCATGAACCAACGCCACATCACAGAATTTGTAGCACAAGCTTTGCAATGCCCATCGCTACAGAACAGCACGCATGTATCCTCTTGAATTTCAAACATATGATGTTTGATATATGTTTAAAATTCAACATATATTTAAAATAGCTCCATGAACTAAACTCATTAGCTCTATAAATGTTTTTCTTCAGCATATTTTTGCTTGTTTTACTACCCCACAAGAACAGAGATGTTCTGTTCTTGTACATTCATTTGTATATTGTGGACGTGGAAATCCTAAAATAATGATAAAAAAAATTAATTAAAAAATTGTAAACTTCCTGATCTAAAATAGTCTGAGATGAACTGCAGACTGGATTGTTTTTCATTTTTGATGAAGCGCTCCAGTTCAATGATTTCTATGGGCAACATCGCCCCCTGGTGGAAATCCTTGTGAACTGGTTTCAATGTGGTTGTGAGCACTTATGTAGCTGACGTACATCAATGCTTGGCATGCATAATAAATCCCTTCTAATTGTAGTGTCAGGCCAACTGTTATACACTGTACACGAGAAACAGTAAACTATAAACTATAAACCCAAGTATTTTACAGAGGAGGCAAGTAAGACGGTAATTTGGGTATTTTTTTTGATGCACTTATGCTTTTTGTTACCTTGTGTTGTCATATTGCTTCCATTGTCTTCCTCATATGTAAGTCGCTTTGGATAAAAGCGTCTGCTAAATGACTAAATGTAAATGTATTTAAAACATGAATGAGGTACTGCTGCATTACTTGACTACACCTGCCTTATGATCCTCTCTGAAAATAACCATTCCTGTTAACATTCATATTTGATTTAAAACCTTAGCTGTAAGGTTAGTACCTTTTGCTAACACAATTATGTATCTTACAGAAAACGCTTTGTGCTTACGTTTTAGACATGTTTTTTTTATATAGTGAGTTGCTAATGGCATTTCTATCAGTTGTGCTACTTATACTTAGAACACACTTACCGTGTTTTGAAGTGGCGTCACAAAAGCGGGTAAAAGAATCCCCATCTGCTGCCGAAACCCGGGATCGAACCAGGGACCTTTAGATCTTCAGTCTAACGCTCTCCCAACTGAGCTATTTCGGCGCATGTGTCCTGCTGATCATTGATATGTGATATCAATAAATACAATACAGCAAACTACATAACGTTATATATAAAATGCATCTGTGTAAATGATGAATGGATGTTATTTCCCAAACGCTAACGTTAATCTAGCTAGCCGTACGTTACACAGCTAGCCAGCTACTCAGCTCTAGTAACGCCATAGATCCTATTCAACAGAGTGTCGAGGCCGCCAACAGCTTCTTAACAAACAGGACCCTGACTTTCTGAGAAAAAGCGGTACAAAAAAAGAAAGAATCGGTAACTAAGCAGCAACGCCAATGGAGAAGAACAAACTCCTGCATTTCGCCGTATCTAGCTAACGCTAAAGAGTTGTGTTGGCTAATGTTTGAACACAAGGTGGCGCCATTGGTGGCCCGGAAAGGCTGGTTGACATAGTATTCGCCTCTGTCCTCTGAAAATAACAGGATTAATGATGAAATCCTATAAGGCTTGTTTAAAACTAAAAATCGTAATTTACTTTTACTAGTCTTTCCAGTCTCATTTCCTGTTTCCACCTTGCCATCATTTTGATGCATTATCAACCTAAGCCTCTATTTCAATCAGTGCTACTTAGCATTTAAAGACATTTAGTTGTATTGGTGGTTGAATTTTATGAAATCAAGACATTGTTTTACTACTTACAATTTGTTTGTTCCTACAACATGTGTTTTTTTGGATGACACCCAAATGTGAGGACAGTATGATGGGCAGGAGCAATATTGTAGGACTCTACTGGGCCAACAGTGGTAGAAGTAAAGCTACAGTAAAGCTTGTTAATCTTATCATTCTGCACTCAGTGTTTGTTTTTCTCTTTTTTTCTAATGGGGCTCTGCAGTGATGCAGTGCTGTCCCCTTATTAGTCATATGATGTCCCGATGCCAGCTTCTATGCCTCCCTTTTCTTCTCTCTTTTCCCCCTAATCTTCCCTCCGTACTGCATCAGTCTCTCTCCATCTCTCTCTCACGTTTTTGTTCCTCTGTCATCCCCCAAGGTGACTTTCCTTCCTTCACAGACACTGCAGCTGTTCCTCGCTTTGTTCTGGAAGGCCTTAGTGTGGATAAGAGATGAGAGAGATGCAGACCGGCGGAATAAAGACAAGGAGAACCAAGGGAAAAAATGGGGGTGTGAAAGAGGAGGGGGCTGATGAGATTATCACGCAGGATGGAGGAATCTACAGTGTTTATTCACCGCACAAATCAGCAAGGCGACAAGCACTCACACACCACATGCGCAGACAGATTTGTTATGTTAAAATAAAAAATTAGGTGTCAAAATCAAGAGATTGAGCTGTCTCGATGCTTACCTGACTAGCAAGTTTCATCGTCATTGGTACTGGTGATTAGCATAGTTGTCACATCACAGTGAAGCACAGTGAGGGTTCAGTACAGTCAGCACTAAATACTGCAAGTATCTGGGACAGAGTTTCTAAATTTAGGGATCAGAGAAATGGGGAGTGGAAACAGGAGATGTAGAAAGGGAGGGACAGCTGGAAAAAGAGAGAGAGATTGGGACAGTTAGGTCCAGAGGAAGAGCGATGGAGGAATTCCCAAGTTACACTGAGCAGGATGAATCCAAGCAGTTCCCTGTTAAGACTGTAGAAATACAGCTGCATTTGTGATGGAAGCCCAGTGACAAAACCTCCTATTTAAGAGTAACATAATTGTCATATTTCATTCTTCCATTTACAGATCAGATTCTTGTGGATTCTTAAATAGTTTAATGATCAGAGACATCACTATATACAAAAGGTCAGTTGCCCTTTCAGTCTGCACGTTTCTGTAAAATTATTCTGTAAATGATTTGGATTATAAAGTCTGTAATTATCACATTTTGTGCAAATCTTCCAGGTTGTTAAATCGAAAAACAATGTGCCATTCATTCTAAATCTATATAATTTCTTCTTTTGTATTGCTTTTGTTCTTGTTTTCATTTCCATTCTGTTAAACAGGCCATGAAAACAGAAGACACCCATATACACATTTTTCTTCTTTCCAACAATATAGCAGATAAAAGGCATCTACACAGACAGGTATAAAATATATTTTTCTGTATAATTCAGTTTCCTGATAAGTAATAATCACTATTTGACAACAACCAATACATTGAACTTGAAACGTATGAATTGACACAGAGAACTGAGATCGATCGATCGATTCTTAGATAGATCTCCTTTTTAATACAGATTCTGTTCTGTTCTATATAATAACACATAATATAAATCTTATACAATACTAATATTTCTCTATACACATGGTCATAAATGTACAGTACAGTGTACACACATACAATAATAACACAAATACACTTAATTCTCTTTACAGTAACTGTCCAACTCGCTCAGAGTTTATCACAATGGCTGGTTTTCTGTCCGGCAGATGATTGTGACCAAAAGAAAAACAATTCTTTTGACTAAAACCCAAAACGGACACTTCAGTATTTACATCCCTGAAAAATGTACATGAATACACAAGAATTATTGTCTTCTGTCTGGCTCAATAGTGTAAAAGGGGTGAGGATGAAGGAGATAGTCCAAAGCCCAAGAGGCTCTCCAAGACTTGAGCCCATACAAAGTTTAAAGTGTACTCGATCTACTTACTGACATAAATCTTTACCTACTGTAACACCCATAATACAACAGCTGATTGAGGGCTGGTTTATTCCCAACACGTTTGGGAATGAGACAAGAAGCCCTGAGGAGAAAGAGATGTCCAGGACTCAGTCCAGACAGAGACCTGTCTGGCTCTGCAGTCATTCAAAAGCAGTGACGCTGCGCTCCAGAGCAACAAACAGCTAACATGAGAAGCTGGCCCAAGTCAGAAGTTGGGATTTCTCTGGTTTAAGATGCTAGTTTACCTGCAGTGACTACAGAGCGAGTTTTAATGAAGTTTTCACAAAATGTTGCCCTTTGATTTCCACTTTAAAACATAAGTGATAGAATTTCAGTAGTATTACCGTGGCCTGTGTAGTTACAATTGCTCCATGTAATTTTCTTTTATATTATGCCCAGTGGCCTCCTGCTGTTTATCAGAATTTTAAGTCCCCTTTCTTCTCTCTACCCCCTGTAATCTAAACCATACTTAGAAAGCCAACAATTCTGTGTTCACATTCTCTTTGTTCACATCCTAGGGGTCATTGCTTTGCTCATGATTTATTGCACATAATCATAGTGACACACACACTCATTTATTCACATACGCATACATGCCCACATGCAAACATACAAACACAATCACATCCTCGCCTGCATCATCATGACTGTTACTCTAAAAGTCTATTTTATAAAAAAAATAATAAAGTCATGCCTTTTAGCTTTAACTTGCACACATATGAAATATGGTGCTTACTGGAAATGAAATTGTATTTTTTTTTGCAGTTTCCTGGTATTTTCATATGAGCCTGTAAACTTTGAATCTGAATGCTTGCATTTACCCGCTGTTAATTTGCTATACCATATACAGTATGTGCAAACACTGTCATTCTAATACATTGTTGTAAACATACAGCAGGACATTCAGCACCATAAGAATATATTAATAACTCAATTAAGGCATGGAAAATTTAGGGAAAGAAAGAGAAACATAGACTCCCATTAATATTTTTGTCACTGAGAATATCTGTGCATGTAGATATTGGTGTGCTTTCACAGATAATGATTAAATATTGATCAGTGTGCATTAAGTGTGTGTGTGTGTCTGTCTACGTGTGCATATGTACATGCACATGCAAGTTGAAAGTGCACACAGGAGGAATAACGTATACATTTGCTGTTATCTAACCATTACCCTACTCGTGTGGTGTACACTTGTATTTTCAGTAGCCATGGCTGTGGTGTTGTCATAATGCTTGGCCAGTGTTGCCATGGAGACACAGTGGCCACCTTCTCAATCAGATCAAGTGATCTAATGAGGGCCTGTGTAGGGATGGCAGAAAGCAGGCTTTAATTAGGGCTCAGGACTCACCCGTTTCCACATCTACATGGGACCAGAGGTCATGGGATTTGTCCTGACCTTTGTAAACTAACTGGTTCTCGTTTTTCTCACACACATGCACGAATATGCACACGATCCATCTCTAGCAAATTGGTAAAAGACATACAATTCTTCTAATTCACACACACACACTCACACATGCAAACACACTCTGAAGACTAGCCTCATTCCCTCACCGCCTCTGTGAGGCATCGATCAGTGCCATCACTGGCCTCCACCCGTGGCTTGCGACTCTTCCTCTGGCCTCCCCCTTCCACCCAGGAGTTATGAATAACTGTCCCACCGCTGGGAGCTGGGTCCACCTGCAGAAGGGACACTACCCTTTTCTTGACACGTGTTTTGAGGGCACGACGCAGCTTCTGCCTGGTGAAAGCGTAGAGCAGAGGATGAAAAATAGTGGTTCCATAAGCCATCGCCAAGAAGCACAGGCGCAGCCGCACCAGGCCGTCGCTGGGACCCAGACACAGGATGAGAACATTGACTGCAGACAGAGGGGCCCAGCAGCCAAGGAAGGTGGATATGATGATTAGGGACATTTTTAGGACACGACGTTGACGTTCTCTGCGGTCCCTGTGCCTGCGCACTGCCCGCCTCAAGGCGATGATGGCAGAAACTGAGGCCTGGACACCCATGGAGGAGGCAGGCAGTGGTGAGGTGGCGTGGGTCTGGGTTGAGGCTGAAGCTGGGGTCGGAGAAGCAGGGGTGGCCGGTGTGGTGGCAACAGGGGTGGTGGCTACAGTACTGACAGTAGTGACTGTTGCTCCACTGTCAGACATCCCCTGGGGCATGGAGGAGAGTGGTGGGGGCGAGGTTGGTGTAGGGGTGGGGGAGGGGATGAGAGGGGGATGGGTAAGGTTTTGGTTCTGGTTGGAGGACACTACTTCTGTGGGCAGGCTCAGTTCCTTCCTCCTTTGCCTCCTGCAGCGTATCCTGCAGCCGGAATCCTTTGCACGTGTACTCCTCATCATGTGGGAGCCAATGCGAATGTTGAGGGCCTGCAGGATCCTGGAGTAGGTGAACAACATGACGGCCACAGCGATGAAGAAGCATGGCACTTGAAGTAACAAGTGGTAATACATAGCCAGGCCTGTGTAATACCCCTGCCCTCCTACACATAGCAGTGTCCTGTTCTGCCATACTGGAGGCAGGTGGTTTGAAGGGGAGGAAGGATGAGTTGAAGGAGAAGGAGAGGAAGGAGAGATGGAGGAAAAAATGGGGGTCAGTCCAGTGGTGAGCTCAGAGTCATGGTTGTGCCCTTCCGGCTCCTCATCCTCACCATCCTCAGCCCTCAAGGAAAAGAAGTCCCCCTCAAGGAAGGGCAGGAAGAAGACAGCCAGAGACACAGCCCACACTGCTGCCAGGAGCAGTGCTGCACGCCTGGGGTTCAGCAAACGACTGGCTGGACGCACTGAGATGTCGTACCGATCCAAGCTGATCACCAGCACGTTGACTGCTGTGGCCACACTGGTGAATGTGACACAGGCCTCATGAAAGCAGCACAGCGTCGCCAGGCTGCCTACTCCACTTCCGTTAGCTGGTAACAGGATCACAGCCACAGTCAGTGGCAGACACAGCACACAGACCAATATGTCCAGCACATGGAGGTTGACTGTGACCAGGTTGCTGACTGAATCCACCAGGTTGGACTGAGCACAGTAGAGCACGAGTACAGTCAGGTTGCTGCTGAAGCCCAACACCAGCTCCAGTATCAGCACAGTGGTCAAAGACACCTGGAAGCCCAGAGGGTAGGGTGTGCTCCAGCCCTCCTCCACCCCCACCTCTCCCCCTCCATCCAGCAGGCCTACCCCCTGACCATCGCTGGTCTCCAGGAGGTCACGATAGCCTTCGGTCTCCATTGACGACACAGCACTCCTTCACACATAGCAACGGCGGCCACCACACCAGACCATGCTCTGTCTTTCCTTTTCCTCTGGCTCAAACGAGGCAGTGATGAGGATGATGGCCAGATCTGTGGTTGATTCTATGAAAACAATAGAAAAGAGAGAAAGGTGAAGGGGAAGAGATAGACAGATGACAGAGAAAGATCAAGCAGTTATAAGTCAGCTTGTCTCATTTACTCAAAAATAACACAGTACAAGTCAAACTTGTCAGATTTCACAAGTGAAGGGAAGCTATGAGTTGACACAGCGAGGTGAAAGTGACATTTAATAGTCAATTGGAGTCATTGGGTGCAGTTCAAGCTGCTGCTGATGACCCATGACGTCTCAGTGGACCTAGGCAGTTAAGACATTTTTCGCATGGACAAAACAGTTTAGACAGCAATTGGAGCAAGAGGTCTCTTAGGGGGCATTTGCAGGTATGAGTGCATTAAGCAAGGATTCAGCAGAGGATCAACAGTCCACACATTTTAACAAACCAATGCGGATTTATTTCCTGACTGTACTTACAGTCCATGTGCTATGCTAAATTATGTTAAGATGTAACCATGCTTCTCATGAGCATCAGTGGGTGGATGTTTGATTCATTATTATGCAACATACATTTTATGGGTAAGAAGCGAAGCTTTCAGGATAAGGCATGGGGAAACATACAGAAACCAACCATACCTGTACTTTTAAGACGGCAGGGACATACAGGTTGTTTATAGTAGTAAGCTCTTAACTGTACCTGTTCCTCCATTATCGACAACCCACCTTGTGAAGACAATAAATTCCTGTACAAATCCAGTAAATGCCTTTTTAAAAAGCCTCATGGTAAGTCGTCTGTCTTATTTTTTCCACAAGCAATATAAAACGGTCAGCTTCTACCTCCAAGAGGAGAGGTGGCAGGGACATTGGTGGGCTGATAGAGAGACCGTGCAGTGCATGTCTATATAGCAGGCACCCAACTGAGGGTGGCAGCAGTTAATAGTTCTCACAGAGAGACGTAATGAAGACGAATGAATCAATGAGCCACATACAGTGGCACATAAACAATGCTATCAGAGAAAGACCATCTCCCTTGGCATCCTCTCTCCACACCCCCTCTTTCTCATCTGCTCTCCTATATCCCTCACATCCCTTACTACTCTGTTCCTTTTTCAATTTACTGGCTGAGACAGACTGCTTTGCATGTAGAGCATGTTTTGCATGGCTGGCTGGATGCTCTCCTGTGCTTCGGAAGTAATATAATGTGTTGGTTGAATTGATATAAGTCCCCTGTTTGATATATCCAGTAAGATAAATCTATTCCCCAAGTCCGAATGAAGAAGCTACAGGTGTGTCCTTATTGGCAGCTTTGACCCCAGCCTTTGCTGTCAACCTTTCCTCTGCCACAGCTTTTGTTCTCACCCTCTCGTTTGCCCTTTTCCCTTTGTTTTATTTTACTGTTTTTCCTCCCATTTGTCATGTGGAAAGGACCTGCAGGCAGAACAGGATTCCATGTGGAACAGTGGTCTATCTTAATCCCCTAATGGGTTCCATGGGGTTTGCTGTGTTGCTGGAACATTGATTTAAAACATCATCGATCAGCCAATTTAACAAGCCTGAGACAAGGGAGCACAGAAGCACACTCCCCGTGTCATCTTCTCCCGGGTACCTGTGGTCTCATTTTGAGTACTACATAAAATAGTTGTGAGACAATTTGTTTTAATCACCAACTGCAGTTAAAGAATTGTTTTTATTAATTTCATTGAACACAGGTCACTGTATCATGAAGGACCTGATGTTAGTGAACAAAGGTTGTGTGTTTAAAATGTTGGATGTACCGTATGCTATTTGTAGCAATTCCCCTATCCTCAAAAGTATTGAACTTTTTAAAATTAATTAATTTGAATTAATGTCAGGAAAATAACTGAATTGTGTGCTACCACATAAGTAAAACTAAATAGATCACGTTGGAAATGTAAGCGTACCATGATTGACAAAAAATTAATGATATAGCACAACAATTGACTGTGATCTAAATTTTTATATTCACAGATAAAACAAAAACAGTGAAAACAAAACAAATATATTCATTTGTTCTTTTTGACAAGAGTAAAATTAGCAGTGGTATTCTGCAGTCACTGATTTGATAAGTCTCATCAAACATCTGTTTCCCTTAACAGTAATTACAAGGGGGCAATTGTGTAGGCCTACTGGTGAAATGAGCTGGCTGAATAGCTTTCAACAAGAGTCATATTTGCTACTCTATGACTAAGAGAAACAATGAGCCACAAACAGTCCTGTGAAAATGGATACTTGGTGCTGTGTGATGAACTGGTAAGAGATACAAAGAGCCACGGAGAAAAGAGTAGAAAAAGTCTGTGTTAGCATGTGGTTTGGGGGCAAGACAAAATGTCAGAAGCCCTCCATATGAACAGCTGTGACTCTGACCTGCGGTCAGGAAAAGGCACAGTATTCTAGTATTTACAGGGAGAGAGGGAAGAAGAACATTAAATGTGTAGACAGGGTGAACTTTGGGATGTTTTTCTAATGATCCCCAGTGTTGGTGATGTTCAGTGGGAATTGTAAATACTCAGGTTCACTTAAGGTTGTAGATCAGTTTGCAAGCTGCAGAGAAGTCCATGTCAGTGTATTGCAGTCTGCTGTAATAATGTTTTGGTTCTAATAAGTGCATTGAGTTTATTGCGGCATGCTTGTTGAAACCAACCAGAGGGTGCGTGTGCATTTGTGTTCAAGTTGGTGCAACAGAAAAGAACTGGAAAAAAGGTGAAACTTTAAATTAAATCCAGCCTGTGATTGACCTGTCAGACAGAAGGGAAAGGGGCAGAAGGGAGCTATAGGCACTACAAAACATGTTTTATTAACAAATGACCCAAACAAATAGACATTAAAATCTTAAATGTCTTAAGTAGTTAAGTGTTAGGTAGTTAATCCTGAAGACAAACAAACTTGAATTGTAGTGTTTTTAGGCATCAGCTATTTTGAGTTCTATTTAGTGATCGTCATAGGGGACGACTTTATTTAAGTCACAGTGTCTTAATTTGGTTTTGGTAAACCCTCCTCAGTGATCAATCAACGGCATAACATACATGCTCAATACAAGTATGTATTGAAATCTAAATAATGTGACTGGTTGGTTCAGTATGGTATCAAACCGTCATCTATAGATTCTACTTTGGCTTAGCAAATGAGTTCATAAAATCTGGTGTCTCAGTTAACTGTGGATTATGTGCTTTAGTCCAGAACAACAACAACAACAACAACAACAACAAACTGACAGTGTCCTAGACTGCACAACTTCCTGGACCCTGCTGTCGGGGTTATTATAGGTGTCGGGTAGTAGATGACAGGTTGGCAAGCCCCTTTTTTCAATATCAGAGGGTAAATGCGCAAGCAAGATCCTGTTGTCTGTGTGAAAGTTCAAGTTCTCTCTTTCTTTCCAAACTTTTTCTTTGCTTGTGCAATCTTGCGTGCAGTTTGCACACACACTCTAATCTCTCCATGTGTTTAGTTTTGTTTCTCCTGATGACACTTTCCTGCCAGAGGCTTACTTCTGACTTCCCAACACAAAGACAAACAGTAGGTCTGCTTTCAGCCCAGGCAGCGTCTAAAACAACATACTGTAAATTATTCTGGCATATGTGTTAGGATGTCTTGTTGAAATAACACACAACATTAACTACAGTGAAGGTAGGCCTACATCAGAGGAAGAGGATGGATAATGTCCAACATATGCTATAGATCTTGAGCAAGGCTCAAACTAACAGTGACATACTTAGGCTTTAACTTCTTCAGCGTAGTTGGGAAGGTGTCCGAGAGACAGGTTGATGGCTTAAATCAGGAAGTCACTGAAGTTACTCGAAGAAGGTCATAGGAAAAAAGCAGTCTGCAACATGATTTTAAGTAGCCTGGGCTACACTATCCACTGATATGGCACCGCTGTCAGTGGCATGCCGTCTGCGGACCTCCCTGTTGTTATCTCATGCAGTTGCTATGTTTTTATATATGTCCCACATAGCCTAGTTTTAAATTGCAACTCACTGTTTTATGACCCACTACTTCACATTTGTAGTGCGGTCAATGCCCTGCCCAAGTGTGACGTTTGGACCGCGTCTCGGCCTTCCACCTTGTTCAAAACCCCCCTGACGTACCTGTGTGTCGGCTTCCTGTGGATGTACCGCGCCCGAGACGCCGGAGAAGGAGCGCCAAGCGCGGCGTTATGCAACGGGATTGTGATCCGGCGTGGCTCGGACCCTGCTCGGCCTGGAGCTGCTCAGTTGTCCTTCTGGATCCATCCTCTTCCCTTATGTTTTACAACCTACATGTTGTCATCATAATTCAGAAAAATGTGATTTTCTGAATCTATTCTGTGCACATGACTATTGCACGTCTGTCCGTCCAGGGAGAGGGATCCCTCCTCTGTTGATCTTCCTGAGGTTTCTATCATTTTTCTTCCCGTTAAAAAAGTTTTTTTTGGGTACTTTTTCCTTATTCGAATCGAGGGTCTAAGGTGAGGTGTGGTATGTTGTACAGACTGTAAAGCTATTAAAGATATTGGGATATAGGCGTAAACACAATTGGATTTAATTGAACACGTTTCCCTCCTGCGGGTTTCTGAGTGCGTTCACCGGTTCACTGCCAGCCAGCGACTTCAGGATGGTCCATATCGATGGCTGCGCTACTCTCCCCGGATTCCTCTCTGTACCTGCTCGAATTTTCTCGCGCCCTCGCTGTGGTGGAGCGGTTAAACACAGCCTCATATGGCTCTCATTAATGCCCGGTCTCTGGTAAAAAAAACTTAGAGAAAACTTTTTTTTTTTTTTTTTACCTCAAAAGCGCTGGATTTTTTGAGACTTGGGCTATGTGAGCTATTCTCATTTTCGGGAGTGGTGCCTCGGAAGTGGATGTAATGTTTATAACTCCCCGCTTCCGACTGGCCGCGGTGGGGGTCTGCTTACTGTTAAAGACCCTATTCACCGTCGATCTCTACCACTGGCTCATACAGTTATGAGCTGCAACACCTACAACTAGTCTTAGTAAACCCCATTTCTTTTGCTCTATATCGTCCTCCTCAGCAAAATAAGGAATTTTTAAGTGAATTTGCCGCACTAATGGGGGATTTAGTTACCAGGCATGAAAAAATATTGCTGTTGGGTGATTTTAACATTCATGTTTGTTTGGATTTTTTTAAATCTGACTGAGTATTTTGACTTCACTCAATTGGTTTCTGGTCCAGCACATGTCCATGGCCATGCCCTTGCTTTGATTTTAACCCATGGATTTTCTATTTCAAACATTGAAATCTGCATCTTTCTCTGACCACAGACCCTTCTCTTTACAGTCCCTCTCACTGGCCGCATCCTCAGAAATCCATCCTTGGAACGCTTAACTCACACTCTTACTCATCGTTCTAGTAAAGAACCTTCTGCAGCCTATCATGATGTAGCCTACGTAACTCTCTGGAGTCAGACTCTACTTTGAGATGTGCATCAGCGTCCAGATCACGCAATCTTTTTGATTCTACCTGTGCAGATATTATGAACTCTATTGCGCCCCTGAGGTACAATAATTATAGGCCTGCACCGGTGCCTTGGCACACTGACACTACACGTTCCGTCAGACAGGCACGTAGACGGGCTGGACGCAAAATGCAAAAAGGACAGAGTGCAGATTACTTATGAAATTTTGAGAAACTCTTGAAACATGTTTCAGTAAACTGCAAAGGCCACAAAATGTAAATACTTTTCTGAACAATTGTCATAAACCATAAAAAGTTCTTTTCTCTACTATTAATTCTGTTTTAAATCCTTCTGTGCATTCTACTTTAGAGACCTCTACTTCTATCTGTGACAAGATAGGAAGGTTTTTTGTAGATAAGATCACAGCAAGATCTCAGTTGTCAAATTCAGTATATACACTTTGCATGATGTTCCATTATGTTCTTCCATCTGGTCTGAGTTTGAGCCTATTGATCTGGTCTCATGTAAGGGAAAACCAACTATCTGTCCTCAGGATGTTATTCCATCTCTTTTCCTTGGACAAATCGTTGAAGCATTCGGTCTTGGCCTGTTATTGGTTATTAAAAAATGCTTCTGGCTCCTTTCCTAATAATAATAATAATTATAATATGTTTATTTTTTATAGCGCCTTTCAAGAACCCAAAGTCGCTTCACAATGGCGTACAAAAGTACAATCAATTACAATCAAAAAGACAGTCAGCCTGTTCATTATAACAAATAAACAAGCAGGTGTACAACAAACAGCAACAACAATAGAATCTATAGAATCAAAAGTAAAAATTAACCGCAACTAGTCATGTAGCATAACATGAAGAGGTGTGAGATAAGTGAGTGAAAGATAATTATTTACTATGCAGAGAAAATAGATGAGTTTTAAGTTAGGATTTAAAAATCTGGAGAGTAGGTGTGTTACGGATAGTTGAGGGCAACTTAGTGCATAATTTAGGGCCAATAACACTAAAAGCCCTAACAGTCCTAACAGTCATATGCTGTGGTGACACCATACCTTAAAAAAACCCAACCTGGATTCTTCCTCTCTTTCTAACTTTCATCCTCTTTCTAATCTACCTTTTATCTCAAAGATCCTCAAGAAAGTTGTACTGACTCAATTAATCTTTTATTTGGCTGTAAATTCTGTTCATGAAATGTTTCAATCTGGTTTTAAAGCTTTACGCAGTACTGAATCTGCCCTTTTAAGAGTCTCAAGTGATATATTTACAGAAACTGATTCTGGGAAATCCATGGCTTTAGTTTTATTAGAGCTGAGTGCTGCATTTGATTTGGTCGACCATGAGGTCCTGTTGACACGTCTGGAGATATCTGTGGGCCTTCGTGGTGCAGTCTTAGTGGTTTCATTCTTATCTGACTAACAGATGGTTCAGTGTTTGTATTGGTCATCATTCCTCCTCTAGTATACCTCTTAATTGTGGAGTCCCACAGGGATCAATCCTCAGGCTATTTTTTTATTTTTTACCTCTTTATTTTAACAGGCTGTTTTTTTTACCATGTACATGCTACCTTTGGCTTCCATTTTTAATAAGTATGGAGTATCCTTTCATCCATACTCTGATGACACTCAGATCTATTTTCCCTTAAAACCTAATTATAAAAAAGGTTTACAACCACTGTTAGCCTGTTTAAAATCAAGTTTTGGCTTTTAAGTAATTTAAATGAAAATAAAACTGAAATAATTCTATTTGGGCCTAAGGATAAATGAATATTGTCTTGTATTGTATAGTATAGTATATGGTAGGAGCATAGACTTGTCTTCAAAGGAAATTAAGAAAAGGTGCACTGACTGTAGATGGCACTGATATAGCTGATGTCCCCCTGGACTCCCAAGACAACTGCAGCAAAACACTGCAAGAGTTTTATCAAAAGAGTGCAATCAACATACAGTAGTGCCACAGCAGCTCGGTGCCAAGATTATATATAAGTTAATGACACAGCCACATCTCTTTGTTCTGTATGTTTAGTCAGACACTGTGTTTTTTATAAATTATTAGTATTTGTTTCTTTTTCATTCAAAGAAGCTGTTAATTCAGTTTCCACACTACAATCTTCTTTTATTAATATACCCGTACCTGGTTTTTAGAGCCATAGAATATTCCACACAAAACAAATAAAAACACTACAATGTCATATCTGTTATCCTACATAGAGGCACACTTCACTTATTTCACACAAGATGCACCTCAGATGACAACTGCACTTCCAGGCCAGTGCACCTGTCTGATAAAAAACACACAAACACACACGTTTCCTGGCACTTTTGAAATGAGGCAGAAGCAGTTTATTAAATCTGTTCCTTTGTGCCATGACTGCTGTCCATCGTGCTGTTGCGTGTTGAAAGGGCTTATCCTGCACCTCCCATTTACACCTCAGTCCTCTGCAATCTAGATGTGACAATGTAGTTGGTACATGTGAGATTTCAGTTTGCTAATTATTTAAATGTAAGCACCGCCTGTGCCCTCTGTAAAACGTTATGTGCTCAGTTTGCATATTTCTGAGGGTGAAAGAACTTTCCACAGAAGACAAGGCCTGCTGAATTTCTGTCTGTTATAAATTATTTGTGTAGTGATTTCTAAATGTTAGAGTAAGTATAGTGTAGTTTGTTTAATTTTTTTTTTGTTTTCAGGCTCTGTGACAGTCTTAGTATTGCTGTAAGTTAGACAATATATGTATAATAGCTTGAATAGGAAGCAGGAGCACGTGAGAATGACAGATATACAGCTCTGACTTCCACAAGCTGATGTTTCAACCATCTAATGTTTACCTTAAAAGTCCTGTTTAGTAGAGCACACCTGCCTTCGGGTTTGAGTAAGCTACACAATGGATTGCTTCAAGTTAGTTTAGTTATTCTGTCCTGTTGGCAGGAGTTCTTGTTTTTAATCAGTTGGAAATTATCCAGCTCTTCCATGAGTCTCTGCGCTTGAATCCACCTCAGGGATGGGGATCGTCAGTGCTGTTTACATGAGGAGAACAATAACCAAAGTAAATGTGTATCACTTTTTTCTCCCCAAAAATGACATTCGAAAAAGAAAATGCTGTAGTGGTAAGGAGTGCCTGGTTGTTCAAATAACAAAAAAAGATGTTTACAAGAGGCCATTGTATCGGACTACAGATGCACAAAGATGGAAGTGCTTACTTATTTAGGCCACTATCCATGGAGAAATTGTTATCTGTTTCTTCTTTGATAGATTTTTCCTTGTAAAACTGTAAAATTTCAGTATAAAATGGTGAGACTAGAAAGAAGCCTTTGCTCTTTGATCCTATGGGACAGACACCAAAAGTTGACATTTAGGGAAGAAAGGGAAACAGATGAGAGAGACGGGAAAGAAGGGGAGTGAAGGAGAAAATGAGGGAAAAGTTAGAAAGCAGACAGGATGATGGCGCATGCAGCACGCTGACTCATGGGCGTCTTAGGTATTCCTAACGTCCGCAGTGAGACAATCGATCAAAGGCTTCGTTTTCCCACTCAATTCATCCAGCAGCGCTAACAGCAAGCAGCCACCAGCTGGGCAGCAGCATCCCTGGCAGGCTCCCAACAAACCAGCCTGGACTGGCCAATAACACAACCCGCTCAGTGAGAGCAGCAACATCCAACCCTATCTAATGGGTTTCTGATCAGGACAGCTTCAGGAACGTCAGGCGAAATGCCGTTTGAATGTGAGAGCACACAACCAACTGAATACTGTATGTTTATTACAGGTGTAAGTGTAATGCTACTCCTTACGTGAGGCCAAGCAACACTTAAAACTGTAAAATTTAAAAAATGGGTTATCATAACTCCTGCCAAGCTTACCAAAGACACACAGGAACATCATGTAGTCCACAATGTATCGCTAACTGCTATCCACCCACACAGCCTCCCACTGCCAGCCCATGTCTCTGCACACGCTCCCTACCGTATACATGCTCTCCGCAGTTACAGCAGAAGACGGATTGCTACCTGAGGTGAATGACATCTTGTGTGTTTAAGAAACTGCTGAATCCCATTCACACTTATGTCTGAGACAAGTTAGGGAAAAAGCGATGGGGGTAACGGGAGGTAAGATGAAAGCGGGAGGTAGGTGCAGTGAGGGAGTGATGGATGGGAGGGAGGCTTAGGGGTGTGCAGATGGATGCTGAGTCTCGTGCTCGCTGGAGGGGAATGTTTGTTCCCTGCTCACTACCTCTATCCATCTCTCTTTTGAATAGTCCCAGTTGCACCGCCTCGCCTCCCCTCTTCACCATCCATCTTACAACCAGCACATGGCTCTTTGCTTTTACACTGTGCAATATATTTTTGTAATCCCCCCAGACCGTCTGGACAGACTATTCTGTGATTTTGAATATTGAAGTAGCGTTTCATATTGCAACAGTGCAAGTAGCCTCTCACAAATTGCTATCACTACATCAGAGACCTTGTAGGAAAAATAAAGACTTACTGTATTATGTATAGTCAATTTATATCCCACAATTTTGACAGGCTGCTACCAAAACATCAATAAGGAAGCTATACTGGGCAGGTTAATTATCACAGCCTGTAATCTGTACGAGCAGCTCTGTACAGAGAGAAGACCTTGGTCTCTGGACAGCTCTGGTCCATGGCGTGTGAGGCATCATTATCACCTGACAGCATGCTTGATGAATTTCAAGACTCTTCCTATATCCAGCTATGACGTCCCAAGCCTGTAATTTTGCTATTACACGCGCCAACCATCAATAAGCACTAATCAAGGCTGCCATGCAATCACTATTCTTTAAAACAAGAAGAAATCAAAATCAAGTGTGAAAGCTGGTGAAATGAAGTAAAACTGAATCAGAGCAAGTGGAGTCTGTTATGTAAATCAGTGCTTTGGAAGGCTGCGCACTGGCCCATTGAACAGAATAGCAATGAATAGTAATAATGATGATAAAACGATAAAACAGGATAAAATGGAGAGGTATAACAGCGTTCGTTATATTTCTGTTATACCAGTAATTACTAATACATTCCTTATGTGTTCTAAAGTGATTGGTTGTAATTAGCAATCTCTCCCTTCATCTCTCCATTTCAACAGCACTTGTCATCAGGAGTTAAAGGATTGTCCAATTGCAGTCATCATACTGAAGTAGGCTGTATGCTGCAACTACCTGTGTTGATTTTTTGTTGTGTTGGAGTGTTGCAAATAAATAGTCAAGTCACAACACGAGGTCTGTGGTTGCTTTAATGCTTCTCTGGTGATAAAGCACCAAACCAACAGCTGTTTTGTGATAACAGGCCTGACTGACTTTTAGCAAAGAAAAGCTCTGACCTGTGGTCACGTGCACAGACCTGCATTGCTGTTCTGAACATCCACACACAAACAGGAAAGGTTGATGCAAAATGGTGGAATTTCTTTACTTTATTTCTTTTTTCTTTTACAATTAAAGGTGCACTCTGAAGATCAGTTTACTTATTACTCAGCCTGTGAAAACAATTTATATTGTCTTCTGTGGCTGCTCAGATTTTTAATAGAAAGCCTACGATATAACCTTGTGGTGTGGAATTTCAAAGACATGGGCATTTACTAGACATGGAGGCTCAAACAAAGAAAATGCTATTTAGTTACATTATAGGAAGGGAAATATCCAGTGTTTTTGGAGCTCGACAATTACTAGGAGCTAAATGTCAGGATATCTTGGTGTCTGCTTCTTAGATTTTGACAATTCTTTTTAAAAATCTGTCTTTTACACGTTCTTTAACTTAACAAAAGTGTGATGCTTAATCACTGGAGTGTCCCTTTAAGGCATCCAACAAACTCACTCTCGACTTTCAGGTGTTTACCTTGTCTAGGACATTAATTATTTGGTTTTCCAGCTTGACTTAACGACCTATATGAAAAGATCATGTCCAGAGTAACCACGTACTACAACGAGTCTTAAAACTCCAAAATGTAAAAATGCCTAAAAACTGTCTAAATGAAAATAAATCAAAGTATAATCACACGTATCTCTACTGCATGGAGACAAGTGTGCAGCTGTTTTAATTTATTTTCGTTTATCATATGGAAAGATGAAGATGTCATTCTTAAAAGTGCCCCATGGATGTTTCTTGTAAACATAGATTCTGTTTTCACCAAATTACTAAAATGCATTGTTTGTATCCTTGAGGCCAATTTAACATGTTGAATGCATTACCTTCCCAATTGAACATTTGCAAACAGGTTTTAAATCTGCATACATCCATGTTTACTTGCTAGAAGTCTTCTTCTTCCCTGCTTTTGTTGGTGCATTGCTATGTTTCTTTGCACATTACAGCCACTTGTAGATCAGTGGAATAGTGTGAAACCATTGGCAGGAATGTGTATCTCATGCACGTGCATGAGAAGAACCAAAACATGGACCGACTCTCTAAAAATATTGCTCCATAGTGCTACTAGTGGTCAAAAACTCAAAACCATACCTTTAACAAGGCATTGCAGTGAAACACTGAATCAGGGCAAATTTCATCTTCGGCTTAAATGTAATCAAACCTTGCTTCAGCAGATCAGTGCCTGCAGGAGATGGATCTCTGTATGTGCCAAAGTATCATGTTTTACAGCTGTCGGAAACAGCTGATCTGTGTTAAGAGTAGTGTAGAGCAGATGAAGAGGTCAGAAAAACTAGAAAAAGGGATTTAAAGGCAGTGGAATAAGAGCAAAGGAGTAGGGTAGTAAGTGGAACTGATGGGGTGCTGAAAAAAGAAAGACTTGAGTTGTCTGCAGCAGGTTAAAATGATTAAGCTATTTCACTCCAGAAGGCAATTAGAGCTCAATTAATGCCATTTATCTCGTGCAGACAGGACGTCATTGGCCAAGAGGGGAGAGCATCACTGCAGGCATTTGTATTATCACACCATAATGACAGGTCTAACCTGAGGAAGGGAACAATTCGGGATTAATTTTCTATAGGTTTCATAAGAAAATCAGGAGGGGCAAAGTAACTGAGATACATTTACTCTTACACCTAATGTCTGTCAGCTTCCGATTAATGTAGCAGATGTGTCAGCTGCATGAAAATATACATGTAATTATATCAAAACATACCTAAATATACAAGAAAGCAACTATATTCCTGTTTAATATCTATGGGTGGCCACACCGAGTCTATAAGGTTTCGTATATTGGTCTTTTCTTCCATGTTGCCTCTGTCTCCCTCTTCTTGATTGTCTATTTCACCCTGGTCACTCCACTCTGCTCTTCTAGTAATTTATCATTCCATCTCTTCTCTCTTATTTGCTCTTTGTTTGTGTCTCACTTTTTCACCATCATCCTGCTTTTAGCGCTGAGATCTGCTTCATCCCTATGTTTCTCTGCACTCATGCACTTTGAGGAACAGTGTTATTTACTGTATTAGGTTATGGAATTAAACACAGTGTGTTTTTCATTTCACAGGATGAACGTGGGTGCGCTGACAAGAAGGATGAGCAATCTCAGCCATCAGTAATTAAAATATACAAGGTAGTTACTGGTGTTTATTATGTTTGGACTCTGTTAAAACACATTCTGAGTCCTTCAAAAAGCGTGCAAATCAGCAATGTAGCTGTGCTGTGCTTTAAAGCTAACACAATGATTTCCAAAGTCTTTAAGCCACTAATTTATATTTAGAACAAATCCAACACTTTCTATGACAATGGAGCAGCTCTTACATCTTGTGTGCATTTCCCACACTGTTGTTGTCCTATTATACCCTCAACAAGACTGTGATATATGAAAGGTAAATAAGACTTCTCAATCAACTTGTCAGATCAGAGGTACAGTACTCTTTTGCTTATTGCACTATAAGGATTTATGACAGCTTCCTTCAACTACGCTGCGGCATCTAGCTGGAGAGTGACACGTGTGGTGGAATATTTCCCCACCAGCAGCATCAAAGCTTCTCTATAAATACATGCACAGACGCAAACACACAATGAACCACAAGCAAAGCAAACTCACAGGCTGCCGCCATGAGAGTGAAAATGGGAGTACGTTAAAACATCACAGAAAAGGTGGGCCTTTACTCACTCACTCTTTACACACACACTTTCTCAAATTGTTGTGGCATAGTAGAATATAATGAATTAAGAGAATTCAGAAAGAATGTGAAAGTGGGAAAGCAATAATGTGAGGGAATGTAATAAGTGTTGCAGGGGAACACAGTAAGTTTCATGAGGGGACACAAAAGTAATGTGAGCAAACAAAAAAGTGAATATTGATGAAATGTTTAAAAAGTCTTTCAGGGGGACAAACACTACTTTTACAACTTTAACAGAGGCTGAAGCAAAACGTTTTGCAGCACTTGATCCCAATAATTTGATTTGTAATTGGTAACAAAAAGCACTGTCCCTTCATTCTGATCAACTAATGCAAACAGACAGCAGTTTGACATTAAACTAAATGTCAACTATAGCCATAACTGGAGAATATGTTGCTTTAGTGTTCAGCAGGGAAAACCCATCACAGAAGACCACTGTACCACCTTCCAACCACAGGTGTTCCCATTTCACATCTCATCAACAAGAGAGCCATGATGGAAACAAATGATACAGTAGCCTAGTATTTGTAGATTTTAAAACTATTACTATGTTTATATTGGAGAAAACGTTGTAAACAAAAAAGAAAAAAAGAAAGCCTTACTTTGCCAGACTGTGCCACCAATCATATTTCAGATTTAAAATGTATATTTTACAAAAGCAGAAGTGAGGCGGAGACAATGCAAATTTCCTATCAAGC
The DNA here is from genome assembly GCA_011952105.1 of Coreoperca whiteheadi. NCBI lineage: Eukaryota > Metazoa > Chordata > Actinopteri > Centrarchiformes > Sinipercidae > Coreoperca > Coreoperca whiteheadi. The sequence continues at coordinate 15,745,416 of CM022473.1, forward strand.
TCTAAAAAACAACAACATACATTCCGATTACTGGCTGTTTTTCCCGTCTTTCTAATGAAGGTAAATAAATGCAGAGGAGCCCTAAAAAGCAATCCTTTGAAATCATGGTCTCACAGGGTTATGACACTTCAAGACCAACTGATCATCTGCAGTGTGCTAAAAATGTATCTGATTAAAACGTTTGTTTCGTGAACTGAGCCACTGCTCTTAAAAACGATCAAACGGGCCACCTTCATGCCAAGCGTGGCGCATCCATGTGACTGAAGCATATCAACAATCGTTGTGGGTCCCAGGAAAATGGAAGACTTGGAGGTTCCAAATTACTCTACGCTCACTTGTAACAAAACAAATTACTATAGGTCCATATATTGTTTGTTTATCTAACACATTTAGATTTCATTTTCCTCTGTGGTACAAGTTGTTGTCCGAGTGTTGCTGCACAGAACGAAAAAAAGCCAAAATGGTCAGGAACTGCTGACGGATTTTTTTTCTTCGCTTCATACCCGAAAATGCAAACAAACGATTAAAAGCACAAGTCCCGAGGCTGTTTTCTGGCCCCTCGTAAGTGCTGACCTGACAATGAGGTGATGTTATTTTTGCCTCCAGTCCGGAACCAAAACATGTTTGGACTGTCTTGTCCCTCCACTAGAAAGCCCACCGTTCGTTTCATTTTGCAGAAGACTGTAGGCTATCCCTCTGAAAGCCAAGATCCCTTAAGTCCAATTGTCTTAATTTAAATATGCTCATAATTGTAGGCTATTTGTAAAGACATTTTCAAAATCATGAAGAATTATTATTTTTTTTTTACTTGATATTTTAAAAATGAGTCTTATTACAAGAAGTGCTGTGTAGTCGAGTGTTAAACTTACCAGTTTGGTGAGTGGGAATTCCCTTTACATCCTACTGCAGGTGCCGGTGCGCTGCGCTATCTCCAACACTGGACCCCGATTCACTCCAGCGCTCTCCAGGACAGCCGGCTGTCAGCCAAAAACGTGACCAGAATAATTTGCCTCCGTTTTGTCATAAATATTACAGCGGGAGGGGGGAAACCCTCCACGGCTGCAGACACAGGGCGCAGCAGTGGCTCACAAATCAGGTAATATCACAGTGTTTTTATTAGCGTTTTTCTTTTAATTCCCCACTCAACACGGCACGCTACACCTGTCCACTTTTACGCAGCGGACTTGTACAGCATCCCACACAAGGATCGGCCAAACGCATGATTATGCAGTAGCTTCATCCCAGCGACCAATACGGTGATCTGCTAGCGGAGGGGGGAAGGACGGAGAGAGGGAGGATGGAGAGGGTTTTTTGTTGGAAGGGGGAGGAGACATGGATGTGTGTGTGTGATAGGTAGGCTTTCACAAGGACGACCTGAGATTCCTCAAGGGTGAACGCTCCTCTGTAGTAATTCAACGACATTTCCCAATTACTTGCGTCTCCCTCCCTCTCATTCTCTCAAAACATATTACACACACTTTATCTCATCTCCCTTAAAGGAAAATGACTGGATTCAGGCTTGACTTGATAATATCAGTCTGCCCCCACTGTGGAGGAGACGTCTGGAGGCTTCTGTCTATGCTTTGCTGCACACTGGGGGCTGTACAGTGAGTGTCTGCCCTGCTCATGTCAAACTCTAAATTTCCATGTGGCCACCTCATTGCCAGTGGAGGATGAGCTGGTTAAAGTGCAGATTCATGAGAAATTTTACCTGGGATTATCATTCATTGTAAGGTGTATCCTTCCATCTGCTGTACTCTGTCACAATGAGCTGTGTGCAGGGATCAAGGTCACTGACTGTTACATTTGTGACCTTGGACACAATAAATATAAGGTCCCTGTCACTACAGCTCTCACAATGATTCACAGACTGTTGTTTTAGCAAGGGGCGTAAATTACTGTGCAAGTAATTATGTAAGATAAACTGTGCAGAGGGAGATTTAGATAAAAGGTGTGAACACCTGGGGTCTCCGAGGAGAGCCAGGGCAGCTGATGTCAGCTGTTCATTGTTCATAAACCTCCATGGTGGAATGTGTGCTAAAATCCAAGAAAATCCTCTTTTAAGACTTTATATGTTGTTTTTCCCAAATGGATGTATTAGAAAACCAGACTCTGAATATTAAACTTATTTTGAATTGGTAAATGTTTCCTAGAACCTGTAATATTTCCGTGTTTGATCTTTGTATGCTAATCAACAGATGGTGGAATAATTGCTGTTTATATAACCTTGAACAAGAAACATTTCACGCCTCTAAAACTTAATGAAATCAGTGTAGACCCTCCTATACCTCCATCCACCCCCCTCAGTATATAGTTTCCTCTCTAATCTTGACTCTGCATTTTTCTTGTTGGTATCAGTGGTCATCATCATCATCCTGATTTAGAAGTTATTATGTCCTATGTATCTGCAGAGTGTGTAATGTTTGAAGAAATAGTTTGACATATTTGGAAATATGCTTTTAACTTTCGATAAGTAAGTAAGTAAGTAAGGCTTTATTTGTTTAGCACTTTTTAAAACACACAAGAAGATAGATACCACTCTCATATCTGTACGATATGGCTACAGCCAGCAGCCAGTTAGCTTAGCGTAGCATAAGGACTGGAAACAGGGGGAAACAGGTTCTGTCTGAAGGTATCAAAATCTGAGGTTGCATCGTACTGTACAAACACTGCAAAAGCAACAAATTACTGTTTTAAAGGGGTCATGTGCCGGACCATTTCTTGGCTGGGGGCAGTAGCTTCCTGAAGTATCTCCTGCTTGCCTGGCAACCCTAAGACTACAAGAGAACAGCCTCATTACTGCAATATAAAACTGCACCATGTCATTTTTACACTTTTTGTATGGACTGAACAAGAGCGATGCAAGTGTTAGTTAGTGAACTTTAGAGGCGCTGGTAGGTGAATTTCATTATCTTTAGACAAAGACAGGCTAGCTTTTTCCCCTTGCTTCCAGTCATTATGCTAAGCTAAGCTAACTGGCCCCTGGCTGTAGCCGTATATATACCGTACAGACATGATAGTATCTTCTAATCTAACTCTCGGCAAGAAAGTGAGCAGGCCTTTGCATTATTTCCCAAAATGTCAAACTATTCCTTTAAAAACTGAACATTCTAACTATATACTGCTACATATTGGTATTTGTCTGGAATATAATACAAACTATTATCCAGGCCCAGGTTCGGTTCAGGGTGGACTGGCCTACTGCTGAGCATCAATCTATAGCTTCATGTGTGTCTGGAACAAAGAAATGTGTGTAAAGGGACTGCAAGTAGATTCTGGGAGGAAAAGACAGTGGAACATAATGACTTTGTGTGATCCTTCCCAGATTGTACTTAACACCTCATGGTCTCAGTCTAAAGATTTTAGCAGGTTTTCTGTACATGTCGCACCCCTAACCCACTTCACACCGCACCCCCTCCGTCACCATATTTTCTCTGTAGCTCACCTTTTCCCTTTCACTGCAACACACATTTTACAAGACACCAAGCTTCCCCCCGTGAGCTCACAGCCACCTCTTTTCTTCGACAAACACAACAACCCAGTGAATTGCCCTCGCTACCAATCTGAATCTCTTGTGAAAACAGTCACATCTAAATGCAAAGCTGCCAGTGATTAGGAGCATCTGCCAAACACCCACATACCATATGCCCGTGTCACTCAGCCAAGGAAAAATACAGAAAAACATCTAAACATGCAATTACACAAAAAAGCAAATAAAAACACACATAATGTCAACAGAAAGGCTCAGAAACAGACACAGACACTAGAAAACACACATACAAACACTCACAAAATATTCATACAGTGAACATTTATGTGCTGAGACATATGACAGCCTATAGGCCTACAGCGAGATGACAAAGTGAAAAACACACAGGCACCCACATTTAAGCACCTATCACACCAGGAATCTGTGCAACATAAAGGAAAAGTCTCCACATTGTAATGTATCATCCATTTGTAATTTTCAGCACATTCCAGCAACTTTCCGATGATAAATGTATATTTACTGTTTTGATGTATACACCTTGTGTACTCCATCACCATACTCCATCTATAATACTGATTTTCTATATTTCCCAGAATGCCTTTCAGCAACACCAAGGGGCATGAACCTGGTGTATGCAGCCGTGGGGTTAAAGAGCAGTAGAAACAGCAGAGCACAAGGTTTTCCAGGCAAGAATCTCCAAACGCAACATGTGACTGAGAATCTCATATCTCTCCTTCCTCTGCAGAGGATTTCTTCCCATATGGTTGTTAAATTTCATTACAAACATGGGGTGTACACACAGGTGTAAATTATGTGGAAAAGGTCTATGAATCTGATTTATTTGATAAAGAAACAAGAGTGCTCTGATGTTAGTACTGCTATCAAGATTCAGGTTAGCAGAATTTATTTAGACAGCAAAACAATATTTAAAAAACTAAATGAAAAGAACAAGACTAAGAGTCTACAGACATGCTAGAAGCTGTGAGGCTCTATATTTAGCACACCAAAGCTTTGAGCAAAGTGTTCACATTAGCATGCTAACGTGCCCACCATGATAATGCTAGCAAGTTGATGTTTAGCAGGTATAATGTTTACCATCTTAGTTTAGCTTGTTTGCGTGTTACCATTTGCTAATTAGCAGTGAACACAAAGTACAGATGAGGCTGATGGGAATACCACCACTTTTGCAAGATATTTGGTCATAAACCAAAGCTTTGGATAAACAAAAATTTAGACCAAATGGTGGCACTAGATGAAAGATCAGGAGATCAAAGTGTTTACAATTCATCCTCTGGAGATCACAAATGTCTGTACCACATTTTAAGGCAGTCCATCCAATATTTGTTGAGATATTTAAATAAATACCAAAAATGTCAACCTCATGGTGGCATTTAAGGCAAAGTCAGGGATCACCAAAATCAATAGGATACATTGCCTGGGAACCATGAATGTACAAACTTTGGTGCCAATCCATCCTGTAGATGTTGATATATTTGACTGAATAGGTGAAACGTTAAACAAATATGGTGAAAAAAACCATCATCAGAATGTTTACTCTCAGGACCATGGATGTGTGTACAAAATCTCATGGCAATCCATCAAAGAGTTGTGAGATATTACAGTCTGAACCACAAATGTCAACCTGGTGGTGGCACTATAAGTCAGGGGATCACCAGAGTCAGTAAGATTCATCATCTGGGGACCATGAAAATCTGTATAAAATTACATGACAGTCCATCTGAGAGGTTGAGACATTTCAGTCTGGACCAAAGTGGTTGACCGGCCGACAGATCAGCAGACCAATATTGCAACCCTTAGGGTCATACCCAAGCCTCCAAGAAGTGTGCCGGACTTTGAAGCCAATTTGACATAGTGACCAAACCGTGGAATTACAACTTCCGAGTCCATCACGCAATACATACTGCCTCCACAAGACTTTTCCCCATAGACTTACATTGGGAAAGAAGCCACTGTAAAACAGTGGATAATTTTTTTTAAACTTCACAGCCCACCCTCGTTTCACTATCTGAATTTGATCCATTCGGTCCAATAACATTTGGAAAGTCTAGACGAGCCGCATGATTAAATAATTTTATCCCCATTCAAGTTAGCGGAGGGCTAAACCGGAAGTTAGCCAGCTTGACCAATGGAGTCTAGTGCGCTTGCTCTGGGGCCGCACAATGCGGAAGCATTTTACGAAGATCCGGGTAATTTTATACCCAGAACTCAAAGTTTTTTGGCTTCATGCCCCACTGAGCAGCTTTCATAGGAATGAACTGGGGCCCGCCTTCAACACTGTATCCAATTCTCTTTATACATCCATGGTCATACCGCTAGCGTAGTTAAAAAGTGCTGATGCTCATCATTTATATGTAAAAACTCCGGCAGTTTTCCTTTTTTGCATTCTTAAATGCCCACCTTAAACTGAGAAACATTTGTAAAAAGAGACAAGCTGTTTGTGTTCTTGGTAGTGTTTTTTTAATCAAATAAAATTTGACAACTTTTGTTACTTGTTCCCCAACCTTATCCTGGATTATTACCACCCAAAACAAAAATAACTTCTACCAAAGACTAGGGAGCTTCCAGTAAGGGTAACAGCCACCTTTATTTTCCCACGGTCTAAAAACTGAGTTTTAAGCTCTTACAATAGGTATTACATATGTTGAGAATATAATTGGCATATAAGGACTGATTTATATTCAGACACAGTTACTCGTGCCCTTGAATGTGACAGAAACATGCTGCGGACATATACTTATAGCTGCTCTAATTGTAGTCACAGACAGAAAAGATGGCCAACTGGAGTGTCCTATTAAACCAAGACAAATTAAAATGTCACAATGCCTCACCATGTCACCCACTGACTCAGCTACGTTTCCTTCTCAAATGAAAGGCACTCGAACATAAGAGATAAGATTGATAAGCTGGACCTGAGAAGAGAGGAAGCAATAAGACCAACATGAACAAGGAGTTTGCATTCTCTTTTGATAGAGAAGAGCGGACTGAAGTGCTTTGATGCAGACGAGTAAATAAAATAAGGAGAGGCGTTGACACGATACTCATATGAGAGGACAAAATTAACCATCAAACTGTTTGAACTGATATCCGTATGCATGACATGGTATGAGGAAGAAGAGTAGGCGATGAAAAGAAAGGCACAATGAAAAAAAAAATCTCTGTGAAGCCATTGTGGCTTGACAAGATGACCTTGAGTTGAGGTTTGAGAGAGGCAAACACTGAGCCAGGGCCACAGGGCAGACAGAGAGGATTATGGGTGAGGTGGAGTGAGAAAGACAATGAACAGAGAGAGAGAGAGAAAAAAATAGTGAAGGAAAGGAAGAGAAGAAAAAAGACAAGAAGGTGTGCTGCAGCTTTTTGATCAGAGTCCAGCCAGTTACAATCCTGCATTATGAATGAGGAGAAACAAATTTACCTTTTTCCAGCATAAAGAAGGGGAAGCAGGGCAGAGAGAGGCGCTTCACTAAATGCCACCTCTGAAGTATATTTGTATAAGCTCATAGTGTCCTGCCTTGGGAGGGGGCAGACTGACAGCTTGATTTACCCTCTAATTAGTGTACCCAGGAAGTAGCCCTGGACCTGCACAGTGGGTCTAATATTGACTGTGTCACCATGACTGTGCGACCGACCACTGCTGCCCAATCACCTTTAGCTACTATTTGGTGGTGACTGTAAACGCTTGTATGCCCCACCATGAGTCTACTGGCTGCTGCTTTTCAAATAAGTCTAATGGGCTGTGAAATTAGTTTTATCTCTGCGCACAATATGGCTACAGAACAATTCTGGGCTATGGTCTCCCTAAAGGTTGGGTTTGGAAAATGCATTTTCACTCTAAATTACATACAGTGTAGCCATTACAAAAACACTCAGATCCTCCATGTACATATACATGCTTTAGTTATAGAACTAATACATTTGAACAGTGCGTATAGGTTTCAATAAGAGAGAAGCATGTCTTTTCATTTGATTGGATGATATTTTTGTCTGATATGGACAAGTGGGCACAGGTGTCTGCATGACTACTCATTCACCCGTGCTCCTGCAGTCAAATTCAGTCAAGGCATTTCTGGTTTGATTGAACCACAAAGGGACTGTGTGATGGATGGAAGATGAGACGCGCACTGACCTGTCACTTCAACCCCCCTGCTTCCACTCCTGGCCCCTTCCTTCCTGACCCCTGCCTGTGTGGTCTGGTCTCCATGGGCGCCATCTGACATCCACGGCCCTGTCTTCAGCACAGCCCTCCTGTTCCTCATCCACACGTACAGCCTGTCACTTCCATCCCCACTCAGCAATACACTTCTCCTGCACAGCAACAGCATGACCCTCCTGTACCGAACCTGCCTGCAAAAACTTGATAATAGCGTGTGGTCATCATCCGCAAACATTTTAAACGAGCCACTACTTCCACAAACTGGTATCGGTGTTTTCTTTGTCTTACGCTAGCGCCTTAGGGTGCCATTTTATTCAGAATGAAGATATTACTTGAAGCCTGCCAGAGATAATGTGCTGAGTAAGAGAGACAAAGCCCTGGAGCCCAGTAATCCAAACTGATACATCCTCACAGATAGCTTCCATACATCCGTCTACAGAGACAAGTAGAAGAAAATCTTCTGTCTCACCTCACCAGTCTTCTTCTGTCTCACATTAAATGACAATTTATCTGCATCAGTGTCATTCATTTCTCTCTGTGTTTTAAAGTGGAGTTGTTGCAACATGGCACTATTCAATCAGCATTACTGCAGACAAATTTTTATTAATCAATAGGCAATTACTTAGGGAAGCTGTAGTGGTCGCATGAGGTCGGTTAGGGAGTAGAGACCGGAAAACTCATTCAGGTAATGATCCCATGGGTCTGAAGCAAAGGCACAGTTTGAGTCATTAAGGTACATAGAGTTAAAAGCTGAGGAAAAACTTTAGTTACTGAAAATCAAAACTGAAATTTGATAGGATCCCAACGGCAAGGACGTCTGACAGCTCAGGCTACTGGCTAAGTGGGGTCAGAGGTCAACAGACTGTGTCTGAGAGGCTGACAAACAACAACAAACCATCTTAGTTTAGTGTGTTAGTGTAACAGGGTTTGTACAGTGTGTGATTCCACTTGCCATATATTCAGTAGAATAGGTTTAGAGGCTTATAGGTGCCATCTCTCCATTGATAAATGCCACTGGTAGCTGTGTAGCTTTACGAGTTTGTGAGAGTTATGCCCAAGGTAGGTTGTTTAGCTCAGGGCTCAGCTCAAATGTAGCAAATTCATATCAATGTCTCGCTGATCTCAGTTTCATCACTAAGGTTTGTATGTACTTGGTCATAAACAATTGTTAGACAAAGAGAAATTTTGACCTGATTAATTTTCATCCAATTGTTGTCAAAGCATGTCAACAATCGACAGACAGATCATCATTGCCATCTGTACAGCCACAGAAAGGAAAGCTCACGTGCTGTTTGCTGCTGCATCTCCCTACCACCTCAACTATCACATTATGTGTTACTGTTGGCCAACTAAGATTTAATGTGCATGGACTGTATGTGTATGTTCAAGGAAGATTGGTTTTTACATTATTAATCAGAATCTTTGAGAGCAATTTCCACCAAATCTGACTGTATAACCATCATTAATTTCTTGACATAAGTGACTCTGACTGAGATGACAGTCATATGAAAACTTATCATCAGAGGGATCAAGCTGCAGGGATAAACCATAGACACCGGGGTCCATCTTGCCATCCTGCTACACCGCACTAGCAGGAAAAGGTCTAGGTGTTGCACCAGTTCCAATGAGAAGGAAGTGCCTGACAGGATCTTAATGCCATCTCCCTCTCTTCCAATAGCTTACAATTTCCACCACTCTCTGCTTCCTAGTCAGCTGCAAAATTACAGATTACAGATTTGCTTGCAGTCAAGAGAGGGAAGTGGATCTCTGGAGGGGAGAAAGAGTGAAGGGGAGAGGCGAAAGATGGGCGGGAGAGAGTAATGGATAGGGAGAGCTGAGAAACTAAAAAAATCTCAGGCCATCAGTACTTTGAGCAAAAATTGAAATACAGCATGGGCTGCTGAATGACAGCAGGGAGAGATGAGAAATGGCATATGCTAATTCACGCTTGTGCGCCTGAGATATCCGATGAGGGCCTTTTAATAATGCTGAGGCATTGTGACACTCAGGTGACCCGTGCTCATCACTGCCATAATGAAGAGAATATGCTAATAGCTGACTCATCTGCTGGAGGAAAAAATTTAAGTAAACAACACCTTCACTGCAGACTGGTCCTGCTCCTGGACAGGAGAGGAGACAGAGCGAGGAAGAGGCAGAGAGGAAGAGAGAGACGGGTGGGATGGAGGGAGGAGATGCTGCCTGGCATTAGCAACGAGTTGTTCCGTGGGAAATCTCAAAAATTAGACAGTTAATGTACAGCTAATTCCTCCGTGACCTTCATTTTGCATTTTTAAAAGGTCTCTTTAGATCTTTAAAATGTTTGAAACACATCATTAAGCACATGCATAAAAATCTGGACTCAAAGTCAGTAAAATAGGTGAGCAGAGATAAGATGGTGTGTTTGTAATTGAAACTGCTTTGTGTGAAAGTGCTCAGTATAGCCAGGAGCCCAGAGAGGTTATCCCAAATGCTCAGATCAATAGACAGAATAAATGCTTAGGCTGGCACAACTGTGAGTGCTCAAGGGGAAGATTTACAGGACAGAAGGAACTTCTGATGCCTCGTCCACACTCACAAACTCCAGGAGATAAAACAGAGAAAACTTGGGGTCAAAGTATCGAGGGAATCTGCTGTGAACAGCACACACAAGCTTAACAGTAATCCCACAGTACATGATTTTCTTTTTTGTCCTTCTATCACTCCCACATGTGTGTAGATGAGCAAGTGCATAGCGTATGCCCCGCAACAGGACCCATGCACAAATTATTTCTATGTTTTGCAATATGTGCGATGAAGTGGGATAAAAGTAAAGATAGAAGTGATACGGATCATATGCTAATATGGTCGAGAGGGTAAAAGTGAGATTGAGCACATTTCTAGCATGTTTCATTTCTATAGCAACAGCCTTTGTACTTGTGGAGGGAAGTGGGTGGCAGAAAAAAAAGAGCAAGAGTGAGAGTGAGAGGAGTGACAGAGAGAGAGAGAGAGAGAGAGAGAGAGGGAGAGAGAGAGAGAGAGAGAGAGAGAGTCTTTGGCTCGCTCCTTTCTCTTGGCGAGGTTCTACCAATCCAGCTCTCTGCCAACCCAAGACCCTGGGGCTTTAAACAGTCAAGGTCACTGAAGAGGAAAAATGAACAACTCCTAAACGTGTTTCTGCATTCTCCACAACTGAGAAAGGCACAAGGAGCAGTTCTGGCTCACAAAGACAGAGGGAGCCACCATTGTACTCACAGCATGTGCATGAATGTCCTCCACAAGACCCACTACATGCAAGCAGAAGGATCATGGTGGCTGTGATATACCCTTGAAGGGTCACGGATAAAGAAAGGGGGGATTTAATCCTCATTGTGCTTCATTTCAAGGGCTCTATCTGCCAACATTTTCAATTTTATGAAATTAAAAACACCACCTAATATCTATTTTTCTTTATTTGAAAAAGTCAGATACAAGCAGCCCTGAACATGCTTCCTTTTTTGTATGCAAAATCTCATAATCGCAATAATATTTCACTCTGAGCTAAACTTTGCCACTGTTATGCTGTTATTGCTGCTGTTACTCTGTTATCGGAATTACAATAACATCAAGATAGCTCAGCACATAAATGCAGTGAGGCTTCATATTAAATTACAATTTGGTTGTATCCAAAATTCACACACACATTAGCATAGATCTGTGAAGGACAACCTTGAGTCACGAAAAGTGTGTGTGTGTGTGTGTGTTTAGAGAGGATGCCCTTAGGAGCCCCAGAGGTAGCAGAGTGAATATCAAATTAGTTAAGTTTATTAAAGCTCCCCTTCTTTCATAGATGTTCGCAGTCTGCCTTCTACATACAAGCCCCCCTCATACACACACACAGCTACTATCCTCAAATGTCCTTTAAAGACTTGTGAGACTGCTCTGAAGGCTTTGGTGCCTTGTGAAAAGCCGACTGGTTACGGCTGCTGAAATCAGTGACGGATGCTATTTTTAGGATATGTGAAATGGATCTCTAATGCAAAAAACATGATGAAATGCGTGTGTGTGTGTGTCAGTGAGCATTCTCTCGCTCTCTCTCTCTCTCTCGCTCACACACACACAGACAAACACGCACATTTGTAACAGAGGAATCTAGCAGATTGAGGGAAAAGCAGGGAGCCCAGAAGTGTGAAAAACATGTGCATAAATTCATACATGTACAGTATGTTTAGGCACAAGCAAAGTTGTATTTCCATGTTATGTTAGAGATCAGTGTTTGAGTATTTCCCAAAATGTTACCCTCTGACACTACAGTATGGGTCATAGGTTTATGAGCTGATTCAGTCATAAAAACAGCCCATTACTATATGTCAGCCTGGATGATGAAGCTTGAGTGCTTCTGCACAGGTGCACTGAGGGAAGGCTGCCTCACACAGCGGTATCATAAGGTGCTGCTGCACTGAAATGTAATAATGTACATTTTATCCCAAAACACATTTACAGCTCTATGTGTTTTCTTGTCCACTTTGCACACACAGTCTACTATAGAATCTTTCTAAAAAGAAGCTTGATGGTCTTCACAAATCCACATCAGCTAAAATATGAAGTTATAAATACCTGGAAGTATATAAAAGACTCAACCTTGACATTTAAATTCTTCTTACTATTTAATACACCAGCAATATATATGATAATATAACAAAAGGGGTCATTCCGCATGTGTGCTTCTGAGTATCTTTTGATACTTGATAGTACTGCTGTAGTAGTATCTAAATAAAATTTGGATTGCAAGACTTTTAATTGTAATGTAGCATTAGTACTTTTGCCTAAGTAAAATATTTCTTCCACCACTGGCTACAACACACAGTGATTTTAGACAATACTGTAGGGAGCTTCCAGCTTTGTTTCAGCCATTTGGGAGAGGCCCTTCCCTGTTACAACATAACAATGAATCTGTGCAGAAAGCAAAAGGTCTTCTGTGAAATGGCCCTTTAGAGTTTGGTGTGGAAGAACTTGACTGGCCTGCACAGAGTGGAGACCTGAACCTTTAAGATTAACTGGAATGCCAAGTTCACGACACACCATATTGCCCAGCATCAGTGTCCCACCTCACGAATGGGATGAAATCCCTGCACCCAGGTTAAAAAATCTTGCAGAAAGCCTTCCCAGAAGAGTGGGTGTAATGTATGGGTGTCCACATACTGACCACATGGTTTACTTTGCACTTTGTTTGTTTACATTTATTTCTTCAGCCAAACTCCAGTCTCAAAAGTTTTGGGCTTTGAGAGGCAAATTACAAAAGTACAAATTTTACAATTGAAAAGTAACTCTGATGCTGTTATTATTTATTAAACAATACCAGCCTTAGACTAAAATGCCAACACCACTCATCACATGAAGATTTAGTAATCTAGATGGTGGTAATTTAGTGTGACACTGCAGCAGCGTGCACAGTGGCCTGACTTTGTCCATAACCTGAGCAATTTGAAACCTCACATTTATCTTTACATCCACTATCACTGTCAACGTGTCATGATCTGGTCCTTGCCACAGTGTGCCATCAGTTGGTTAAAACCTGTCACACAGCCAAACACACTGTAAGCCTACAGCATGATAAGGTGCTGGCTGAGATTAAGTCAGGCAAAGGAGGAGGAGGGCAAGGTGTGAGGCCCGTTGGGGCGTGATGAAGTGGATACGGAGTCAGTGTGATCTCCACCATGGGAAATCAACCGAGGGCAGACAGCATGGAAAAACCAAGGGAGGAGGACTCGTGGCCAACAAGCAGAAAATCTTCTCATTAAGAAAATCTGCTCATGAAATTAGAAGATCTAGATTAGTCACACACATACACACACTTTTTAATCTCCTAATCTTCTCCAGTAACCCCGCCATTGAAAAATTATGTAGTTAATTTGTAATAAATTAGTAAAAAATTGTAGTTAATTGGAAATATTCCATTTTGATGGACACAGATCATTAAGACCTTATCATTTGATTTAGTTTGTCAAACAGACTGCTAATGAGAAGACCACAGGTTAAAAGCTACATGTGTTCTTAAAGTGCTGTTGCGTGTTGTGTACGTTAACCTGCTTCCATGCTGTTTAATAACAGCTTATTAATAGCTAAAATGAGAGAATACACCAAACTTTGTTTTATTAGAATTGTCTATTAAAATGTTCCATAATAGTACAGAAACGGAATGGTTTGTGCCACGCAAAAACAAATCGCTTCCATCTTCAATACACAGTATAAAAATACCTTTAAAAATAGCACCTTTTCTCTGGCAGGTAAACATGCAGTCGTAGTCAGAAACACAACTTTCCCCAAACAGTAAAAAAAACCTTTATGTACAAAATATTGGCAGAATATTGTGCTTGATTCTTCATATTTAATACAAATGATAAAACTATATCCATAATAACCCAATATAGTTGTGCTTGCATAGTGATCATGTATGAGGAGTTATTTCAGGCATCTGGGGTTCTGGAAGTCAATTTTCTGCATAGATAGTATAAGGTGACTTGCAGTTACCACACTTTCAAGGCTTGGATGGGAATGGAAATCTCCTGCTCAAATTAATTAATTTCAAACATGTTGAAAAAAATCTGCTTCTTTGATAAAAGTCAAACGTTCAAGACCATGTATGTGAAAACTTTAGGACAGAAGTCAATTTAAACTCCCAAGGAGCACAGCGGTAAAAAAAAAACCCCAAAAAAACCCAACAATTAAAACTCTTGTGTGCGTTGTTAAGGGCTGAAGCTAACTGTATGTGTCTTTAAAAGCTTTTGTTCTAGATTCCTACTGTATATTTCCTGTACCGTTTGTCGTGCAATGTTAATTTTTTAAAAAAAGGGGGTAAAGATAAAGGTTATGCTTTGTAGAGTTCATAAAGAATTTAGTTTGTGCGGTCTGTTCACAAAATGTCCTGTTGTGCACATTTCATTCAGTGTTGCTGATGGTCTAGTTGTGTTCCCCTTCGCTGATGCAGCTTTCATGTTTGTGGTTGTCGTGATTTTTTTTGCTTTTCTCCTTGACACATTACAATTCAGGCAACAACTACTGCAAATGATTACAAAGGCAGCTACACAAGTGAGTCATAGTAAGTTGAATGCCAATTAGCTTAGTGTGTGTCAGCTTAAATAAAGTTCTTTTGACTAGTTTCGCCATTTTTATTAGTGATTTTGTTAATGCAACAAGAAGCACAGAGGTAGAAAACGGGCCTAGATTGTTGTGGCTTGCATCGATGTTGCATCAGACTCAAATGACACAAACCAAACACAAGAAACCTGCATAAACAAAGAGGAACAGTGGACACATGAACACCTTTTTTCTTCTTAATGTAATAAATCCAATCACAAAAGTTTAATGACTGCAAAATATAATGATATTTGAACTCCACAAGTAAACCTTTCAGACATTTCTTTCAATTTTCCTGTTCCAATAATTAGTGGAGTTATAGGCTCCATGTAAACGCACATAATGACTGAACAACACTAAAGCCTAAAAAATGACCATCGAGTTAATGAAACATCATGAGCTTCACCATATTGGTCCTTACTTAAAGAATATTGCATTAGACTGTAAGGTGAGTCAGGTAATTTGCCCACTCCCCTTCTCTATGCAGACGTAAGTCTTATTATCTGTGTGCAACATGAAATGGATAAGGGTACTAAAGTACCTCAATACTGTGGCAAAGTTAAACTGAGAAAATCAGGGTGAAGCCTGGAAAAAAGCAAAGAGACTCTTCTTTAGTGTGCAAATGTTAAAAATTTTTGTTTTACTACTGCACAAAAACAAAGATTTTTTTAACCTAATAAACACTATTGTCTTTTTTGCCTGGTTTGGAGAACAAAGCAAGGAGGCACTCTGGTATCCCTTCTCAACCTGGGGAAAGTTTGGTTGGGTTTACAGAAACAATAAATAAACAAAAAAAATCTTGACCATTGACGTTTGACAAAATAATGATCTATAAAAGCAATACAAAGGCTAAAATTTCCTGTGGCTGAGGAGGCCACAATCATCGTGCTGTCTTCAAGGGACGAGGACCTGCACAATAGATCAGTCGTTAGTCCACATACATTCAATACCTGACATAAACTAGTGTGTGTGTGTGTGTGTGTGTGTGTTTGTACCTTCAGCCTCCCCAAGGCAGACCTCTTCACACTCCTCCAGATGAAGGAAGCGGTTGTCGTTTCCTTCACAGCCGCTGTAGATGAAGGGCCTGCAGGCCTGAACCTGACTGTTAAAGTACCAGCGCAGAGTGAATCGTCCACAGCTCCCCTCCTCCATGGGCAGCAGGCACAGGTCTGCTGGAGCTGCAGAACAAACACACATGTGAAGACTGTGCATGCAGAGACACAAAGACGCACACAATGAGAAAAGGGCAGGCCAGGCAAAAAAGGAGCAGAGCGGCAATAAAGAGCAACAGCTGACCCAAAACAAGCATTCATGACCACAGAGATCAAAACCAACATGTTTTTTTCATCTCTTATTTTTTTTTTTTTTTTTAGATGCAAAGTTTTAACACTCTGTTTTTGTATTTTATTTTACTGGATGCCTTTACATCAACAGCAAAACAGCCAATGCAGCCTGAGACATGCAGAGAGGGCCAGACACCAGGCAGGATGAATGAACCCTTGATCCCAAAACAGGACAACAGCACATGAGCTGGTTTACCTTCCCCTTCGACTCCCCTCTTGGACCTGACTGATTTGGGCTTGACTGCTTTCAGAGGTGTAACTTTGACTGCTTTGTGACGAGCAACTGTTGGCGTTTTCTTAACGTCAGCCCTGGCTGATTTGTTTGGTTCAACTTTGACTGTTTTGTCAGTTTCATCTTTGACAGCCTCACCTGTCAACACACACACACACACACACACACACACAAAACCCAAAACATACACACAGACACACCCAGCAAACACGGCATAGACACATTCAGGATAAACAGAGAAAGGAACAAATACATTGATGTGATACCAGGGTTTAAAGATCATGATCTACACTTTATCCACTCTGAAAGGTCACAGACTCAAGACGGTGTGTGCTTGTAGCAGGGCATGTGAGAAAATATGCAAGGCCAACGCAATCTCATAATGTCATGAAATGAACACAAAGTGGAACGCATACATAATATGAGGCATGCTCCTCCAGCACAAATTGGAATATGTGTCGATTGAATAAACCGAATTATAGGACATGAGCACAAATTCGAAAAAGTCATCTTCTGTTTATCACATGATAGGTTTGCAGCATGTAAATGAATTTGGTTAATGTTGAGGTGATTGTTAGGTGACTAAAATAATTTATTTAAAAATGGGGAATCCCGGTGTTTGACAACCTCGTTCTTAGTCTCATATTTGTGTCCAATGTGATTTTTTGATCATAACAACATTTTAATCACCACATTTGGAAGATTTGGAAAACACGGACGTAATGGCATGATGTCATAATAGATAGGCAAATTAAGTCATAATGGACAAAAATATGGGAGTGAAACCCAGGTTGAGACATGTTTTGAAGGTCAGGATAATGGTTTTGTTATTGTTAAGACATTTTGCCTGAAAAACAGTACACAAACTTGATGGCATAAGTTGGGTTTTAAAAGGTACCCTGTGGAGTTTTTGAACACTCCTAGTACGGGAGCAATGTGTTTACGAGTGGCTCCCTATTATGTCTGTGTCTCCTGTACGCGCACAAGGCGATACACAGTCCTACCGATGGTTTCACACTATTCTGCTGATCTACAGGTGGTGGCGGTAACATGCCAAGAAACGTAGCATTGTGCCAAAAAGGCAAGAAAGTGGAAGACTGCAAAGGAAGACGCAAATATGGATGTACATATTTCAAATTTCTTCGAAAATACAGCTTTGCAAATGTTTAATTGGGAAAGAAATGCATTAGACCATAAGCTGCACATATGCTTCTTCAGAACTGCTTGTCAGATTTTGAAACCCCGGCCACAGATTGTCGGTCAGATTGTCTCGCTCTAGCTCTCTTTTTTTTCCATTTGTTACACAACTATTTCTGTCACTTTTAATGTGAACAACAGAGTACAACACTTTGAATGCCTTCTGGGAGAGAAAATGTGCACCATTATCCCCATATTTAAACAATTCTCGCATCTCCCTTTTTGCATCTCGCATCTTTGTGATGGCCATACTTTAACTCAGCCTTCCAGATTCAGGTATTTTACAACACTTTTCATTTCCAGCACAGTCAAACAATGCATTATGTTAACCAGTTCTGCTCGTTTTGGTGAGGAACAGTGGATGTAAACATGACTGTTGGGTTACAGAAAAAAACACAGGGTACCTTATGTCTTTGCTTTTAGGAAAACCAATTTCTTTCACTTTCAAGCAGGCAATACATACAAATTTCACGTTAGACTGGGCTAGTTTAGGTGGTACTTCACTTCATGATAGCATTGGACACAATATGAAACACAGTACCGTCACTCTGGTTGGCAGAGGGGGTGAAGTAGAGCAGCTCATCCAAGGGGTCGTCGTAGGCCTCGACGGAGTAGATGTGCTCGTAGTCCGGGTCGTTGGTGTTCATCACCACACGCAGCTCACGGCCTGAGAGAAGAGCAGCGCCACACAGGTCAGAGATCCTTCACCCCAGTCTGACAACCTTCAAACTTCAGATAGAGGGAAGGCTCTCAACTGTATTAACTCAACACAAGGAGCCTCTAAATACAGGTACAGAACAGTTAGTTCAATAGAGCCTGTACTCTTAACATTTGTATTTCTTTGGATATGCTCAGAGATATAGAATATATTATGTGGGACATAAACACAAATGGAGTCCTCTGTTTTCTTGATGATGTCTCCAAACGTAGCACCACCAAGCTTAACCTGTTTGTTAGGGACGGACACGCAGACGGGACATACAGATCGAGGCCGACAGGCAGAGCGATGGACGTACACACTCACCCTCCTCACCCTTCAGGGCCAGTTGTTGCTCTGGTGCAGGCCGAGCCCTGACCTCGGGCTGGGACCGACTTACTGGGCCTGAACCTGAGAGAGCCAGATAGGACAAGGGGGAGCGAACAGGGACACCGAGAGAGCAGAGACAGGATTCAGGGAGCGAGAGGGACCACGTCAGTGTTACACATAAGGGAGAAAAGGGGGGCCACAGAGGTAACGTGATGAAAAAAAGGAAGGACAGAACATTCTGGTAGTAAAACATTCAGACACATGAGCAGACAACAAACCCAAAGCACCACAAGACACATTCCCCCGTTCCAACATACACAACAGCTAAAAGGATTTACCAAGTTTTTGCAAGACTGGTCAACATGGGGCAATCTTCCAAAACCTGGTTGTAATCCTTTAAGGACTCAAGCAGCTTCTATGTGGACTTGTGTCACACTCGAGTCAAACATTTCTTTTGACTTGAGTCCAAGTCAAATCAGTGCTGACTCAACTAAAACCTGCACACTCAAACCATTACTGACTTGTACATTATGAAACACATAACTATTTATTAGGTAATAATAAATGATCATGAGTAAAATGTTTGTTTTGGCCTGATTCTCAGTAACACTGCATATTAACAGCGTGCCTCGCCATCACTTATCTCATGTTGCTGCAACTGCTGCTTCACAACACTGATGAGGTCTTGCATTGATTAACAGCTCAGACAACCAACATTAGTTCAAACTTTGGGAAAGTTGATCATTTTGAGGTTTTCACTTATTTTCCTCTCAATCATTTACTTTTAAATATTTAATGATATCCCTGTTGTGAATACATTTAGAATCGATTTACTGATTGGAGAAAGTATGTTGTTTTGTCCAGCATGTTTATATACTTTGCATTAATAATAATACAAATAATAAATAACAAAAGTGTCTAGGCAAAGCCGTTTTATCATTTCTTCAATTAAATATCCAAACAATTTATTAAGGCACTTAAGACTAAAATCACAAAACATCTATGCAAAGTAGGAGATATTTCAGGCCAATCTTAAGATTATTTTAAGATTTATCTGAGGAAGAACCTGGACAATCAGTGTATTTCACACCCTTTGTTCAAACAAATGCCACCAAACAGGTAATGATGTTATTTTTTTGTGCACAAGGTTATATGATCACGCATTCCACTCATTTAAACTGCACACAAATCCTAAATGAGGGCAAATGCAGTAAAGCATTTAAAAAATATAATATATGAGACTGAATGCTCTCACTAAAGACTCTGCAGCAGCATATGTGGTATAGTATACCGCTGTGACTCATGCTAAATCACAGCCCTTCTGTCCACCCTCCTCTCTTCTGCTGCAGCTGAATGGCTCACTCACCTCCGCACGCTGAGGATCAGACAGATGGACAGGAAGGAAGCCGAAAGAGAAGGAATAATAGGGGTCAGTTTAAAGAGTCATGGCAATGATCTACAGCTTCTTTTGTACCATACTTTCATAGAGTTTAGCTGAGGCTGTGACTAATATGCTGTGCTAATATTACCATCTGAAGTTCAACTTGGGGACAACTCTGTTCTAAATTAGCAATGCAAGCTGCATGAAAGACTCACCACAGTGCTGACTCATCTCTGTGCGAACGTACTCTCTGACCTCATCCTCCTGAATTCAAAATAAAGAGGGGAACAGAGCAAAACGCACTTACAAACACAACCCTAAAATCAACTCTGTGCAAGTGTGTGTGCATTTGGTGTCAGCATCTTCAGATTGGGATGGCTCAAGCACTGACCGTCATGCCTGGCTCTCCTCTGTCTCCCTTGGCTCCATCTGGGCCCATCTCTCCCTGCAACATTGACAGGCATTAGGACACACACGACCCCACAGAGAGGCTTGCAGCACATTAATTCATTCGACTGAGACCAGGTGCAGCACATGAACTAAATGCAAAGTCAAAGGGAAAGGTTAAATCAACAATAGTGACTTATTTGGTTTCTCAGTCTCAACGTACTGTATCATTGTGTATGGGATCCCTTTGAGGTCCTAACCAAAAATTCCAATATAATATGTGGTTGTCATTTAAAATAACTAGTTTTTGGTCCATGCAAACTTAAGTCTGTCGCCAAGGAGCTCACAAGAACAAGAAGATTTTCTCCTGCAGAAAAATGTTGTGCATTTGGCACACTGAGAAATACTGAAGTTCAACAAGTAATTCAGCGTTGTGTGATGGTAAGATTTTCAGATGCTTTTGATAAGGGTCCCAAGAATTACCTGACCTCAGCGAGTAGTTTCTCATCAGAGATGGCCGCCAAGAGAACAACCAGGAGACAGACAAGTGTGACACTAACCTGCTCTCCTCGCTCCCCCGGGATCCCTGGGATACCGCGTGGACCCACCGTGGCGGGACCATTCGGGCCTCTCTCTCCCTGAGGACACAGGCCAGCAACACCATTACGACATACAACAGTCTGCAGTATAAAACATTACCAGTTAAAAAATGTCCCACTGCCTCTGTATACATAGCCCTTGGACAGGTGGTATTTGCCTGCATAACTTCAGTAAAAACAAAGATAGATAACAGTTAATGCTGCACTCTATTTCCACTGGTATCTTTTCTGTATGTACTGTACTTATGCTGGTTCAATCCACACATACAGGATCCTAACTCTCATACATGTTACTTATCTGCATGAATAAATGAAAACATATGATAACTATTTTATTCTCTCACCATTTATTTTATAGCCTTATACAGTATTCCTCGTATATACAATTTATGAGGTCATTATAGGTTTACAGTTTTTGTCTTAGTGTGTATTGCTCTTCCATCCTATTAAAAGATCAGTCTTCCTTTCAGGGTGCGCCAAAGCAAAATATTGGTTCAGGAAAATAATGAAAACGTTGAATCAAGAGAGCGTCTCAGTTCGAAAAAAGGTGCCTCAATCAGAGAGACTCGATATGGCCCTGCTCTCCCGTCACCAGCTTCCTTTATTTACTTGATGATGCAGCAGACGAGCCAGTCAAACGCAGGGCTCATCAAACTGTCAGTCATCATGAAACAATACACAGCAATAAACAAAACTACCAGTCAGGTGAAGAAGAAAAAGGGGAACAAACTAAGAAGAAATACAAAGACGGAATTCTTTTTATATCGGTCTTACATCATACTTTTAATGTCAAAACTGTCAAAAACAAAAGTTTGATCTTTGCTGCCACTACACCACTCACACACCTCTGACTACTGCTATTTTGTGCGCTCAGTGACTTAATTGACACTTTTGTCTACTCTTGCTTCCATTATACAGTATTTCTTTGCTAGATCACCACCAAATCTGGACACAGCCATAATGGATTGTGCCCCCGTTTGCTGGTGTAACAAGGGATTGTTGAAATGTCATTATATCATCTCTGATCTTCTCTGTAATAGACCTCTGCCCCCAAAGAAAAAACAGGTGACCCACGCGTAGAATTAGCTGTCATCAAGCCAAAGTAAGGCCAGTCACCTTTTGTCCCTGGAGACCCTCTGGGCCTTTAGCACCAGCTGGTCCTTGAAGACCAGTCAGGCCTGGGGCCCCATCCACTCCTCTGGGACCAGGAGGACCAGGGACCCCAGGGGGACCCTACATGAAGCACAGAGACAATTAGTTATGTATCTCAAGGTTTCCTGTAGATGTGAGGATGAGTGACGTTGTGCTGCTGATAGTAGAAGTAGATATAACATAGTTAATACGGACCTTCGATGCAGCATGTGGCCTCATTGCAATTATAACTGTACTGCAGAAGTTGAAGTTACAGACTCACCCTTTCACCTTTCTCTCCCTGAACCCCTTTGGGTCCTGCAAGCCCGTCAAATCCGCGGTCACCCTACACACACAAAGAAAAGTGGTTACACTTTGCATTTGGACACAGTTTTTGTACAAAGAAAAGTTATACAGCACACACCTTGGGACCGACTAGTCCCTCTTTTCCGGGGGTCCCTGGGGCCCCAGAAGGTCCGAGTTCCCCCTGGAAAACAGAGAGAGCACGTCTGTAGACGTCCGATCTTAAAGTAGCACACAGTGGCATAGAATACACGACATGATGCCTGTTTTTCTACCACAGATATTAGTTATATTAGTTCATACCTGTTCACCTTTTCTTCCTGGTAGGCCTGATCGTCCATGAATACCAGCATCTCCCTGAACACTCAGATTCATTTAATTTTCAAGCACATACCACACAGTATATGACTCATAAATGTCTCATGACTCATTTTACTTATTTTAGTTATACATATAATTACAACAAATTATTTGGACAGAATAAAAACCCCACAGTGTCAAAATTGGCGTGAAATTCCCACTATACAATTTCTTAATTAATGCTCATTTCCTCTCCTCTTCCTCCCATCAAAACACATTTTTCTGTGTGTCTCAATCCCACCTTCTCTCCTTTGGGTCCATCGCCTCCACAAACCCCCTTGGGTCCTCGGTCACCCTGGAAACACATAAGTTCATCATGGACAGAGAGACACATGAAGAGGCACCAAACCAGCCAGACAGAGAGCCCATCCATAGACAGTCCTCTCACCGGTCACTCATGATGAATCACTGTGCATGAGCACTTACAGTGCACACAGAGGGAACATGAGCCACCCTGTGCAGCAACTTCTAAATAGCAACGGATATGACGCAGAACTGGATGCTATAATTTTCTTGATAACGAGTGTTCAGACAATAATGACGAGTAAAAGCAAGATAAGTGGCAATACAGCTGCAGAGGAGGCCGATGGTTCAGCCATGCTAAATCCACAAGCAGGGTTTCTGATTGCACACTGGTGTTATCCTCAAACACACAGTAAACCTGGATACGTACAGGACGTTTTCAACCAAGTTTTCTTTAACTTTAAAAAGGGGGCTAATAATGTATAGAACTTTATTACTGAGTAAGAGTAACAGTCTGAGCATTATCCATGCATGAAATCTACTAGTGGTAGCACCTGGCAGAGAAACAAAAAATTGGTTTCTTATATTGGACTGGAAAACCAAAGAGCAATCAACCATCATATCTATACTTGACTATGGAGATATCCTGTACTGATATATTGTACACACTATCATTCTTGTTTTGAAATGTACACTACTAAAGCTGCATTAGTATCTCATGCCTCTTCTCAAATTTAAAACAACTGTTAACCAAACCTCAGAACTCAGAACTCATGATATTAGAAAGACTGATTTACAGTACTTTCCAATACATAAATAGAATAAACCTTTAAAGGAATATTTTTTATATTTTTGGAAAGAGAGTTAGATGAGAAGATTGATACCACTCACACGCCTGTATGGTAAATGTGAAGCTACTGCCAGCAGTCGTTTAGCTCATCTTAACAAAGACTAGAAATAAAGGGAAACAGTTAGCCTGCCACTGTCTAAAGGTTACATAATTTACCTATCCAGCACCGTTAAAACTCACAAATTAACATTTAATATCTTATTTGTTTAAACTGTACAAAAACAGAAGAGTAAAAACGACAATTTGCCGCTTTACGGAGCATTATATGCCTGACCATTTCTTGGCCAAAACCAGTTGCCAGGCAACAAGCGGAGTCTGCAGGAAGTTAGTGGTCCAGGCCAAGAAGTAGTCCAGCACATAACAACCCGTAAAACAATTAATTTACTTATTATTCTTATTATTATACTTTTAAACACATTTCAATTAGTGAGCTTTAGAGGTTAGAAAGAGCCAGGCTAGCTGTTTCCCCCTGACTCCAGTTTATATTCTAAGCTAAGCTAAGCTAACCTATCTGCCGGCTTCAGCTACATATTTACTGAACAGACATGAGAGTGGTATCGATCTTCTCATCTAACTCTCAGCAAAAAATCCAAAAAAGCAAGAATGCTGAAATATTCTTTTATAGCTTCAACGTCTCATCCCACTGAGTGATTTAAAATTTTAAACTTTGTACCTTTTTAGAGACATCTGTGATTGCTTCTGATGCTGTTTGTAGGTATATGCTTGTATATAACTGGCTGTCTTTGTTGTCTTCTCTCAGTTATTAGTTCTCCTGCTGTACTCAGGTCTCTCTTACACAAGATATCTTTATCTCAATGGGATTACCTGATTAAATAAAGGTTATAATAATTGGAAAAAAAAAAAGCTAGGCTGTCATCTCACCTCTGAATTTTGGCACACATCTTTGATGATTCAGTGATTCAAACAGAATTCAAATGAATTAATAAAGTGGAAAAAAAAAAAGGAAATTAATTCCATCAGGCATTGAAAAATAGCCATTTTCAGGTATTAATCATCATAATTTTGTGGGTGGAAGCAAATATTCTGCATGGATATTTTTGACACAGTTTGTAATAATCCTCTGCAATTATGTCAGTTGTATGCTATTATCAAGTTGTGACCGTCATCACCGACACTGGAGTGATGCTTCATGGCTGAAACCACACGGAATAACCAAAGCACACACACACACACACAGGTTTGTGGCACTATCTTCGTGGGGACCCGTCATTGACATTTAAAGTTGTCAGGACCCCACAAGTATAGTGGGCTCCTGGTTTTTGGACCCCACCAATATAGTAAAACAAGCCCACACACACTGAAATTACCTTGATTCCTCTCATTCCTAAGATACCGATCTCTCCCTTCTCACCCTTACGCCCTAGCAGCCCATCTTTTCCTGGTAAACCCTGGAGAAACAAGCATAAATTATCCCTCGGCCTGTCAGCTACAGACAGAGAAAAAAAAACACACACAGAAAATGGAAAATCTGTATTTTGATGGAAGCAAAATGACAGACCGATTCACCAGGAACTCCAGGTTGGCCGGCTTCTCCCTGCAGAGAGAAGACAGAATTACAGTAATTATAGCAGTAAAATGATCACCTGTACTGAATGACTTTACTATTAATTATGATACTGATTGAATAATCATCTACGCTCAGTGTCACTTGCCTTCTGTCCACCAGGGCCACGGGCACCTGGGAATCCAGTGGATCCTCTTTCTCCTGGCTCTCCCCTCAGACCCTGTCAAATACGTACATACACAGAAATATGCATATTGATCATTTGAAATATCAACATCAATCAACAGTCTGGAATAATATTCCTCATCACATCAGGACAGTGGACTCTGAGTCACAATTCAGAAAAACTTACAGAACATTTCTTTTTGACAGCTTCATTTGTAACTACTGATCTACGGAGTGAATATGTGTGAAAATGTGGCTTGTAAATTGTGTGGTTTTGTGTATGTGCTCTTGATCTGACTGTATCTGTCCTTATGCTGCAGAACACGAACCTGCTATAAAACAGTTTTTGAACTGATGGGCGGCCGTGGCTTGGTGGCAGAACGGTTGCCTCCCAATCGGAAGGTTGGCGGTTCAATCCCCCAGCCATGCGCCGAAGCATCCTTGAGCAAGATACTGAACCCCAAAATGCTCCCGAAGCTGCGCCTTCGGTTTGTGAATGTTCTCATATGTAAGTCGCTTTGGATAAAAGCGTCTGCTAAATGATTAACAATGGTCTCACTTTTAATCTTTTCCTGTATAGTAAATAAAATGAAATCCAGTGACAATGTGCTTTGGTTACTATCAGCGTATTGTTTAAATGTCATCTTTTCCTGGTTGCGTTACAATTAAGTGATTCATATTTCTGATTGTATCTGACTGTTAAATAACACATCAATGCCTCAGCCTGGCTTGGCCATTACAGCCACATGATTAATGACAATATATCATCCACCCCATATTTTAGATTAGAATACTGTTAAAAGGCAAACTGTCTAGTGCTGAAACAACTAGTCGATTGAGCAATTAAGAAAAGTCAACAACTTTGATAATACATTAATTGATATGAAGCAAAAAAGCTCGACATTTGCTGATTTCAGCTTCTTAAATGCAACCAATCCTGTTTTCTGCTTTATATAAGTTCAAATTGAAAGTATTTCGGCTGCTGGTTGAATAAAACGAGCAACGTGAAGATGTCACCTTGGGCTTTTGTAAATTCAAGTGGACACATTTCACTATTTTTACGATTCCTCAGAAAAACAGAAAACTCAAAAATGAAAATGCTCATTAGTAGCAGCCATAAAAGTATTGGTTCTGGCAAGAATAAACAAACTTACCTGCTCCCCTGTGGGGCCCTCTTGACCCTTCACCCCTTTTTCTCCCTGCAGACCTTTGGGTCCCCTATCACCCTAAAATGGAACAATAGTAAAGCAAAACCAGCTATACACTGTCAGAACAAAATATGGATGGATATTTTACTATATTAAACATTTTTCCCCATCCAGGTGTTCACTGACTGTTTCTCCTTTGTTGCCCTTTTCTCCAGGAGGTCCTCCCACCAGCACAGTGTCCCCCTGTGAGTGACAGTTCAGCTGTAAACATCTGGCTTCACCCCGAAGTCAAAACATCAATACACAATGTTTTATCTTGTTACCTTGCGTCACTTATAGCATCACAGCTCATTTTCATTGTGTGTTTATTCATATATTCCTCCTGCTCTCAAAGAGTAAATCTCATGAAAGAGCTCTCTCAGAACAGCCACTGCTGACACAAATATGTCTTATTTTACCTCTTTCTGTGTCACTGTCATTTACAAATATAAATAAATACACAGGCGAGAGAGAGAGAGAGAGAGAGAGCCGCAGTGGAGCTTATTAGATATTAAAATGCACACACCTTCTCTCCTTTGTCACCTTGCAGCCCAATGTCTCCCTGAAAAAAAGATTAAAAACATTTAATTCAGGCGTGTCAATTTAATTCGCTACTTTACATGAGCAGAATGCTTGGGGGGGAAGCAGCTAGCATGGTGACACGTAAAAATGGGAAATGGACTGGTAGTATTCACCTTCTCTCCCCGAGCACCACGAATCCCTGAGGGACCCTGATGAAGACACAAACACATAAACGCCATGCCCCATTATATGCGTTCCACATTGAAAAATAACCATGCATGTTTCTAACCTAGCCATGTTTTCCTTGGTCAGACGACAAAACTGAAATGATTGAACAGTGAGCACAGGTTGATTAGACTTCTGAGGACAAGGCCTATTGAATAATTAGTTTACAATCTAGCAAATACATTGTGTCCTTGTGAAGAACAGCTCTTCTATAATAACACTAAAGATTTCTGCTTGTTTTTCCCTTTATGCCTCCATACACGCTGCCTCCTGCTGAATTGTATGCCTGGAAACCAGACGAGTCTGAATTGGTGTGGCGATGTCAGGCTAGGCGAATTAGGCATTTTGACAAACAACCCTGAAAGCTTTGGCGGAAAGGCTCTGTTGGTGGACGTCATGTCCCTGAGTGATGAATACAAAAGGAAACCATTAGGGTTGGGTGACAGCGATGTCCACAGTGAAACATGACACGGATATTACTGTTTTGACAAGGATATCTTTTATACATTTATGTTGGATATTAATAACTATTTCTATTTTTTGCTGATTTGAGCCCATTCGCAGCCCATCCTCACCTGCTCACCCAGTCTTTCCTTACTTTTCCTCCCTATAGCTTATGCTCAAGCTACCTCATTAAGCAAATCATCAGATTATAAAAAATATTTTAAATATTGGTCATAGCGATGCAAAACAAAACAACAGAGAACAAAGCAGTCAGCCCAGCGGATGTGAGCGGATATTTATCACTGACGGTGACAAATCACCAAGGTGTTTTGCGTCATGTTTGGTAGGCGTAGTAGTCTGGGTCCTACCTTTTGAAATTTAGATTCCTAGAAGAGAACACGAGAGTTTGCTCTGTTGGTAAGTTTTAACCCTTAGTTTTGCGATACAAATAAAGACTCACCCCTTGATTTACTAAACGTAGGAGCAAACCGGATAGATTTAAAAAGAACTGTTATGTTTGCGCCTAAATTAAAACATGTATTCACTGGGAGGTAAATAGTTTGATTAATTAAGTGTAAGGAGCTATTATAATAATTACAAAAAAAACCAATCCTTAATTTTTGCGCTCTCTGTCTAACAAATAACCAATCAATGCAAATTCATCAGTTCACCAGTTTTTGGCGGTTTTTTTACCGTTGGCCCTCTCTCCCCATCCAAGCCAGCGCGACCCTCCTCTCCCTAAGACACAACAGAAAGAAAAAGGCACACAAATACATCGATGTTAGTTTCAATCATCCAGAGGCAAATTCAAATTAGATCACATCTTCAAGAATACAGTGATGTAACCCATGTCTTACTCTGGGCCCTGAATCTCCTCTCTCTCCTCTGGGACCGGGGACTCCAACGCCAACTTCCCCCTGGCAACAGACATAATATGTACACTCTCCAATAAGACCATTAATATTTAAGGAGGTAGGCAGAAATAGATGTTGGCTTGGTCAGTCACCTTGTCCCCTTTGACCCCGTTGGTACCAGGAGAACCCTAGAAAACAAAGTATTGATCTATAAATCACATCTGTTATTCTCTCTCTCTCTCTCTCTCTCCCCCATTGGCATGGGAAACAGATGTTAACATTGCCAAAGCACGCGCGAAATAAAAACATACATAAATAGAAATAGAATACTGTTGATTTTAGAGACCACATTTAAAATATCCTGAATGGGTTACTTTTAGCTGAACCTAAGCTAACATTCACAGCGCAATAAAAACAGGATCTAAACTCACTGCCTGTCCAAGAGGTCCAGGAGGACCTGGGGGTCCGACATTTCCTGCACGGCCTGCAAAGCCTTGGAGACCCTGTAAAAGAGGCCTTAATAGTTGAAAATCATACCATAGATATTAAGACTTACAGTATTGTGTAATCAGCGGTTCCACCAACCCTCTCCCCTTGTGGTCCAGGTGGCCCTGGTTGTCCAGTTTCTCCTCGCAGGCCAGGCTGCCCAGCGTCACCTGACTTCCCCTGTAGCCCTGGTGGACCAGCTGGACCAGGGAGTCCTGGATCTCCCTGAAATGAAGTCACAGTGAGATTTTGACCTGTGGCACATCTGATAAACCACACTAAGTGATTAGAGAGGCACCGCACGCTGTGACTCACCTTTAAACCTTGAGGACCAACGCGACCAGGAGGACCTGCCAGTCCTATGCCCTTCTCTCCCTGCAACACACATTTTGTCATAACTGTTACATGGATTGGGTTTGATTTCAGGCAAATTAATAAAACACGTGACAAAAGCTGAGTTGGCCACTGTCCAGGGTGTACCCCGCCTAAGACCCAAAGTCACTGGGATAGGCTCCAGTCACCCGCGACCCCTAACGGGAACAAGCGGCAGAAAATGACTGACTGACTAACAAAAGCTTACCTTATCGCCTTTTGGCCCAGGAGATCCCTGTGCCCCCTGCATGAGAAAGACACGAGAGTATGAAAATAACAATTACTGATTTTTGAAGCCCCATACCAATTATTGGATAGAAAAAATATGAATTTTTGATTTTTAATAAATATTAATAATAAGAAAGAATAGCTGCATTTAGTTTCAATAGGGTCACACATTTTTGCATGCCCCCTAAATATCTTTTTGGCATTCATTATTATGCTGGTGAAGACACGTTTGGTTGTCATTACAGTTAACATGCCTCGTTAACCTCAAGGACGACAAATAATCAAAACCTCAAGCATCTGAGGATATTACAGTTGACACTTTGATAAAAGGTCTAGAGACTTTCATCACACTGCGATAGAAAGATGGTTGATGTAAGATTAAATATTTGGACTGGCTTTGAAGTGAAAGAGCTTGACAAAAAGATTCCTTGTTTGAAATGTTTGGTAAAAAAAAAAAAGGGCAAAAAACAGAATATGTTCCTTTATTTTTATCATCATATCATCATCAGAAGAATACATTTACCGCACTTGTGTGATTTCTGGATAACAGAAATGTCATGCTGGGGGAAGTGATTACAGAAGTAAGAGGAGTAAAATGTTTGGAAGCCATTTGGAGTCGATTACTGCACCGGCCCTCCAAGCAGACACGTGCTAAATATCAATATGCTGCACATACACACAGCTGGATGTTGGATTTTAGAAGTCACATCATTACTGTAAAAACAAGCAACCCTTAAAAAATGTCTGTAACAGAACAGAGCTAACAAATTAATATATATCAAGGATGTTAAATGAAAACTGTCAAGAGTAACAAACTTTGTTTAGTGTGTCATCAAGTTCATGAAAAAGTAAATGCTTCCATTGTCTTCCTCATATGTAAGTCGCTTTGGATAAAAGCGTCTGCTAAATGACTAAATGTAAATGTAAGTAGTTAAAAAACACATTGATCAATAATTGATTAATAATTATAGTTCCTATATGTGCAAAGACAAAATAGATTTAATCAACAAGCTAACTATTCACACACAGTTAAAATCTACGGTACAAATTTAAGCCGTCCGTTGATTAGTTGACATCTTTGTTTGCATCAACCATTAAATCCTGACTAGATTTTATCTTATATTACACTGTACTAATGGTATTTTAATGGTGGCATTAAACCTTTACTGATAGATGATATCAATCAGGAAACAATTGGAAGATATATTACACAACAAAACCACATTCAGTAACATAACACATGAGAGTCCATTTAAAAACACCACTGAACTTGGAGGGGAAGCTGATTACTTACATCTTCTCCAGGCTCTCCTGATTCACCAGCCACTCCCTATGACAACAGAGACCATGTTGTGAGCATGTCATGTTAATGGTAAGTATATGTGTTGCTCTGCAGCATGATGGTACTCACTCTCTCTCCTTTGATGCCAGCAGCCCCTTTGTCTCCCCTGACACCCTGAAAGACAGCAGTTACAGTTTACTTAACATTTTTACACCGTCTTGTGTCAGTGAATGAGCGTGAGCCTTGAGTGCTAATGGTTTCATTAGACTCACCTTTTCTCCAGGTACACCTCTCTCTCCAGCTGTTCCTGGCAGTGTTTGACCAGGAAGACCCTGCATAAATCACACACAGAGTTGCATCAGCTGCAGTCAGCTACTCTGTTCTATGATGAAGAAGCGCTATTAGAGAAGCCTGTCACATTAGGGATTCCACATAATAGTTTCTTTCCTTTTTTGTAGTATATTTTAAAATACTCATATACATGAGTATATCTATATCTATATATATATAGATATAGATATCTATCTATCTCAGGAACAGGCTATAGTAATTGAGTAGGCTATGCATTTACATTCAATACCTGTATTTAACGGTCAATGCTACAGCTAAAATAAAAAAAGGTTAATGTAGCTACTTCTGTGCTGATGCCAGTGACAGTGACTCACCCTCTCTCCTTTGGGTCCAGGTGCTCCAGCCACAGCCTGTCAGAGTGCAAAAATTGAGAAAATAATAGTAATTACCTGTGCAACATAGTATGGGTTCTTGTTTATGAAAAGACAGAAATGTGTACTTAAAAGCATATCTTCCCAACCATTAGCTTTTCCAGCTCTCAAAGATTAAGAGTCTTAATGCTTTCAAAAAGGACAGCCAACAGTTGCGCAACTCCTACTGCTTAACCACCGCACTACACAGGAAAGTGTTTTTCCCTCTGTAGCACAAACCTCTTGAAACAACTTGCTTCAGACAAAAAAGTAATGTGTTAATAATATGCCTATTCAAATATACTTGACAATATTGAAAGAAACACTAGTACGTGATGGTTAATTCAAGGAACAATTCGCTGATATCGCTCAACAGTTACTTTGTGATCATGTGCTGTTTCTTTTTTTGGTGTTCCCACATTTTTCTGCCCTGTGTGACAGAATGACAAGTTCCATAAAGGTCGTGTCGTTTAACAATGACTAAAAGACGCAAAGTGGAAGGCCTAGTTCCTGCTGAGCAGATGGACCAGTGTGTTCCTTTTCAAACTACTGAACTCACTGACAGTGTTACTGTGGCTCTGTCCAAGGTGCTGAACCTGAGGCTGTCAGCAGTGAGGGAGCTGTTCCAGACACTTGTCACATTTCACGTCAACATCACAAACAGCAGGAATGGCAGCGAATACTGAGAACCTGACAAGCAAGCTCCATCTTTGTGTCTTTTTCTCTGACACTTTTTACCAGCAGAGAGAAACTACAACACTGGCAACCAGAAGCTCCTGGCAAGAATGAATTTAAACAGTTTTGAAAAAAATAAAATAAAACAGGACAAGGCGTCTGGTGGCCTAGCAGTTAAGACACATTCCGTGTGCTGTGATCGCTACAACCCTGGTTCAATTCCAGGAGGGGACCTTTGTTACAGGTCACACCCCTCTCTCTGATAATAAAGTTACAATATGATGTGATCGTAGGACAAATATTTCCTGAGACAGATTGTAAATGCTTGTAAATCCACATTTGGCAATCTATTATATTTATAATCTGTAAAGAAATATAGCATTGGGGTGCCCTGGAAGCTCACCTGGTGCAGCGCGCCCCATGTACCAAGGCTGAGTCCTTACCGCATTGGCCTTGGTTCAGATCCATGTGACCTTTAGCTGTATGTCACCCCCCCTTTTCTGTCTAGCTTGACTTTGAAGTAAAAGTAAAACAAGCCCCCAAAATAATAATATAAAAAATAAAATAAAAAGTAGCATCAGGTCACAAAAGAGCTACTCTAGTGTGGCATGTGAGCATGAGAACAGCTACCTGCATACAATTAAAAAAAGCACAATTCTTATTTTTATTTATTTATTTTTTTAAATCGTGAATGACCAACCCCTTTCCATGGTCGAATCAACACGTGCTTTGGATGCTCAACTGCACAGCTCAAGCCTTTCTACGTACTGCCAAACGGACATATCATCTCTGAAACAGCTGTCCCACATCTGTACAGGCGAGTCACTAAATTCTAATCAAAATGCTTAGAAAACACTGCAGTTGTGAGTTAACAGCTTGTAAATGTGTGTGCTACTACATGCCATTATGACATCTGGCAGTAGAACTGCTGTTTTGCATTACAAATAGCTTTGCTCCAGGCTAAAACGTCTTATTGCTTGTGGCTCAGACAGCAGTACAGTACAAATCATTTTACAAGATAAGGTCAGGTGTAATAATTTACAGGGAACTAAAAGTTTGGTAGAAGTTTAGTAAAAGTTTATATGTAATGATAGATGTGATTTTGACTCTGATGATGTGATGAGCCCTGCAGAGAGAAAGTTATGAATGCATGTGACCTTCTCTGTCATTATCAGTCTCACTGAGCTGAAATCTAGCTTAACTGAGATCCTCATCGACATAATTGGCACAGACTTTGTCAAGCCGAGCCATTCCCTATTAAGAGACAGCAGGCAATAGTATTTAAGTGTCTGTGGTAAGGTAGTTTTCATTTGAAGGCCAAGTAGCGCTGACAAGTCACATGGATTTCAGGTAAATAGTCTACCAAAGTGTCTTTTGCACCAAAAATGTTGATGCTTGTATATTGAAATGTTAAATTTAATTCATAGAAACTTAAATTGTGGAGGTCTTGACCTGAACATGGGGGCAGCTACACTGGAACATCCAGATCACTAGTTTGCCAATTCCGACCAGAAGTTGATTGTGCATGATCGTACGTTATTAAATGATGAGCTCTTAGAATGGTTAGACCGTGATGCACAGTCTTTGTGCTGGTTATGAGACGACACTAGACAATATCTTGAACTAGCTTGGCACAATATATCAGTGAAGAGTCTTCCACAGGCCCTCTTTCTTGTTATATCCAAGGATTAGTCCCAAATAAGATTCTGACCAGCAAGGGAGGTTTGTTTACATCTCACCTGCTACAAAAGATAGCCCAGACCAGCTTGTACAAGGCTGGTAGGGTGCTTTAATAGAACACTCTATGCACTTATCCATAAATGTATGCAAGGATTTAGCTGAAATCGACATTCTTGGTTGGTTATTTTTAGAGTAGGAGGCACTACAGGCCTTCACAGGGTTTTCCCCCATTTAACTACAATACCGTAAAAAAAAAAATATATACTTCAGGGCTGTACACCACTAGATAATATAGACCTGTGAGGATAGTGTGAAGACAAGAAAGAGGGACTAAATGTGTTTCAGATATGTGAAAACTCAATTCACTGGGTCAGCAAGTGCAAGAGAATTTGCTGTTTGAATGTCAATCAATAACAGCAAAATCCCACTGAGACATCTTGCACGGGAAGGAGAAGTTCTTTTATTACTATTACTGTATTACTGCCTGATCCCAGTTCGAAATACTCACTAAATTACAATGGATGTTTACAGTATGCTGGGTATTTAATATTACAGTAGGTAGTTCACTGACAGACATCCTTCATTTTATTTGATTTAGTTTAGTTTAGCCTGAAGAAATGTGTCTCGTGTTTCTGGCTGATATGAACATTGAGGGAAATAAATGAAGACCAAATATTCCAAAACATTTTCATCAGATCTATTCTCACTTTCAACAGCCCATATAGCAGAGGTATCTGTGTTACCACAGAGCGTTTTGGACATGTTTTCACCAGTCAGTCAGTCATTTTCTACTGCTTGTTGCCTTTGGGGGTCGCGGGTGACTGGAGCCTATCCCAGTAACTTTGGGCCTTGGGCGGGGTACACCCTGGACAGTGGCCAACTCATCGCAGGGCTGACACATAGACAGACAACCATTCACGCGCACACTCATCCACTAGGGGCAATTTTGGACACATCAATTGACCTAAACATGCATGTCTTTGGACGGTGGGAGGAAGCCGGAGAACCCGGAGAGAACCCACGGTAACACGGGGAGGACATGCAGACTCCACCCAGAGAGATCGTGTGACGTTGGTCTGGTCCGGGAATCGTTAAACACGTCAAACTCTGCCTTGCCCATTGTATTAACTTAACTGGATTTAACCACGGGCGGATCCCCTCAACAAGAGTCAGGGAGAAAATGTCTATATTCTGTTGTTTTATGTGAAAAAACAGCATTTAGACATTTATAATCAATATAGATATCTGTGAGCTGTGTGGAGCGCTCGTCATGTTCTTCTCCCTTCAGCATCATGGCTCACACTGCTGCAGACTATTTGGAAATATCGAAGTTAAAATATGAGAGTTTATGATGACAGCTAGCAGCAGCATATAACCAACTAAAAGTGGGACTTCCGGCTAACTTTAAGAAGTGTATAAATTGCAGAGGGATGTATCTGGAGCACCAGGCAGCCCCAGCCCCAGGTGGACAAACAGCAGCGGCCTGACCGCAGCCCCTGAATAAGACTCTAGCTAATAATAGCACTACAGAAATGTTATTACTTCAGGCAGTAAATCATTCTGTAGCTGTAAAAGCAACAACAAAAGCAATTTCATTGATGGTTCTTTTAGCCAGAGGCTGCTCGGTAGATACAGCATGTTCTCACCTTCCCTGGAGGACCGCTGTCTCCCTGCTCCCCCTTTAAGCCAGACTGGCCTGGAGGTCCAGCAATGCCCTGAGGAACAAATTACACAATGATGACACCGAGGAGGACCTGATCAAAACAGCACAGTGCACACTACACACACAGTCTACTACATGAACATAAACACTGGGACAGAGAGATACACACACCTGCTTCCCTGGTAATCCAGGTATTCCTTCTTTGCCAGGCACCCCATCTCTTCCAGGGACTCCTGGTTTACCTGATTCACCCTGAGGTGCAGCACATACTTCAGTATATGTAATATCTATTTAAGCACAAGCTTGTCACATTTACATTTTGGTGTATTACAAAGGTTGCAAATCATCCACAAAAAAAAAAATCTGTGCAGCTGTCTTCAATCCATCAATTAATATGGACCAGTTTGCATCAGAATAAAAATAGATTTGGAAAATTTCACACAATACCCAATAAAGTTTATTTTTATAGAAGTGCATGTTCCAATTTGTTTGCTTATAAAATCTCCTCTTAATAACGAGGTCTTAACTTATTATTTTAATATATTTATTTTATAATAGTGGGATATTATTACACAAAGAGCCAACAGTTTCAACAAAATAGAGTGGTAAAAGTTGGTTGTAGTGGTCACTGCTGAGGGGATTGCTTGTGTTTCAGCTGAAGGTACAACAGATCTCATGTTCTGTATCCTGCTTTTTCAAATAATGAACACAAAACGCAGCTGAAGTCGCCTTTTATCAACAAAGGCTTGGTACACATGTTTCGGCATTTTTATTTTATTACCTTCCCATTTTCAGTTATAACTGAAATGCCTCAGGCTCAAAACATTTCTTCAATTTTACACTTCCTCACTGTGCTCCATGCTGCAGCCACAGTAGCAGCCAGATTAAGATTGCATACTCACCACCTGCCCTGACAGTCCTGGGGGGCCCTGTGGGCCCTGCAGGGTAGAAATAAATACAGTGGTATCAGGGAACACAATATGATACACACACAAGATTTT
This sequence comes from Coreoperca whiteheadi, assembly GCA_011952105.1. Lineage (NCBI taxonomy): Eukaryota > Metazoa > Chordata > Actinopteri > Centrarchiformes > Sinipercidae > Coreoperca > Coreoperca whiteheadi. The sequence goes on from CM022473.1 coordinate 15,782,232, forward strand.
CTGTGAATTTCATGAGAAAACATGAACGTGGTTTTTCCCTGAAGAGAAGCTGTGATTTATGGGAACACTTACTACAGCTCCTGGAGGACCTGGTGGTCCCGGCAGACCTGTCCTCCCTTGGGCACCAGGAGGACCCTGCACAATGCACAATACAACTTCACTGTCTAGACTGTTATGTGACTAGGTACAAGGACAATGTAAAACACAACTGGAGCTGTTTTACCTGGACACCAACACCTGCCTCTCCTTGATTGCCCTGAGAAAAACAAACTCTTTATGACTTTGGCCAGCCAGTAACAAACAAAGGAATTTCAGTATACGTGCTGCAACAGGTAGCACACTGGGATGTAGTAAACTCACCTTCACACCTGGTGGACCTGGAAGCCCGTTGGGACCCATGGGGCCCTAATTGAAACACATATCACCAACATGTAAACTGCTGTTGTTAATAGCTGAATGTGTCTGCATGCTTTGTCATGTGTGTGATACTTACAGTTGGCCCTCTTATGCCAGGCTCTCCTGGGTTTCCCTAGAAGCAAAATAAAAAGTCATATACAGTACACATTTTGACATTTAGGATAAGCTTATTTGCTTGCTTGCTGAGAGTTAGATAAGAAGATTGATACCACTCTTGCGTTTGTCATTAAATATGACTACCCTGGAGTCTCTGCTGGTTGCCTGGCAACTTCACAGGGACTCCATGAAGTCACTGTGTACAGCTAACAAATAGTCCCACACATGACACATACTGTATTTATGCATGAATGTTTCTAAAAATTGAGCACATAAAATCTACACACTTTTTTATGTACTCAATATTGGACAACATGGAGTTAACGTAAATAATAAATAGAAGTGTCACTGATTGACAAGAGCGTCTCCCTAGGAGACACAAATATACAAACACATACACATCTGACTGACTCATGACAACAGGTAGGACAATGCAAACACAGAGGATCAACAATGTCAACAACACGGAGACACTCACATGGTAAGCTCTGAAAAATCAGTGCTGTGAGAGGGATAAGCACACAACAGACAGCAGGCAGAGCTGCATGCATGATAAGCAGACACGAGTGAATCGACAACACAGTACTTTTTGGAGTACACCCAATTTAGTATTCCCCCCTTCAATTGTACATTGGATCCTGGCGAGAGCTTCAGTTCAGAATGTCAGTTGATTTTCTTTCATCTCCTCCAACAAATCTGCGGTGTTTTACACGCTAAAAATTCAACTTCAGAATTCAACTCTTGAGTTTGACACGGATTCTTTGGGGACAGGCTGTCTTGATCCATATTTCATGATAAACCGATCAAGGTTTGACTCTTATCCCAGACCCCAGCTCCCAGAAGGATGTTTCCAATACAAATGACTTAAGATTAAAGTGGTGAAATTTGCCTGGGAGGTACATGACTATGCATGCATCCTGATGATAGGCTGTTCTAGTCTCCTGTTGTTAAATGCAGATACAGCTATCAAACTACTCCACTGGTATCTCCACAGCTTTGGTCCGTTCCCCCTCCTCCCTCTTGTATCTGATACCAGGTTATCCCAGCCTTCCCTCCTGCAGAGCTCAAGCATGCCAGCCAGCAGCAGAGAACCTACCGGTCTGCCTAGAACTCCTGGGAACCCAGGCAGGCCCTGGAGAGGATGAAAGACAGGGGAAGGTGACAGGAGGGAGGGGGGACAGGTGGGTAGAGAACAGTGTTGGAAGAGGGGAAACAAACAACACAGAAAAGGAAATGGACAGCGATAAGGCACATATGAGAGTGAGAGGAAGTTAAGAGAGTGAGGTGTTAGCCGCACAGCTGCAAAAGGTTACGGTCTAATAATCAATGAGGCCTCGGCCCAAGAGGGGGAAAGAGAGCTCCATCAGCTTAGTGCTTGCAGCCAACCCAGTGTTTTATTCTAAAGAGCAAGCCTAAGAGAAGGCCCCTTTTCTGGGTTAACAGTTACTCACTGGTTGGCCTTGAGGACCAGCGGGCCCTGTAGGGCCCTGCTCCGACATGGAGGGAAGGAAAACAGTGTGAAGATGTGCTTAATATCTCTCCTCTCCTCTCTTTGCAATTCCTGCACCCAACCAAGCAATCATTACTTACAGTACATAATTTGGCCGAGTGTGTGTGGGCTTTTAGTGATCACTGTAAATAGTATTGTAAGGGAAATTATGAAACCCCTCTGATGTCCACTGGAATCCTGCTGGTTTAACATTTTAAAAAAGGAAAGTGGGTGCATTATGTCTTATGAAGCATTAATACTTCTATAGTTACATATCACAATACTGTTCAAAGACGTTATAAGCAAAAATATCATTAATACAAATATGATTAACTATTTTGTTACTATAATAAGAAAACAAAACACACTTGCCAAGTCTGTTGAAAGATATATTCACTAAATACTTACACAAGTGTCTCTAAACCAAGAAAGTCATTACTATATCATGCTCTTTGAGAAAATAAATAAATAAATTGATTTCACCTTCACCGTTAGAAGTATAACTTTGCTCACTTCCAGTACTTCACACTTACCGGTTTCCCATCCTGACCCGGTTTTCCTGGTTCTCCTGGTGATCCCTGAAATGACAAAAAATAAATAAAAATAAGTAGAACGGGAGCCACAGTGTTCAGTTATCAAGATCTTCTCCTGTGGAATCTGATCCCAGTTTGGGTTCAGGAGGCAGCCACCATGTCCAGATTTAAGATTAGGCTTAAAACTTTCCTCTTCGATAAAGCTTACAGTTAGGGCTGGCTCAGGTGAGTCCTTAACCATCCCTGCTATAGGCCTAGACTGCCAGGAGAATTCCCACGATGCACCTCTCTCACCTCCTCTTCATCGGTATGGATTCTCATCTTATAAATGCATGTTACTAACTCAATATCGTCTCTCTCTGTAGTTTCGTACTTTCTCTTCTCTCTTACTGTCACTTTCAGCAGGTATTATCTGCCTCGGGAGATGCGGAGTCTGTGGCTCCGGGCCACCTGCTGGGGCAGTGCTGCTGAGTCTGTGGCGGAGGGGAGGTGTTGTGGCTCGGATCCTGTTCGTTGGGCATCACCTGGAGCTGCTCAATTGTCCTTCTGGATTCATCCTCTTCCCTTATGTTTAACAATCTACACTAATTATATATACTACAATTTCATCATTTTAATTACAATTGTATATACTTTGATCTTCTGTTGTGAATCTATTCTGTACACACGACATCTATCGGTCCGTCTGTCTGTCTGTCCCGGGAGAGGGATCCCTCTTTTTTTTTGGGTAGTTTTTCCTTATTCGAATCGGAGGACAGAGAGTGTCGTATGTTGTACAGATTTAAAAAGCCCTTTGTGGCAAATTGTGATTTCTGATGTCGGGCTATGTAAATAAAATTGAAATTGAAACTGACAAACCACCGATTGCATCTTAAAAAATGTATGGTAACAACAGTAAGATCAAACCCTGATTTTCTCATTTTAGGAGTTTGCAGTTTTTATAATATTCTCACCTGCGAGCCATCACGTCCTCTTTCTCCAGAATCTCCTCTGTCTCCTTTATTGCCACGAGGTCCTGCAAAACCCTGTCAGACATATTAAAAGTAGATCATTTGTATAAAGAAGCATATGGCAGTGTATGACATGACATATGATATGGACATGTGACTGTTTTATTTGTAAATCTTACCTGGTCTCCTTTAGGTCCCGGTGCTCCAGCAGCACCAGGCTCTCCCTTCTGTCCTGCAACTCCTGGAGGGCCTCGGCCCCCAGTCGCACCAATCAGTACTGAGTCAGCAGATGCTCCCTACAGTACATACACACAAATGCTTACTGTATGTACTGTGTCTCTTATAGCTACAAAATGTGGCGTTTCCGCGGTTACACTACATCAAAAACAAGGATGAGAAGGAGTTTACCTTTTCACCTGGTGGTCCGGCTGGTCCCGTAATCCCAATTTTGCCCTGAACAACGAAATTCTCAGTTCAGTGTGGAAGAGTTTCCATAAAACATGAATTTATTCTAACTACCTTCATGTGGAGGACCAAAGTAAACATAGTCAATGTAACATATTAAGCACTTACAGATTCTCCTTTGTCACCTTTCTCTCCACTCGCCCCCTGAAATGCAGATATACACAATATTAGCAGAATCATGTTCAGTCCATGACAAATCTTCGGTTGTTTACTCAACTCTCCTGTTTACCTTATCTCCTGGTCTTCCAGCCTCCCCAAGTTCCCCAGCTCGCCCTGGAACTCCCGGTATTCCTGGCCTGCCTGGCTCTCCAGCAGGCCCTGGGGGCCCCTCTGGCCCTCGCTCTCCAACGGCTCTACCCGTAGGCCCTGCGGGTCCCGCAGGTCCTCGCTCCCCTTGGTCCCCTTTTGCTCCCCTCTCTCCTGGAAAACCACGACCACCCTGGTGCCCAACAGGGAATGGAAATGAAAAAACAAATATATTTTTTAACGTTTTTGAATAATGTTTATTAGACATTTCAATAAACATCACATAATGGTGCACCATCTGGAATTGCAATGATCTTACTGGGAGTCTTCATCATGTTTTGTAATTTTTACCATATACCTCCAAGATGCCCTTAATCATACTCACATCTGCAGCAGGTGGTCCTCTTGGTCCAGGTTCACCCCTGTCTCCTTTTTCACCTTTCTCTGCCTTCGGCACTGTGGGAACCTGTGGTGTGTCCTTCCTGTCCACAACCACCTTCAGATCAGACACCTGTGTGGAGGGCAGAAAAGGGAAATCGTTGGCAAGAGCTTCATAACTTTCAGCCACAGATTCCAGTCTTGTCAGTGCTTTAGAACTCAGCTACACACCAGACATTTAGATTTAATCTCGGCAGCTGGAAAGTTCCTTGTAATCAGTGTCTTTTGTGTCACTTTCACCTGCTGAGTGGAAAAAACTGCAAGGTCTAACGGTCATTTTAAGATCTATTCGCACATAAACTCTGCGATATACAGTTTTACTATGAGGGATTGAGATAGTTTTTCATCTGCAAGAATACTAAATGAGGGTAGTAAACTCCTCCACACTATCAGGGCTACGTTTATTCAAATAAGTGACAATTCAGTCATAGACCTACGTCAGTCATTGGTCTACATCTATGGCATCAAGCCCTGCATGCTGCTGTGGTTTTAAACTACTTGCAGTCCTATTTTTATCATGCCCATAAGCCAAGAGCTAATCCCAAATTTGACCATGGCAACTCTGTAAATCCACTTTTACTGGATTGAAGACATTATTTATTTTCAAACTAATTGAGCTGTTTGACGCAAGAAACAACAAATGAACACGAGTAATAAATACATCGGAAAGCTGTAAATGGTATGACATTTGCAAGAACAAATGGACAAATAACCCTTTCCACAAGTTCCAGGACATTTTCCATTAGCAACATAATTATGCTAAAATATGTATTCATATATCCATAATAGATACATGAGTAAGAATTGAGATTAAGGATGTTTAAATATTAGAATTAGATTGGATATCAAATGGTCATACTGTTCTTATTGGAAACTACATTTTGCAAATGTATTTCCAAATTAACTCCACAACACAAACTAATTAAAAATATGACGTATAAAGATATCTGACTGATAAGAGGAGAATTTAGGGATTTTAAGAAATGTGCTACGCTGACAGACTTTAGTGGGGAAGTAGTAATATGCACATACATGTAGATGCAACACTATTGCAAATAAGCCCTGAAGCGTAACAATCAAAATGCCAGTGTCCAGTGAATATAAACTTGTGGATTTTGGAGACAGTTTGCAGGCATTAGTCTTCATCAACAGTGACAGACATTTCCATCTCAAACGGGATCATCAAGCTACAACCTCATCATGTTCAAACCCAATGTAAAGGTGCATCTATTGCATTTAAATATCACCTTAAATGACATAATAATCATTAAATTGCAAATCATAATTGTGTGCAGTCCACATACCTGAATGCCAAGGCTTGCCAGAGCCCTCTGTACATCCTGGTTAGAGGAATACACAAACATCATTCAACAGGGCTGGAGAATATTGACAATAAATGTTTACATACGTCACAGCTGAGTCATGATAGGTGATGTGCTGACATCTTACCACTGCTGTCCCAGGTTTACCCGGCGCTCCGTCCTCTCCTGGGTCTCCCTGTCAAAACAAGATATCAAAGTGTCAACACAAAAAAACCTAAACCTCACTCATGTCACACTTTCACTACAATGGGTATGGAATTTTAACTTACAGCATCACCTTTAACGCCAGGTGGACCTCTATCCCCCTGGAACAAAGAAAGTTAGAATGTCAAAATGCAGACTAAGTGGTTCCTAATCTAAGGCAAAATGCGATCAATAAAGATGACCACGACTTACTCGGGCTCCCACAGCTCCCGGGATCCCAGGTACGCCCTGAAGGACAGAGCAAAGACAATGATAAAAACATCAACAGATAAGACTGTGGGAGGGCTGCAGAAGCATACAGAGACCGGTGTAGATAAAACACACATCTCTGCTGCTACGTGTGGGAGAGGGATGCTGCTGGGGATAACATGACCACACAAGAGTTGGATGCTGTTTCTAGCTGATCTGTACAATTACCTTTTCTTTGATAGTATACAAAAAGTAACACAGTTCTATGAAAAAATAATTACATGCAGAGGAATTGTTTTGTATGTATAATAAATCTTCCATTAATGCACAGTAGCCCTTGGATGTCCATATTATTCCTAGCACACAACACTCCAGAAAAGCAGTAATGTGTGTGTTAAGCTGTAATATAAATTAAAAAAAAATTAATTAACAACAATGTCAGAATGCTGCAAAGTCATGCACACTCACAGGGGTTCCTGGAGGCCCCTGCGGGCCTGGGATTGATGCTGCTTCAGCTCCTTTAACATACACAACCTGAGAGACAGGGGCAGTGCATAGATAGTAAAAATGACAAACTATCTTTCCCATTCACAATATGTTTCTAATGTGTCTACATCAGTCGTACCTGTCCAGGAGGACCAATGCTGCCGGGTACCCCAGGGGGCCCCGCAGAACCAGAGGGTCCTACAGGCCCAACAAGGCCCCGGTCTCCCTTCACTCCATCACGGCCCTGGAAAACACATGCGATTACACAAGTGATTTACACTCTCGTTACACTGGGTTACTTCCTCCTTCGCTAAAGTAGAGGCTGAACTACAGTATAAAATCAAAGCAGGTGGCCGCTGCCACCCCTCCACTGATGTTATACAGATAATTAATATGAATTTGCACATGAAAACAGCACTCTGACATTTGGGGCCTCTCTGCATTCCTCTCAGAAGTGGCTCCCCCTTAAAGGCTAAGCTTGATCATTAGAGGCTAGTGAATTTATATAGCTGCTTCTAAGAAGCCTATTGATTCAGCAGTGAGTGACAGTATGATGGTAATGTCAATGTCAGAGCAAACTGCAGTTGATAAATACACACTTGAGGGGGGAAAGTGATGAGGAGAAAAGAAAGGAGGAAAGCTGATGTGTGATAGAATAAAGTCAAGGAAGGCAGGATCAATACAGGAAGCAGGGGGTGAGAAAGGGCAGGTTGAGTCTTGCAGGATACAACAAAACATGAAGAGATAATGATATAAAGGAGGACTGGGGAAACTGACATCTCTTCCAGCTGCACCCGCTTCTCCTTTGTCACCCTGCAGATTAAAGACAGCAGAGTCAGGTTCACAAAGAAATACAAGCAGGATAAGTGCAATCTTCATAATATATTTTCTAAAAACTAACTTAAATAGCTAGGCACTAGTCCTACCTAGCTAAGTGATTGTTTAATTTCAGTTTTAGTCCATTTTGTTTGGTGTTTTTACATGAGGTGTTTCCTGTAGAATTAAAAGCAGTGCGAAAACTTCACAAATATTCACAAATTCAGTAGCTAGTATTTTGTCAATGATGTGACACTTCAAGAGACCAGTGTACATGACAACATTCATATGAGGATATCGGGGATTTGTCACATAAATTTGTCAGACAGCAACATTTTGCTGTTGGTCAACTCAAGTTACTTGTATTAAAAAAAATCCTGAAACCCTACTTGACTAAGCCTCATTCTGTCAGTGCCAGATGATCGTATAAACTGATAAACAGCCACAAACCTTTCTCCCATCTTCACCTGGCACACCATCCTCACCCTGTAATTCAAAGCAAAATACATTACGGACTCTACAGGAACAGACTAAATAATGGCCGGTCCGCTGCAGGAGCACTCAGATAACTCAGTGCCACTGCTTTAGAGACTCACTTAAGACAGCCATTATGCAGCAGACCGTGAAATAAATGTCTGCACTGCTTTTGATCACTAAACATCATTCACAGGCAAGAGTACCTCAAGGCCTTTACCAATTAGAGGATGACAGGGAAACATACAGAGAAAAAACAAGCACTACTGACATGATTTATATTCTGACTGAACAGAATCACTGTCAAAATATGTCAGCCAAGTCACTAATAAAAAGTGCAACATGTCATATTAGAGTGGATATTATATTCATGATGCTGAACTATACCAGCTGAGAAAAGTTATAGTAAGGAGTTACCATTTTGCCGGGAGGCCCAGTTTTGCCATCTTCACCTGCTTTACCCTGAAATATAACAGCAAGGATGACGTGGGCGAAAACAGACTGAGAGGTAAAGAAATAAACAAATCGATGACACTGATCTTTAGGGATACCTAGTTGAAAAAATAAAAGTTTGTGTGTGCATGTGCACTTACAGGTGTTCCTGGAGTGCCTGGGGGCCCAACAGGCCCTGGGGGGCCCTGTTCGCCTCTAAGTCCTGGTAAACCCTAGTAAATGAAAGCAACACACATCACGGTGAATGGTTTAATCTCACTTTTATTCAGACTAAATGCCTGGTGAGCTAAAACTGATAGATTTGGTCGGATTTTGTACTGGTTTTTTGGGGTTGTACAGCAGCAGTATAGAGCAGTCATCGGTTTAAACTTAAAATAGCGTTTGGACTCTTTAGCTTAACTGTAAGTTGAGCAGTTATGGACTTTTAGAACTATTATTGATCAATATTGCATAATAGTCTCTTGTGAAACTGGACTGGCCTGTAGACGTCTTTCCCTGCTGTCGCCTTATGCAACTGGCCACAGGAGTGAGGGCTGAATTTTAACACCTCCACAGTGCCCTCTGCAGCACGTACACATAAAGTGCATATACTATATATATATCACATATAGTGATTGCAAGTCAGGGGCAGACGTGTTTACTGAAAATGTATTTAATACAGAATTTGTATAATATGACCAAAATTAGAATACATTGTTTAAGAATGCAAATCTCACTACTAAGGTGAGCATAACACTATAAATATCAGCATTTATTGTCAAATGATTACTGACAACTAATACAAATCAATTGTACTTTTCAAACAACCACACAGGAAAAAGGAAACTCACATCTCTCCCAGGATCCCCCTGTTTCCCAGGATCACCCTGTAACACAAATACAGTGTATCAATTGCACACACATTCACCACCCAGTGAGGCTCTACATACATTGTGTTTTATAGTTTGGTGAAAAGATGGCATAAACTGAAGTACCCTCTGACCAGGTGGTCCAGAGGCACCTGGTTTGCCATCAAGACCGGGACGTCCATCTAACCCGGATACTCCCCTTTCTCCCTGATCACACAGAGGTTTAGGGTTATAAAACTACATTTCCATTACAGCCTGAAACAGTAAGAGAACAGTTTAAGTGGCACAATTCAACATTTGGCCATGAAGCTTTCTGCCAGGCCCTCTGCACTTCATCCCACTGGGAATCTACTGTAGGAAACAGAATCCATAGGAGTGAAGGACAGCCAGACCTGCCTCTCACCATAAAGCAGAAACGCCAAGTTTATTTTTTGTTATATTAATAAAATTACAAGTCACTTCAGTAGGTGAGATTGTGAGGACCAGTCACACTGACTGATTTCAAACCTTCTCTCCAGGCGCTCCTCTTTCTCCTGTGTCACCCTGGAAATATTACAAAGTGACAGTGATGTAAATGTGTGTGAAAGGAAATGAGCACATGATTCAGATATTTACAGATAATATATGAGAACTGAAGTAGAGAAGCAGTGACAGAAAGCACACTCACTCTTGTGCCTGGAAGCCCTCGTTGTCCCTCAGAACCCTCCAGAGACAGCAGGGAAAGAACAAGAAGTCAGAGGATCATCAGTCACGCATACACGCGAACAGGGGAAGGGGTCAGCGTGCATACAGATGTATATACTGCACAGTGGCTGATCAGATGCTCACAGGACCATTTACATATTGCGAGACTGAGGCAAACTCACTCGTAGGCCTGGGGCTCCGGGAGTCCCTCCTTCGCCTTTCTGACCTTTGCTGCCATGCTCTCCTGGGTCGCCACTGTCTCCCTGGGAATCACAGTGACGTTAAGTTGTTGTAGCTGTACTACTTACATTTTTACCAAATTAACTTTAATTATATTTACCACACCTTCTCTCCTCTCTCTCCTTTTAGCTGGCCCTGGATGTCCACCTGTTAAAGGGAACAATAGTCTCAGAATTGTGTTGAACTCGGTTCATGCAACGGTAAGAAGATGCTGGAGACTGTAGTGTTCCTAACTGTAGTTTATGTTGATCCAAATGGTTTATTAATTATCATTGTGGTTCATTTGGTTCTAACCATGCAGTACGGCGTGACACACTCACCACTTTTCCTGGTGGTCCCGGAGGTCCTTGTGGTCCCTTGAAGAAGAGAGTGTAATAATGTGAATCCACTAACAGTAGGTCCAAAGTTACAAAAGCACTTTGTAAAAATAAAGCATTCAACGAACCAGTTCTCCTTTCTCTCCTCTCAGTCCCGCAGGTCCAGGGCTGCCCTATGATCGAACACAGATCAATAAAGATGCTGAGCAGCTGACCTTCCTCACTGTTTCTTCTCTCAAGGCCTCAGTGGAACCGCACAAGAGCATATTGAAAAGCTGTCTGCGCGATGATACTGTAACATGTGTCTCACATTTCGTCCGGGCTCTCCTGGGTCTCCTATTTCTCCTTTCTCTCCAGGTCGTCCTGGTTGACCAGCCAGTCCCTGGGGGGTGGGGGGCGGTGGGTGTCAATAAAAATGTCCGTTAACTAAACATTGACGTCACCTGGTAGTTTTAGAAAGAAAACTTTTCCTACCCTCAGTCCTCTTTCTCCTGGCTTCCCTGGAAGTCCAGACTCCCCCTGATGAAAAGCAAGTGTACAGACGAATCTTTATAAATAAATACACACATTTTAGCGTGAGAGGGGATGCTGCGATGTTGGCATCAATAAAGAAACATATTCCATTAGAAAAAAAATGGAATACTTACAGGTGTGCCTTCATCACCCTTCTCTCCTCTCCCTCCCTGTAAAACACAAGTAGAAATAATTCATTGATTATAAAATGTACAATCTACAACATCAAGTGAGTAGAGGGTCAGAACAGAGAATATATACAAAAGAAATTGTGAGAAAATTATACACAAAGTGTATTTGTCTTTACCTCTAAACTGGCATCATTAGAAAGAGATGCATGTTGGGAGGAACAGAAGAAAGCCTAACAGCCGGTCTGATCTTTGATCACAGCACTGAGAGCAACATGCAATAACAATAACGGACTATGTTTGTACAATAGTATAATGTAGTGTCCTACTTCACTAAGTAAAGAAAACCAGTAAAAGAAATACAGAAAAAAATTGGCATTTTTGTTAAAAATTACTTAAACTATTAGTCACCTATCAAAATAGCTGCCGTTTCATTTCCTGTCCATTTTCTGTTAACTAATCAGTTTAACATTACGCATCACTCATTATTTTAGCTCTAAAGGCCATACCATTAAACAAAAACATTTCATTACCACCTTCCTTCCTAGTGGATGCAGAGAATTCTAACAATGAGATACTGAAAACGGTGTGCTATTGTTGTTGTATTGTGTTACTTTTCACAGTTAAGACTTGAATGTAACCAGATCCCATTCACCACTCTGACCTCTTTCCCAGCAAGACCAGGCTTTCCTGGGATTCCTGGCCGCCCATCCTCCCCCCTCTCTCCTGGTTCACCTTGATCTCCCTAAAGAACAGTTCAAGACAAATTTAACAATCAAATAAATAGAAATAAACAGAAAGGCTAAAAAGACAAAAACATATATATATATATATATATACACACATAGCAGGTCTCTCACCTTGGCACCCGGCCTTCCACTGATACCAGCAAGTCCCTGAGGGAAGAGCACATGTTTTATGTATTTACGGCTTAAGCGGTTTCAGGGCAGGACTTACACCAACAGGTGTAAGGGGATGTTTCATGAATAATGGATGCTATTGTTGGGAATATATCACAGCAGCTGTAAACATTATGATTGTGCCATTTGTTGTTCTGATAAAGAAGTGTTACGATGAAGCCAGTGTGAACTTACTCTCTCTCCCGGCTCTCCTTTAGGTCCAACAACTCCTGATCCTCCTGACCCTGGAGACCCCTTGCAAAATGACAAGAAAAGGAAATGTCATTTAGATAGATGCCAGATAGTACCATAAGTGTACCGTACACACACAAACAATTCCATGTTTTCTTGAGCATCATCATCCCCTGGTTGCTCACTTTCTCTCCTCTCTGTCCTGGCTCTCCTTTTTCACCCCTCGGGCCTTCGGGACCAATCAGGCCTCGCTCGCCCTGTGGGAGGAAACCCATCAGAGTGAAGGATGGTGGGTCAGTGAACAGCGAGCTCTGTTAAAATGAAAAGTTAGACGAGAAGAGAATTTGATAGCTTACCATTTCCCCTTTCTTCCCTGGCAAACCTGGAGCCTGCATGATTTGAAAAACACAGTAAAGACCTGTCATCACCGACAAAGACTGTCATGGATATTAAGTGCATATCCAAATGAAAGGACGGATCAATTATGTTGTGATTTTTTTTTTTTCCTTATCTGATAACTCACACTTCTTCCGGGCTCGCCTCGTGCACCTTCGTTTCCCTGGGAACAGACAATTGTTCTTTCATCTTTGCTTGGAAAGTCATTACATTGGATTATGAAACGCTCTGTGATGGAAACACGTTCCTGTTGACCTGCTGCTTCTCATATGATTGCACTTAATTGAATCAGTCTCACCTTTTCACCTGGCGGTCCACTGGGCCCTGGTAAACCCTGATGACAATTGAAAAGACTCATTCATGAGACTCCCTACGCATTTATAACAGACCATGCAGCAAATAGGAAACGGAAAGGCACACTGATGTCATTAGCCTACACTACATCGCAGTCTGTCACTCACTCTCAAACCTGGTGTTCCTGTGAGGCCCGGCTTCCCTGGGTCCCCCTGAGAGACAACATGATTCAGATAACAGCACAAAATCCCACTAAAAAGGAGAGGATGTCAACAGTTGAATGAAAAACTAAACCAACACTGCTGTACTCACTCTCTCCCCAGTTTCACCAGCTGGTCCTCTCTCCCCCTGCAAGGAGTGAACACGTGTCCAGATTCATTGATTTTTTTTCTGATTGAGATTTGCCCAGTCCCTTTTATCAACACGTTCATGTGCAAATTGCACGATCTGTGACTGTTACTGTTGTAACTCAAGTCTTTCCAGGTCTTGTTCTAGAGGAAAGGCCCTCTGCGGTGATTGCCGGACTTAATGCCATCAATACATCTTACAGAAAAGGTTTGCAGCCTGGTGCATCTACTGTACATTATGTAACTTTGAAAATTATAGTGTAAATGTTCTACAGTTGCTTGGGACAGTTTGTTGCTAGCAATTGTTAGAGCTTCTCAACTTGCATGGACTCATCTGCAAATAACTATTATGTGTAGAAAAATCAAGGGATTTTCCATGTAATGAAAAAATATTTTTTCTGATGCCCAGAGGCTTTATTTATCAGTCATTACCACAGCGTTTCACTCATTGTGAACAACTATTAACATTATCTTGCACAGACAGACGTTCATCTCATCAAAAGAAGGAAAAAGGAAAACCAAATTGGGATAATAAGACCTTGGAATTGACATTAAAGCTGCCTTTCCAGTTCAGGTACAAACAAGTTCTCTGCAGCATGTTTTTATTGGAATGAAGAAAAGGGGCAGCCTTCTGTGTCTCCACCCTTTTCTAACCAACATTTTTAACTTAGACCTTTGTCAGCTTGATGAGATGCACATCTTGCTCAGCAAGATTTTTAATACCATCCCATTCTGACTTTTTCATTTTGATGGAATTGCATGTGCTCTTCCCTTGTGGTAAAATTTACTCCAGAACCTGGTGCGGTACCTGTGAATATGGGTCACATTCATTTAGACTATTAACAACCCACACTTAGACACACACACACACACACACACACATACATGCACATACTTTACTGATTCACAGTCATATCATGTGACTCACCCTGTCTCCCTGTGATCCAGGCTCACCTGGCTGTCCTCGGTCACCCTATCAGAATAGAGAGAATGACAGACGTCGTGCTTCTATTTACGGCATACAACAGAAGTGATTTTTCTTACCTTTATCTTACCTTGCTACCAATTTCCCCTGGAGTCCCACGGGGACCCTGAAAGACATGAGCGAAATGCTTGAACTTAAATGTACCAATTCCATCAGGGAGGTTATGTTTTAGTCCTGTTTATTTATGTGTTTGTCTAGTTGGCAGAAAATCTCAAAAATGGCACAGGAAGATTTCAGTGTAAGTTGGTGGAAAGTTGGACCTAGGGCCAAGAGAGAACTGAATAGATCTGTAGCATTTATAAAGCACTTTAAACCTTTGCTCACAATGCATAATTCTTTTCTCCTTGTCCTAATATGTATCTATCCATATAGGCCACAGATTTTATGACATACAGTTTGCCATTTTATCAAATATTTACCTAATGTAATTCATGACATACCTGCATGACCCTGCATGAAGTAGTTTTTTGTTTATTCCACACCACTTTCTTCCAACTGTTTTGCAAATGGTTACCATAATTCTTAAACTCAATGTGCAATTGCAGCCATATTTTGATCACATATGCACGAAAGAACTTTGTGAAATCCTGCAAATGACGGTATTTTCCCTATAGGTGGCGCTTTGCATCACAATGAATTGAAATGACCACAACTTAACTTCGATTAGTCTCACGTGAAATTTGGCACAAGTCCTGCTTTTGCAAACTCTGGAAGTCCGAGGATTTAGGTATTCTCCAAAAATCAGTGTGATTTTTACTATGTGACGCAGATCTGGATCCAGATGCAGATCAAAAAGTTTTGAAAATATGACCGGTGTGACGAGGATTGTGCAGGCACATGAGAGGGATGTGCTATCAGTGCTTTCTAGTATTTACTGTATCCATAATGTGCAAAAACTGCATTCATCATCATCACATCAGCCTTCTAAAATTGCTGTGTGTTCAACCTACCCTGTCCCCAGGCTCTCCTTGCCTGCCTGGAGGTCCGGGTGGGCCATCAGCACCGTCGCCCTGAAAAACAACCACAAGCCAATTCTCTGAGATAAACACCTCCCATGCTCAAACACTCATACGCTGAATCAATCTGCAGCTACCTTGTCTCCTTTGCTGCCCTGTGGTCCTGTTGGCCCACTAGGACCCTGAGCCCCTGGAGGTCCTGAAGAACCCTGATGATAAAAATGCAATTAGTAAATGCTAAATATGCCCCCACATGCACACAGAGTTCATCTGCAAACTAAACATGTCAGCACATTGGCAGTGATTGACAGCGCTTACTGGGGAGCCCTTCTCGCCCTTCACAGCCTCCCCGCTGCCGTATCCTGGAGGCCCCTGTCAGTAAAGTGAATTCAGAGCTGAGAATCATTATGCTTGCCTGCTCCTCTGGAAATGTATACAGCGAGAGGACAAGCTGGTGATGATGTGACTCACCCTCTCTCCTGAGCTGCCCTTCTCTCCCTGAAGAAAGAGAGAGAAGCAAAGAGAGAGGATACTGAACATTGTTGTTAGGGAAGGTTTCTCTATGACAATCTACACAAATACTCACAGGCTGATTCATACACAATCAACACAACTCTCTGCTGCTCCATATTGTATCTCAACATTGAGGCAAACTGATAAAGGAAAGCCGACAGTACCAGGAAGAAAACTCAATTATTTAAATCATAGAAATACGTGTTTTGGTCATTCTATTTAATCCTCACAAAACCAGTTTTGATTACTGAAGAATTGAAAACTGTTGCAATGAGAATTAATACTCTAAACTCTAAATAGTGTGATTAATGTGAGTTTCCAGATAAACTGTTTTCACAGATATGCACTAGAAATAGCATCAGTATCTGACTGTCAGATATCCAATATCAAAATTGTTTTTTAAGCACAGGAAAATAGAGAAAGCGTGAAGTCTGTGCAGCCCCCCTCTCAAATTTACAAGAAAAAAAAATAAAAAATCACAATATGATTATGAAATCATTAACATCTCTACAAAAACCCTGACTTTTAACATACAAACAAAAACAACAACAAAATCATACATTCAAATTATATTGTGTAACAAAAATTACCTCTAAAATCTTAGATTTCCTGGCACATAAGGTAAGTGCTTGAGCCTCCACTGAATAATATATGTATGTAAATGGCTCAATGCTACCACCATGTGCATGAATCTGACAATAACAGTTTTGTCTTGGACCAGTGGCTGGAGCAAAAACACCCCATTTAGAATTCATTAAGGTCTCTAAAATGCTTCGAAAAAAGTGCTGAAAAGTAGTATGTGGAAATCTAAATGAGAGAATGCATTGAGGAATTATGTACATTTATCAAAGATTTCAGATTGCATCTGTTATTACACTAATCTGATGTCTAGTTAACGTAACAGAACTAAAGATGACAATTATTTTTTATTATTTTTTTTAATTATTATTTTAACAGATTTTTCTATGGATGTGAGACTGTACTTTATGAATGTTTGCTTGTAAATGTAATGTCTGTAAGCATTTCAGCAAAACAGCCTGAATATCTAAGCTATCATTACTTTAGTAAACTGAACACAGCACACTCGTGTTTACCAACCCAGCTGGTCCATTTGTCACTTCAACATACCAAAAAGGATGACAGCAGCAGTAAAAGGTCTAACATTGGTAAGCTTTATCAGGACAGAAAGATGCTCACAACAGTTTTGATTGTGTTTTGATTTGTTATTTGCACTTAGTGAAGATGTGATCAGACCCAACATCAGAAAACACAATGAATCATTTTATCTCTCTGTTACTTTTAGGCTAGTATTTAAGAGCTGATGCCAGTATACTGACGTTTCTTTCTAAACTGAGGGAAATGGAGAGAAGCAGCAGGGGAGGAGGCCAACCTTGATGGAGAGTCCTGGTGTTCCTGGTAAACTTGGGCGACCATCCTGACCCGGTGTTCCCGGAACTCCAGGGGCACCTTTGGCCCCATCGTTGCCTGGCCGACCCGGAGTACCCTTAGTACACAACACAAACACAGGTTGGTATATAGAAATGACTTGCAAAACATCTAGACAGCTAAACCCGACCTGTCTAATGCAACTTTGCAGAGGAGAGTCTGGAGTGTTTGTGTGGGTAAGGGCCACTGTGGGGTTTAGGACAAATGTGGCCATACAAAACAAATGTAGGATTGTGGTGAAAGTCACATGTTATTGTTACGACCGTCTGGATCTTGATGATGTGATTGTCTTTTGGTTGTTTAAGAAGAACATTCTGTGCTGGCCATCCGGTTTGTTTCTTACCGGTATTCCAGGGATGCCTGGCTCTCCTTTCCGCCCTGGAAGACCCCCTCCAGATATAGCTGAGCCCGGATCACCCTGAAGCATCAGCAAAGCAGCTTGAACAGACACACACACACACACACACACGCTTCGCACATCACTTTGTTCTTCGGCCTCTTTCAAACCGGCAGCAAGAAACTATAAACACTTGTGAGGTGTGTTAGGGAAAAGGTTAGAAATGATCACTCAGCTCACCCTTTCACCTTTGCTGCCCTTCGGTCCTTGTGGACCTGTCCCACCTGGTTCACCCTAGAACAAGATAAAAACACTTAGGAAGTCCGGTACTTCATATTCAACTGTGCAGGCCAGGATCACGAGGGTTACTCACTGGGTCTCCTCTGATACCAGGTAGGCCCTGTGCACCCTGCAGACACAAAAAACACATCATGTTGTTACCTCTATGCTAATTCAACAACATGAACAAGTCCAATGGGTCGGTGGGTTCTGGCCCCTCTACTCACTGGGACCCCAGCATTTCCGGGGGAACCTGGTCGTCCTGGCAACCCTGGACTTGCATCAATGCCAGGAAAACCCTAAAGAGAAAACAAACTGCTTGTTACTTCAGTCCTAATTAGGCACATTTGTATAGTTTCGGTATAGCCTTTGTGTACTCACTCTCTCCCCCTTTTCTCCTTTCACCCTCGCTGAGGGGTCAAAAGGGCCAGTTTGGCCTGGCACACCTGGGCGTCCTTCAGGCCCTCTGGGGCCTTCCCTCCCAGGCAAACCATCACGACCCTACATCACACACGCACGCACATATATGGACACCATATAAGTATGTACAATCCATATTATTATGAAAAATCAGTACATTGCTGTATAGAAGAATCATCAATGTCAGTGTTAATGACTCACAGGCTCTCCCTTACGTCCATCTGCACCATCTCTGCCTCGGTCACCCTGTGGAGTCGAATAATAAATTACCCCATATCAGCTGAAAATACAAATTACAAGAGTAGTAAAAAAATTGTTTTGCAACTTTCTGCACTGTACCTTCTGTCCACGATCTCCCTTCTCACCCTAAAAGAAAGAGGATATATTGGACTTAGGAATAATTCAGTAAGGAGGAGAAGGCATGAGAAGAGGAGGAAAAACCTTCAAATCTACAGTATGTGCATCAAAGCTGGAGAAGAGTCTGTCATTAATATCACAGGTTCAGTTTATTGGACAAAGGTTTTAATACAATATGAAAGTGCAGTTAGAGAATAACTCACCTGAGGACACTGAATGGTACACTGCTCTGGACCTGGACCTACCTAAACAAAACAAGGACAGAAACATTAGGCTGGCTGAGATGAGGGAGCTGTTTTTCTCCTATATTCTCCTTTAGTACCGTAATTCAATTCCATGTTATTGCCATAAAAAAGCCACAAAATACCATGAACAACATTTGTTGGAATCTGTGTCCAAATATTACATTTGTTTGTCAAACTGCTGAATTGGAAGTCACAGTATTGTATAAACACAGTAATGGGAAAATGTGTTGTTTTGGGCTTGGTCATCACTATGACAATTATATATAAATCCCACCAAGCTCGAAAAACAAGATTAGACACAAAACATGTACTTTTTTCCAGGATTCTTTTTACCTCTGGTATTCTGGCAATACCACAGAGCAAGTCAGCCAGATCGGCATGAACGGTGTCCAGCTGTGCTGCATCACGGGTATACAGGATGTTTTGGGTGCTGCCATCTGTCACCGCCTGACGCAGCTCCTCAATATCCGCCTGGTCTATACCTACGGCTAACACTGTCACACCTAGCAGACATACATACACAGACACCAACAGATTTGGATGTGTAGTGTATCAACAAGGGTTGTCAGTGTGAAGTATGTCTAAATATAGTTCTTGTAAATTCAGAAGTAGACACAAGTACAAAAATATTTTCCATGTTTTTCAGCTTGTGTTAAGTTCCAGATGGGGGGCTTCTGTCATAGGGCCAGTGACTTAAGACAATTTTTAGGAAAGATTTTTTTTTTTCTAAATCAGTTTACATACACTTCTGTGACTGAAATCTTGAAACTAAACTGTTCAGATGCAGCCAACTATAATGGTCTGGTATGTACAGGTAATTACATCCAACCAGGGTACAGCAAAGTTTTACCTGTAGCCTTGAGACTGCTGGCTATGAGAGAGAGGTTGTCAGCTGATTTTCTGTCAGCGATGATGACAACAGCACCAGGGACCCTTGGCCTCCGTCCAGCTGAGGGGATCAGAACGTACTGTCTGGTGAATGTCACCGCCTCACCTGCAGAGGGAGACAGACAATATTAGTGCTGACACACACACAAAAAAGCGACAGAGAAGAAGCGCAGTAAGCACAGAAAAGGACAACACAAGGAAGAATATCTATCAGAGAGGATGGAGAAATAACTGACCAATGTTATTCCCTGGGGTTTCATCAAAGGGTGTGGACTGGATCTCTTGAAGAAGTGTATCAGACCTGCCATGGCGATTAAGCAGGAACCATACTTTTGGTCTGTAACTGTATACTACAACTCCCACCTGAAACAGGCAGAAAATAATCAATGCGTTGGCAGTACAAAGCTAAAACTGATCATGCAGATTCTGTGAGCCAACACTCTTGTGCCTCTCCACCCCCTGTTTTGAGACTTATTCCTCAAGCGCAGTACCTGTGAGTCACGGTCTCCGATAGTATTGAGGGACCTTGCTGCACTTGTGAGGAGTTCGCGCAGTGGTCTTGTGAGGCCAATCCGATCGGTAGATGCCGGCACCAGAAACACCACATCCAGACGCCCGCCCACGCACACTGTGGACAGAGAAGTTTGTAGGGATAGGTAAGGTATAAAAGGTGTAAATTTATATGGTGAGTATGTGAAAGGACATGTTTTGGTGTGTTACCAGTGTGTTCATCTACAGAGCTCTCTGTTCCCAATCCACTTGCAAATGTGGGCCGCACAGTAAAGCGATATCGACGACCCAAACGCAGCCCAGTCACTTGGTAAGAGGTGGACCCAGCGGGGAGCGTAACAGACAAGCCTTGACCAAGATCTAAGAAATGTGAACAGTTAAAATGATGGGACTGTTGAGTAGCCATATAAGAGTCTAAAAGAAATGAATTATAACACGTATAGTAACATGTTTCACCTCGCTCCTCTCTCCAGCGTAGAATATATCCTGTGGCACCTGGTAGTGGATTCCAGCCAAGCCGCACAGAATTCTGGGTAACCTCTGCCACTCGTAAAGTTGTGGTAGGTAGTGAGGGAATGGCACCAGCTGTACACACGGATATAGATATCAGCAAATGCAAAGCGATGTACACATTTTGACATTTTATTTGACATTTCCTCTAATATATTACGTCTATATGTCTATATAAGATTTTGTATACGGTGCAATACTAAACTATGGGACACAAGAAAGACAGTATTCCCATGGTTACTTACACATCAAATTCAAAGGCTTTTCAATTATTTTCAAGGTTTTAATAGAGGCTAAATATTGGAATGTTTTAGGTTAAGGTAGGGACTAGACATTAGACAAGATATTACTGACTCCTACAATGCAATGTGCAGTATGTTACATTTTACTATATTCAGCATTTGTGAACTACATTTTATTAAAAAAAAGTGCTGTTAAAGCCAACCATTCACTTAAGAAGACTTTAAGGACTTCAGTACATTGTTTATTTTCTCCAACTTACGACCTTTCAAGTGTTATTAAAACTTGTGGGAACCTTGAAATAATGTCTGAATATACTGTAGGAAGACAGGACTCACGTGTGGTTATTCTCACAGACACAGGGGTTCCCTCTCTGTTTTGAACTAAAGCCATGACCTGCACCTCGTACTGGGCTCCGGGGTCCAACTGTTCTAAATCCACTACTGTCACATCTCCCCCCACCAGCTGACTCTTCTCTTCACCACCTACAGCAGCACATAGTCACAACAGTGAGTTGTGAGACACAGTATGCCTACCATAAAACATCCATCACAGAAGACAACAACTTATTTCTCATTAAAGTCAGACTTTAACTTTACACATGACACATATTAAAGGCAACCTGATGCTGTGATAGAAACTTTGATTATTGCTTAAGATGTGAGATCTATGAAACTATATGAGAAGATCACAAAAGGGATGTGGACCAGCAATAGATGTACCATCCGTTCTCCTCCAGGACACGCGATAAGCCGTTGCTCCCTGGACACCAACCCAAGTGACTCGGACAACCTCTCCACGGGTCTCCTGAACTTGCAGTGACGTCACAGTCCCGACAACAGACTGATCTGACTCTGAAGGTCAGGACAGGAAACAATCAATCAGTTATTCTATTTTGTATTCCCCAACTCATAGCCAAGTTTCTCCCTGAAGATAACAATAATAATGTGTATTTCATAGATTCAGTGCGGTACCTGTTCTGATACTCAGGGTGGAAGGATTTCCCTCTCGAGAGCCACTCAGTAAAGAAACTAACACGGTGTATGGTGAATCTGACTGTAGTCCATCAATGGTGTAGGAAGACACGTCGGCAGCCACATTACGAGTTGTTTCAATCCCTGCATCAAGCAAAACATGGCAGAGATATGGAAATGTAGTGTGTCTTTCTCCAACTACAGATACATGAGGATAGAAAACGCTGACAGCCAGATGACTACCCAAATCTGTGGTAGAAAGGTATGGATATGAAGTAATGTTTAATTTATGCAGGGGCATAGTGGTTATTCTTGAAGGCATCTTGGAGGCCTCACACAGTCCTTCAAAATTAACCACAATGTCTTTACATAAATTAAATATTCCTTTATATCCATATATTTCTACCACAAAATCTAAACAGTAAGCTTTTACTAATTATTATATTGCCCTGTTATCTTGTGTTTGGATGTGTCTTATGTCTGTAAAATACTTAGTATTAATGCTAATCATTGCTTGCCATCATCACGACGCCAAGTAATCTTATAGCCAGTCGCCCTAGTGGAAGGTGACCATGCAATGCGTATCCTCTGAGATGTTACGTCAATGATGCGAAGGCCAGACACTGATCCACTGTTGGGATTAGTCCGGGTAGACAGTGTGACCACCTCTCCAACGCGCTGATCAACCACAGCTGCAACACCAATTACCAGCGCCTCATCTGGTTGCAGACCGTCTATTGTGAAGGTCGTGGCCTCTGCCCCAAGAACACGGGACTGCTCCGCACCTGCATGACAGAAAATAAGAGATTATGAAATCATGCAAATATAAATCTGACTTCAAACCAAAACAAATAGAGAAGAAACTTCAAAGTCAGCTACTACTGTTCTTTTTTTTTTTTTTTTTTTTTAAAGGTGCATGAAGTAAGCTCTAAAAATACATCTTTTGCTCTATCTTCAATTTGCTGTAAATGCCGTAATAAAACAGGATTGAAAAGGATAAACTCACAAACACATTACAACACATAACACTTACTGTTGCCTTGTCTCCAAGTAACCCTGTACCCTGTTGCCCCAGTAACATCTGTCCAGGCAACTCGAATTCTCCGACTGTTTGCGTTTGTCACTCTGAAGTTAGTTACTCTGCCAACACCTTGACCTGAAATGAAGGGCATACAGGGCCTCATGTAGCAAAATTCAATGTACAAATCTTTTAAAGAAAGCAAGCCTGATTATTTCACTTCTCAGGCAACAACAGGGACAGAGAAAAGTACACCAAGACTTTCAAAGACATTCACAAATATTTAGACACATACGTTGGGTAATTGTGTCTTCATCTTGATATCCACATGTAACACTGACAGTAGTGGAAAGGAACCAAGTACATTTACTCAAGTACACTCGACTCTATTGCCCCTCTAAAAATGAAAAAAAATAAAACAATGAAGGTTAGAGCCATGGTATAACCCCCAAACCCACAAACATGGCGTAAACCTGAAAGGAAATGGCGTTCAACCAATCTGGAAGAATCTCGTTTAGCTTGGAAAAATAGTATTAAAACATATAGGAAAGCCTTCCATAATGCCAGAGAAGCCTACTACTCATCAATAATAGAGGAAAATAATATCAACACCAGGTTTCTTTTTAGCCCTGTAGCCAGGCTGACAGTGAGTCACAGCTCTATGGGGATTTTTTTGTTATCTGCTATCCAGAATCAGCTGTTTACAGGAACAAGAAAACACGATGAAGCACACAGCAGCACAGTGTCACTGCTAAACCCACCGGGTTTGATGTAGACAGTAACTGGGTCTCCTTCATTTTCTCCCACCAGCGCTGTGACACTGACACCATAAGACACTCCCACCATCAGGTCTCTGAGGTCGAGGGTCGTCTGGTTTCCAGGGATAAGCCGGATTTCCTCTGTTCCCACTGACATGACATGAAACAGACAGGCACACTATTGTCACAAGCATGTTTTCATTCATAATTGGGCACTAAAAAAATCTAAATGATTAATAAAATAATGAATAAAACCAGTCCGTGTACCTTCTGTGTTCAGGATAAAGATGCGGTACTGTGTGGCCCCGGCTACACCCGTCCAGCCAAGTCTGACAGTACTGCCGAGAGACTCCACGACTCTCAGGTTGGACACCCTACCCACTGGCTGTTCCACTGCAACATTACAAAAACTTTTAAATATAGATATCTACATGAAAAGATTTTCAGAACATCTTGGAATTCAACCCCAGCATGTATGACCCATAAATCAATCCAAAATGAATTCAGAGTTTAGTGCCCCCTGGCTGAGTTACTGACCTCTGGATGTGGTGGAGACAGGTGTGGCCTCCTCACGACCTTCGAACAGGGTGTACAGGGTGATGATATATTCTGTGTTGGGCTGAAGGCCTGTTAGCGCATAGCTGGTAGTATTTTTAGGAAACTTCAGTTTATTGACATTGCCTCCTGGAGACAAGGCAAAGGTCCAAGATCAGTGGATTTCTTTTCACAATACCTACAGTATCAGTATATACTTTCTACTGTACTACTTGCAACTTAAAAGTAGAGCTGGCATTAATACAGTCAAATCATGGCGCGATAAAACAATAAATAACTAATGCCACAGTAAACATCGCAATACTGTCTATATAAACACAAACAAGGTTAATTAAAACATTAAAAACTGAAAATACATTTCATTTCATGAAGTTCAATATGACTCTTTTTTTAGACTTGATTTAGCATTTTCTAGTACATATATACATTACATATCAAAATAATTTCTTGTGATCAGACTAATAACTTGTCCATGCTTCACAGCCCTCCTTGAAACTACTGAAACAATTTTCATGCAAGTAAAAAAGAGGACAAAAGGGACAAGTGAATGTTTGAGCGTGTACGTGACATGCATATCTGACCTTCCCCCTCCCTCCACTCCAGGCGGTACCCTTGAGAGGACTGAATGATTCTCCAGGTAAGGCGAATAGAGGAGGGGCCAGTGGTAGCTGCTCTGAGGACCTGCTGCTCCTGAAGCTCTGAGGGAAACACGTTACGTAATATGTATGTAATTATGTAATATATCATAAAACTCT
This sequence comes from Coreoperca whiteheadi, assembly GCA_011952105.1. Lineage (NCBI taxonomy): Eukaryota > Metazoa > Chordata > Actinopteri > Centrarchiformes > Sinipercidae > Coreoperca > Coreoperca whiteheadi. The sequence goes on from CM022473.1 coordinate 15,807,414, forward strand.
ATTCCCATCAATGTACCAATAAAAAATGTTGAAACACGGATTTGAAAAATGTAAACCTGTCTTCAAACAATATTGAAATGCCTCTATGTCAAATAAAAGGTTTATTGGTTGCAGTGATTATTCCTTCTGTTCATCCTGGTTGCAAACAGATCCCTTCCTGAAGTGATTTCAGTGTAAGTGATGGGGGAATAAATCCAGAGTCACAATCCTGGGCAAAAATTCAGCTAAAGTTAATTTGACGCTTCAGCACACTAAAATATTGAAATCAAGTGTGTATCTTCTAAAAGTGCAGTTTTTTTAGTACAAAATACTGAAACTAACCTCTAATTACAGCTGCTGTGCAGCAGTGAGTCAGGGCAGGGCATTTTGAGGAGGAATAAAAATCTTTGAAATCATGTGTCTCTAATCCACACAGAAGAATGCCTGAGCAGGCATTAGCATGTTTATTCTGCATCACCCAGGGCTTAAACTCACAACCTTAGACACCAAGGGCAAGTCATGATCTAGTTGTGCCACCTGTCAAGTGAGAAACCATAGATGGCTTCACACTATGATTTAGGCAATCACCAGGGTTGCATGTAAAGGAAGATTTCAAACTAGCATCAAAAAGTCAGTTATCAAGACAAAATTCTGAGCATTAATGTACTTAATCTTGACAATAGAGAGATGTCTGTAATTTATTTTTTCAAAGATTAATTGCTTCATAAGGGACAAACAGATGTTTAAAAACGGTCTTTTACCACAGACTACAATAGTTTACATGAGGACAGAATTAAAAAAATACTATAAAAAATTCTGTTTTTGAGATTCAATTCTGAAATTTACCAAACTACATCTACCATGACATCAAAATTCCTTTTACAGTTTTTGAGAAAAGCGATGTGAGTGATAGACTTCCAGTTTGAATCATCTGAACATCACTTGGGCAACATTTTGGTGAAAGTGGTAGCACGTACAAACTGATTTGTTATCAAAGTTTTAAACTTTCGACGGTTGCTGTAGTGCCACCATCAGGACTATTAGCTGACAATGCCGGTTGAGGAAGTTTGACGTATAACTAGACCTATGTGCAAACTTATTTTCATGCAAGGGAAGGAAAATTTCCTCATAGGAATAATGATAATAATAATAGCATTGGCAAATTAAAGACATGCCGCAGACCAGCAGCAGACCTGCTAGAATTGCATTGCATTTCCCTTAACCAACACGAAACCTAATCACCACACTTGTATAGAAAAACACACACACACACACAGAGTACTAGTTACATGAAATTTTCAATTTAGAAAATGCTACTGCACACGACTCTCTACTCAAATTCCTACAAAAGAGACTAAGAAATGACATCCTGATATACCCATCCTACTGTAGCTAGAGGGTTGTAGCTACTAATTCTGGTTTGCTTGCACAACATGACACATCCAACTTTGTATGGTATCATGTCTTATGCTGAAGGCAGACAACTACAAGACTGATGGGAAAATCATTGCTCCAAGGGACCATTATGTAAAGTGTAGTAGAGATTCTATGAGGTGTGTAGAGAAATATCATGAGAATTGGTGTTTGACGTAACTGAGTATATCTCACTGGCCCGAGCGCAAAATAACAGAACAGAGATCATGGATATGCATGCCACTTTGAAACCTTTACAAACCCACAATTCATTTGTACAACAGCCAGATGCAGTATTTTCATATTCACATACACAACCTGCACATATTCATGCCAGAACTGTGGTGTTTTTATCTTTAGGGTTCAAGAATCTGTTGTGAAGTGATACAAGGAGGTGCCAATATTCTATCCCTGACAGCTAAAATTACAGTTTTGGAGTTTTTTCATTTCAGACAAAATACCACACCTCTGCCCTCAGGCTGCTGGTGTAGTGGGCTTGGTTCAAAGAAACACTCTCTGTGACAAAGAGCATCAAATTATTACACAGGTCAGTCCTGCAAGACTGATAAACACTTTCTCTCTAATATTGTTTATGGCCACAGGCCATACTTTTCTTGTACATGTGATGAACATAAATCAACATGAAAGTGTCAGTGGGGAGCATACAGGCCAAAGAACAAAGTCTACAGAGGAGTTGAGCAATAGTAACCCACAGATGTCCCTTTTAGGCTCGAGAGTAAGACTATACAATGACAAATTCAACATTTTACTCCATAACACATTATTGAATTGAATGCCAAAGCTATTGAAGTGGTTGGAAATGTGGAAGAAGATAAGAAGTTGTGAGCAGTTTCATGTAGGAACTATTGGTAGAAAAAAAATAGTTCCCACAAGAAACTGCTCACAACAAATCTGTGGATTATCTTGACTAATCAGGTCATGATTTCTGCTTTCAAATGTATTTTTTGGCGCGTTGAGCACCACAAGCCGATAGACATTTAGTTTCATTATACTCAAAAAAGGTAGACATGTCTACGACCGATATCTCAAAAACTCGGCATCTCACACCAGAACAATCTACGTGGATACATAGAACTGCAGGTTAGAGGAACTGTCTGTTTAATTGTCATGCAGTCTTAGAATCCTACGTCTTAGAAAGGATAATGGTATTAATGAACATATTAATCATATATTTAAAAAACAAACACATCAGGGCTTCATTCAATGTGGTCGTCCTTAAAAGCAAAAAAAGACAACATTTTTTCCTAATGAGATGGAACAGACTCATCACAAACCCCAGACACAACAAACAGTACTGTGTAAACAGGAACAAACAAGAGAGAAATAAGTTACTGCGGTGTACAGTATATAGAGCACTGTATATATCTCACGTCTTTGATAGCAGGACTCAGCCACACAAAGGTTTTCAATCCTCCGTTTCTGTCAGCTCTGTGCAGTGGCCCTGCAGTGACTCAGCCTTGATTCAAACAACACTGGTCCAACTGAAGTGACGCCATATGGGCATTACTCACGAGAGACAGATGGTGTGTGTGTATAATGAGTGTGTAGGTGTACTAGAAATGTTCCTTAAACTAAACCGTAACCATGTAGAGTTTCAGAAGAGAGACAAACCACATGGAAGATTGTGGGCCATCTTCTCTCTCTCTGCTTTCTATTCCTCTCTACTTCCTATCCCTGTACTTTGCGGGACACAACAGAAAGGCAACCCGCCTCCTCAAGAAACATCCTTTTATGCCAAGTTCTAATTCAAAAAACATGAAAGGACACAAAAATAGAATATTATTCAGTGTATTGTGGCACTGTTTTGGTGTGTGTGTATAACCGAGGTCGAGAGGATACAATGAACAGAGAGAGGTATTTGGTGTTGTGATAATCTACGGAAACCACACCTACCTATCTTGAACCTGGCCGTTGCTACAGGGCCCTCAGTGTTGCCCTCATACAGCGGGATGATAGTGACGATGTACTCTGTGTCGGGCTGCAGTCTGGACAAAGTGTGAAAGTTACTGTCACCAGCAACCTCCACAGTCTCGACATTTCGACCTTTGTGAACAAAGAAACAAAAATATAAAATGTGTATATGCAAATTTGTAAAAACAAATAACAAGATGATGTTCGATTCCTGCTTTTTCCAAACCTGTAAATGGTCCCCAGACCAGACGGTAGGCTCGCGCGCCACTGACACCTCTCCACCGTAGACGAACACTGCCCTCTGACTCCGTCGCCACTGATAACTGCTGCACTGCCTCAAGACGCACTGGCACATGCAAAACATGAACACACAAACATTTTGAATAATATTTGCTAATTATACTGAAACCCATTCCAAACCACCAGGAGACATTATCACTATATATGTACTGTATTACTGTACATATACTGTATGCGCCATTTTGTGACTTTATTACAAAATGTGCAACTGTATTATGTTACGTCTACTGATCATGACTGATTGAATTAATTACAAGCATTTACATTCATCATATGAGAGTCAAAATGCATTAATAATGGGCCACAGCACAGGGTGGACTCACGTGTGCGGGCGTTGAGGATGGATGGGGATGCAGAGTTTCGGGGGAACAGGGGGTAGAGACTGAGGACGTACTCGGTGTCGGGTTGAAGTGACTCCAATGTGACAGATGTGGAGTCTGCAGACAGAGACTGCTCCAAGAGCTGAGCTGCTGGCTGACCTGCTCTTCCAACCACACAATAGACAGGGCAAATAGAAATGGAGGGCATGCAAAAGACCAATTAGTGCCCTAATAGCAATCACAAATTATAATGTGCAGTATGTCATCAGAAAAATAAGTTCATAACAAGCTTCAAAAATATGGGATGTTTTCCTCACTAGGTTTACCTCATTCTCACCTTAGAGCAAAAAGCCTAAATATAGCAGCCAGCCAGCTGCGGAGAAATATTGTTTGTCTATGTTGTGTGCATGTCCTGTATGTGCTTGGGTGTCTGTCATTATCTGTCTTGTTTGTTTGAATGATCTGTGTCAAAGGTGCACACTTTCCAGAACTGGAAGACACAGGAAACATCACACCTCTCATTACAGGATACACACTGACTTCATTTAAATACTTTCACACACGCACCAGCCTAACTAGTCAGAAGAGGAGCTCCATGTGAGACTGGCACTCCTGCCACTTGTTCAGAGGGAACTGTTCAAATCAGCCCTCAGGGGCCACTTTTCTCTCCCGAATCATGGTATAAGCACCCAGACATAACACTGTTGTGATCTGTGCCACACCCTGTCTCAAGAAAGGCAAGGACAAAATTACTGATGATCCGTGACATGAGTAAAGGTTTTCACTGTCAATCTAATTTCAAGACTGGTGATGATAAAATGTATACGATATTGTAGGTAAAGGCTGGGCAATAAAAATCCTAACTTACAGCCAGTGCCTGAGGGAGGTAAGGTGTGAGAGAAGCTCATGTTCCCCATACTCAGCACTGACTGCTGTACATTCTCAAAATGTTTCCAACTTGCCACCAACAGGTTAACTGTTGACTACTGTAGCTTCTTTTCCCTCCCTCATTTTTACTGTAATCCTTCATTCTGCCAAGATTAGTTGTTGTGACAAGACAACAAAAGTATTTGGTTTAAGGTTTTTTGAATTCAAAAGCAGAGATTTTGCTAATGTACTGTAAATGTTACTAAAACACAAATGCAAGTCAGACGAGAGGCAGACAGATAGAGATAGACAGGAAATAGAAACAGAGGTATCTGTGTGTGCCTGACCTCGTGGTCCATAGGTGAGTTTGTAGCCCTGGACAGGAGATGAAGGCTGATCCCAGCCCACAGAGAGAGAGAAGAAGCCTGCCTGGACCAGACGTAGACTGGTGGCCCCAGGCAAAGACCCTATATGAGACATTGCAGGTGTATGACGTATTAAGTTTAACATTAATAGTTCTGTTCAGTTGTGTGAGAGAGGTTGCGTTAGCATTTTAGCTGATGTCTCTCTGCTGACAGTTGCCTCCGTCAGTTTTCACTCACTGGTTCGTTGCTTGGCAGAAACAGAATCTCCCACACTGTTGGGATATTCGGCGATGACAGTCACCAGGTAGTCGGTTCCTGACCTCAGCTCTCGTGCAGTAAAGGTCCTCTGATTGGCAGACACAGTCTCCTGCAGGGTGAGACAGAGGTCATCTTCTCCTAAAACAAGTTTTTGCAAGGTGAATGGCAGATAGATAATGATAGATGTCTGAGCCATGGCATTCTTCTATCTTCATCATGTCTGCCAGGGTACACAGGGAATTTCACTCTTTGCTCTGCCAAACTTTAATCTCTACAGCATCTACATGAAGAAGATCCACCCATTGGACATGTTTATACTCAGCCTGCAGGCATGTGTTTCTCTTGCCATGCAGGATTGACTTTGGCTCCTAAAGCTGCAATTTACTACTTCAATCTAGGTCTTACCAATGCTCATCTCCATGTGTCAGGAATACTCTTCAAGACCTGCACTCACCTGACGCAGATCTGCTGTGATAGGCTGACCCAGGCCGGAGAGTGGCACATACTGGACCACATAGTTTTTCACAGGCCCCCCTGCTGAACTCCAGCGAAACCTGAGAGAATCAGATGTCTGGCTTGTGAACTGAATGTTGGACGGACCAGAAAATGCCTCTGAGAGGAGAGGAGAGGAGTGGGTGGAAGCAGGATGAGACACAGACAAAATTAAATGCAGGTTTCAGTCTATAATATAAAGTCTAAAAATAAGTCTGAGATAATAGTTAGACACATATTTGTGACTGTGTGTATTTTAGTATACTGATGTCACATACCATCACTAGCATAGACTCCTCCTGCTTTGGAACACACTCTGGGGCTCACAAGAGGAAGAAGTGTGTTCAGCAGTTTGAAGTCCCCAACAAAGGAGGTGAAATCACTGCTGGGCTGGGAGGAGATCTGAGCCAATTCATTCCTGTCTGCACTCTTTATACCTATCAAATACAGAAAATTGGCAAAGTAGAAAAGAATTGGCTCATAAGCAAGTCTAAAAAAAAATCCATACTACTCTGAGCAAGAGAGGAGAAGCTGCAGGTGAGATACCTACCGACCGCAAAAACATGCACTCCTTGACTGCGCAGCTTCTGCGCTGGGTCCTGCACACTGTCCTGTGACTTCCCGTCTGTGATCAGGATAGTGATCTGACAGTTAAGGAGGACCCACAGGTAGAATTATAAACAAAAGAAGTTATATGTTAAAAATGCAGTTGATTATGAAACATCACAGAATGGCTGCTCCTCAGACCTTTGGGACATCCCGACTGGACGCAGGGTTAAAGAAGTTATCAGCAACAAACTTGAGACCAGCACCAGTGCGTGTGTTTCCACCCTTATAGTTCAGATTCTGTACAGCTTTGACCAGCTCAGTGCCATTCAAGTAGGTAGTAAATGTAAATTCAACTCTGAAAGGAGAGAAATGTGCATTAATATATAAGTCTACACCTGCAGTAAGATGATTTGTAATTGCAGGGAAGTAATGAAGTAAATATTAATCCTGTCTGTCACCTGGAAGTGTCACTGTACTGTATGGCGCCAAACCGTATGCCTGACACGCTGACAGCACTGGCAAATGGCTTGACGATTCCAGCCATAAAGCCCTTCACCTGCAGGAAGTTAGCTCGGCCAATACTGGAAGAGCCATCAACCAGGAAAACAACATCTGCTGCTTGCACATTGTTACACCTGCCTGCAAATATATGTGATGGAGAATACATTTGAGCACATAAAGACATACTTTCTGTACGTAAACTGACACACAAACACACGAGGAGAGCTCTTGGGGCTGATGTGGTAGCTGGGAGGAGAATTAGAGTTATTTATACCCTGAGCTTCAGCCGGTTTCATGGAGGACAGGAGGACAGTCGCAGTGAAAACCCAGCTCCACATCTTCACAACCTGCAAACACAAATAAACCTTTTTTTATGATTTCTGTAACATTAAAAACTCGCTACAAACCAGTCTGACCAAATTACAAAATGATGATAGTGTGCTGCTTTTACATTCTCTCTTAATAGTAATATCATCCATTAACTGGTAGTTAAAAAACAACATTTTCAGTATACATGTTTGCAGACTTTGAAGGGCCATGTTTTGTGTTATAACTTCTCCTGCTCCTTCCTACTCCCTTACTTGTGTCTCCAGGTCATATTAGTCTCTGTGTTGTGACCATCTCATCTTAGATTAAACATTGCCATCCCTCAGCTACTAACTATTCATCTGCATCGCATTAGTCATTTGTTCCTCAGCATATGTTGAGGGTAGATCAGCGCTGTTACTTGTCAGATTGTCTATGTTGCCTTAAGAGTTGTAGCCATTGTTCCTGCCTGTACCTGTTCTGACCCACCTAGCATGTTTGGTATCCTGCCTGCCAGCCTCATCCCTTTGAACACGCTTTCTTGTTCAAAACATCTGTCTGACTACTGGGTGAAATCTCTTTTATTTTACCAGTCTGCTTAGGGTCCAAGTTCTGTTTGTATGTTATAGTTCCAAGGCCACTGAGTGTTAGGATTGTAGTAGCACGCTCAGTGAATAAATCCTTAACTACCTTAATGACCAAAACTGGAGCTTGTAGTGTAAGTGAAGGCAGGAATATTAAGTCATTAGCGTGCTGCTGATCTGTCTGAGTGCCACCTAAACACATCCCTCCAAATGGCAACCACTACATTGATGCTGTCATACTGTATGTGCACAAATAACACTGAAAAAACGTGTTATGCCCGGCACACTGTCTATCCCAAATGAATACTTTCATGCTCTCTGGCTCTATACAACGTATATTAATAATTAAGTTTAAGAGAAATGAGCAGGATATCGGACGTCCACAGCACCCCACATCTTACTTCTGGGTGACCTTTCCTCACTTCAGTTTAATGTTTATATTTCTCAATTGGAAAGACAGAATGACATGATCTATCAAGCACAAGAAAGTACAACACAGCAAACACCACAGAAATTCACAGTATAACGTCAAACCTTTCCAAGACACCTGTTCCCCCTTTTTGCAATTTCTGACATCATTACTTTCTACTTCTGTCCCTCCTGACACTACTTAATGTCTATTTGAAACACACTGGGCAATATCATAAATATTATCTGTTTAGGTTTAACTATACATTACTTAGTACTTTACGCTGTAAACTGTCTTGCTTTGTATTGTCCTTGTGATTGCACTGCCTTCTAAAAACAAAATCCTGAAATTGTAATAACTCAAGATTTACACACAAAGTGTTACACTATACAGGGCTGCACATGTTTGGAGATAAAATTCCATTAGTGTTAATTGTAACTTTCAACATCTAAATAGTCAAAGTCAAAATGTCTTCTCATTAGTGACTAAACTTGTCACAAGGGTCCTGCATAAAATTTTTAAAAAAAAGTATTTGAGGTGACTTAATCTGTAATCATACTCAATGTCGGACTCCAACTGGTTAGAAAGATACGTCAAAACATTCCAAGACTTTGTTGAGGTTTATAATTTACACACATAACTTTTGTATTTCTTTATGACCATAAGCATCCTTCCTATTTTCACCACCACTCCATTTAAAAAGCTAAGACACATAATATACACAAACATATATGCAAAGAAACACAAACTAATGTGCAATGCTGCCTTCACATTTTCTCTCTTTCTCTCTCTGTCCTCTTTGCTCTAATTCGAGCAAATAAACAGAGGTCCTTTGGTCAAATAGGCCTCTTTGTGTTTTAGGAGAGAAGAGGATCACACCACTCTCCACAGCATGTCCCATAACACCCTCAAACTTCACTACTGTAATCAACTCCAACTCACAGATTGTGTGTCTGTCTTTGGTTACTGTGTGTCTGGATTGCAGATGCCAGAACCTTATGGACAATATGTACCATTTAGAAAAAAAGCAACAGACCTTTGCTGTTCTTGAAGACACAGATAATGCAGGACTTTCTCGTTGTAGATTTGTTTTTTGGCCTGTATCAGTGTCACCAACCACAGCTCACAAGTTATGAACACAACAATCACTTCCAGCTTACTTCAGTGACAGCTTTCATCTGGTGAGAGAATGGATGGGGAGCATTTCACTTCCTCTCTTCACCTTTTTACAGAGGTGATGCATGACACGGTGGCTACTGCAAATAGCTGACAGATGTTGAGCCAACGGACAAAACCTCTGATCTACTCTGTAGAGCTTTGGTAGCTAAAGTAAACATTGGCAGGATCAAAACCATGAGAAACCAATTAAGCTGATGAAACCAAATGTATAAGGGCAGCAGGACAACAGCAGACAGAAGTGATTTTCTGAGCCTGTATAGGAATGCAACAACATCAACATCATCTGGAATTTGGTCATTTCGATGCTTTGCATTACGTTGGAGCACTGACCCAAGCCAGACTCACTCTCTCCGTCAGAACTAGCCCACATGAAAGACAGCTGTAGTTGATACATGCGGACAGGCTTGATAACATTCACAGCAGACAGGAATCGTTACAGGGTTCCCACGTTGTTGTAGTTTTGTGTACCAAGTTATTACAGCTATTGTGGCTATTACAATAGCTATTACAGTCTCCACACTCATTAGCCATCCTGAAGATAGACGGGATCTGTGGTCCTTTAAAAGAATAGTTTGAGATTTTGGGGAAGTACGTTTACTGGCTTTCTTGCTAAGAGTTAGATGAGAAGACTGATACCACTCATATTTGTCTGGTAAATACACGACTTCAACCAGCAGTCTATTAGCTGAGCTTATAGACTGCATAAAAATGGGTAAACAGCTAGTCTGGTTTTGTCCAAAGGTAACATAATACACCTACCAGCAACTCTAAAGCTCACTAATTATCTAATTACAATGTTGTATCACATTTATTTAATCAGTTCAAAAACTACAGTATAAACATGACATTTAGGTTTTAGTCACTGCACCAGGCCAATATTTGGCAAAAAAGCCACTACTTGTCATTTTTACACTTTGTTTTTTGTATGGATTAAATAAACAAGATATAGTGTATATATATATACATATGTTCATTAGTGAGCTTTAATGGTGCTAGTAGCCAGATTTTGTTACCTTCGTGGGGAACCAAGCTAGCTGTTACCCCCTGGTTCCAGTCTTTATGCTAAGCTAAGCTAACTGTCTCCTGGCTGTAGATATTTACAGACAGACATGAGAGTGGTATCAATCATTTTATCGAATTCTCAGTAAGAAAGCAAATGAGCATATTTCAAAATTTTTTTAACTACTCCTTTAAGAATTATGGTACATAAAGCATTAGGAGGACTTGTCTCTGTATAATAATACGTGAGTACTTAGTACACAGTGCAGCAATAATCCGTTGGCCTTGTACTCTTTTAATTTGTTCAAGAATTAAAACGATCAGACATTGCCTGAAGCCAGAAGCTCATAATTACCCATAAATGTTTGTTTCCTCTGTAAGATGCAGAGCCCACAAACCCAACAGTTTTAGCATTGTTGTCCCAAACACACAGCACACATAAAGCTTAAAATGTTCCAAAAGCAATGCCCCTTTCCCTTTTCCAGATTCAAAGTGCATATTTTAAGACTTCTACACCTATAAAATGAAATTATGTACAATTGATGAACCACATCAACCCATTCATGTTATTTTTCTTTTTCCTGTATGGAATCTAATGAAACAATGTTTATTTCTGGTTTCATTATGTAAGCCAGGTGTTGAGACCACAGTCTATATCCACAGCCTATTCTGAGCACTTAGGCCTACATCTTGGCTAGCTTAACAGATCATAATTGAAAGGCATGATTTATTTGCGGGGCATTAAAAACACCAGCTGATGACTAAATGAAGTGGCAGTAAACGTTGAAATCATCACAAAGAACAGAGTCCTCCTCCTTTCTTCCTCTTCCTGCCACTCCCACAACACACCCACAAACCCTACTCTTTTCAGGCTGTATCTAATCTGTGTGTACATACAATACTACTATTTTAAAATAATAATTGAAATAACTCACTAGATAGATGCCATGCCAATTGTGGAACTAACCGACTTCCTCTTTTTTATTACAGCATACGTAAATATATTCATCAAGTCTTTATAAGTACATTCCTCGGGTGGCCTCAACACCTGGAATTTTAAAAGGATGAAGCAACTGGCTTATGGGTATGACCACACCGACTATAGGCCACCTGGGAATCAAAACAAACACATGGGTTAAAAAGGTCAATGACACCGTAGCAAAGTGCTACTAAGAGCCATCCTCAACAGGAGTCAAGTGAGGACTTAGTGTGAAAAAACAACCTGTAAGAAGCAGCATTGACAGAGGAAGGGAAGGACTTTTCAAGGACAGGAAGAAAAAGAGATTAGCACTCATCCCAGAGCTTCTTGTGGGAGATGTACAGAGGCTGTGCTTTCTGAAAGCTCAGCTCAGGCAGGATCAGAGGGTTGTGGTTTAGAGATGCCATTCTCCCAGGGGGGCAGCAGGCCACAGGCCACTGCAATGTGACAGAGTGCAGAATTGTGTAACAGCCAGGCACCCACTACATAACATCAGTCCAGGGACAGACAGTGACACAAGTGGACAAGGGGATGGAGGGGTCAAAGGAGGGCGGGGTGTCACAGTAAATTACCAAATTCTCCTGCAAATTTGCTCACACACCAGGATTTTGTGTACTTGGTAGCCAAAAGCTGCTGGTAGCAAGAACAGAAGAGCCCTACTCTGAGGCTGCCTGTGAGTCAAAAACAGGGGAAATTGATCCTGTCACCTTTGACCTCTACCCTCAGGTCAAGTACAGCATCTCCCACCTTCAACAATAACGGATTATTAAGTCTGTATCTTCATCCAAACTAAACAAAAGTACTAAAAACAGCAGCTTTTGTTAACCTTCTGTGACCCCTTGTTGGAACAAGTTTCAAAAGAAGTACTAATCGTATCCTCCTCCTAAGTATTTCACAAGCTTTGTATTATTATTAACAAACGCCAGATGGTCTAAATCAGGGAAATAACTGCATTCATCAATGGGTTATCCTTCTCATTCAAATACATGACTGAACGGAGAAAAGAAGTCAATACCTCCTGGTTTATAGCTAGTTTAATCCTACATAAACACAGTAAATAGCCATTTAAGTAACAATCAAAATACACACATATCCACTCCTGATAAAAATTCTGGTTGCATAAGTTTTCCACAAAAATGCCCATTGTTGATAAAATTGTGTCAAGTATCGCTCTTAAAAAATGATGAAGATATAAAAATAATGTTCTCTTCCTAAACCTCAAGTGAGGAAAACAGAAAATGTTCCCTTACAAACACACAGACACACACACACATACACACACTAACCAGCAGCATTCCTCCATAGATGACACACTTGGGATCAGTCCAGAGCAATCCACTACCAGAGTGGCACGCCAAAAACTTCACCAAGTAGGCTATGGCTTCAACAATGCCGTGAATGAAAAGATGAGAGAGAAAGTGGGAGGGTGAAGGTGATGCAGAGAGGAAGAGTCTAATCAGTCCTGCTAAAGGTTTTTAAGAGACATTATTAAGAATTCCATGTCAACAGGGGATTTCTTGCTGTTGCGTGAGCCAAACCACAGCAAAGACATGGATGCCCCCAAGAGGTGGAACAGACAAGTTTAAAAAAAATCAACACACAAACACAGAAGAGGAAGCAGAGGAGTGAGATTCCCTTCCTCATGGAGTTTAGCAGGAGTAATGCCATCTCAAAAAATGAGTTCAGCTGAGGTCAAAGTGGCTTTAACGTCCCCCATTGTCCTGTGTAACTGTAATGAACACTAATGCAGGCAGAGTGTTTTTAAAAGGCAAGGAGTATAATTACAGGTTTTGTCGGGGATTATATTATTTCACTGAAATATGCACTACAATTTTGTGTTTTTAGTTATAGTTTAGTTATCAGCTGATGATTTCATTACAACTAAATTTCAGAAAGGCTGAAAATGAGATGATGAATGTTCTGCTTGGTCTTGTTCAATGTCGAGGCTTTTGCTGCAGGGAAAGCAATAAGCTAAGGAGTGGTGTACTGGCTACAATTCAGAAGTGCTAAGACTTATCGCTCACCAGCATGTACATGCAGAGTACATCAATGCCTACATTTTCATCCATACATGTGAGATATCACAGATATTAAGCTATATGTCCCGATCCTGCAACTTGCAAATTCTGTTCCCATACATTTTACTTCATTAGCCCCGTGCACATAAACACAAGAGGAGCCCACCGCAGAACCTCATCTCCCCGCCGCTGCCTCATCTTACCTGGGAATCTGTGCTCCGTGCACCGGGCCACAGCCTGCTGCTCCCCACCTTTCCACCTGTGGCATATCCAGCCCTAGCTCTCCGCGCAGTGTCTGGACGCACAGCAGTATCCCCAGTCACCGGTGTCCAGTGTCACAGCTTCAAAAAGCACAACGCAACTTCCACGATCATCCACTGTAGATCAATAACTGAGCTCCTGTCGCCGCATCCACGCAGGAGACTGTAAACGCTATTTCTGATCCCCAAGGCAGCCTTGCTTAGCGTAGGCTGAACACAAGCAGCAGCAGAACAGTCCAGACTTGTTCGGATGCCTGAAGGGGAGTCCTAAGCTCTCCCTTTCTGCTTTTTTTTTTTTTTTTTTCCCCCAACCTCATTCTCTTTGCCTCTTGTCCCTCCCTGCTCCTGCCTGCAAGCAACCAGTGCAGAACGTTATGTGGAGCTGAAACATTAACCTAATAATTCCGCTACTTTTCCAGGTAAGTCAGGGCACTCCGGGTCACATGACTTCCCACAGATTGCCTTCATTCACCGTCAGCCCACGTGGTTTAGTCGCCTGCATACATTTGAAGCGTGGACTTGGAGGTTGACAATACAAATACTAAAATGTGTTTTAAAGTACAGTGTTCGCATGCATGCATCAGTTCTAACTTTTACATGTTCACAAAACATTTTTACCAAATTACAGCTGCACTTCTATTACTGTATGTGTAGGCCTATTTGATTAAATTGATTTCTTTTGTTTTGTTCAAAACTGCAATTCTAAAATTGAGCCCACTAAGAATTACTCTGAAATAAGTGGTGTTAGCTCAGCTGTGCTGACGGGATTGCTTGCCCCTTATTTACACCTAATTTGTTCATTTGGTGCTTCACTGATGGTGCTCACTTGTTAGGATAAATCCTAGCAGTTAAAGCCTAAATAAGCACTTACCCCATAGGTAACACTAAGCTTAAGGGTGCAAGGTTGAAATAAATGTTATTTGTTTAAGTAATTAATTAATTATCAAACCAAACTCAGCAGACATTTAAAGTGCTAAAAAAAAGCTGAGTAATATCTCTGTTTATGTGTAAGTTTTGCCAGCATTTTAAAGCTAATAAAATCATTACAGTTTTTCAAGTCAGATAACATGTCCTTATTCAATATTCATCAATAAAAGCTAATTGGCTGCTAGCCTAATAGACTGAATAGCCATTTCATTTCACTGAACAAATCAGTGATTCAGAGATCTGGAAACAAGCTAACATTAACAGCAGAAGCCAAATAAACAAACTTACACACACACACAAACCAACAATATCAGGCTCCAATTAATATTCCCAGAATTTTAATTGTGTCACATCTCATAGGGCAGTAGGCAAACTCTCTCTTAACTTACAAACACTTACAAAGTGTATAGTATCACGTTAGTGGTGCCCCCAGCTAGCACCCTTTTGCAGTATGCGTAATATTAGCTTAGCTGGCTAAATCACATGGCCAGCTGCTCACCGCCACTGGATTATTAGTTATCTATCAACTGTTAAATAATTTTGGTTTTGGTTTTTATTTATTTGTATAAGTAAAATTTGCTGCACCCTATTTATAAAAAGTGCAACATACCTGTTGTAGATTCACGACTGAACTCAATCTGTTGTCTTGAGATTTTCACATGAACTTGATATACTTTATTAAAAACGGAAAAAACCTGAAGTTCTTGAGGGCAATGTTAATCTCCTCTGTAGGCCGTTTGTCACAGCAGAAAGTCATATTAAGAAAAGCACAGGTGTTACTAATAACAATGACAGCTCTGTTCTATTAATTTGTCCCAGTAGACCATTACAGTTTGACAGTATGCCAGCATGCACAATACTGGGATCCTGAAAAGCATCTAAATGGAATTCAGCCATCATTAATTTTATTGTTTACACCTGTGCTGTACCTACTGACATCAATGAAAAAGGCCCATCCTGTCAACATCACACAAAATAAAGTCATCATTGGAGAAAATAATGGTCAGAATTGGAAAAAGGACAAGATTTTCATCCAATCATAGATGCTTGGCTTACTGTACCTCGACAAGGCAGCAGCACATGTGCTGAGGAGTTGGGCTTCAACATATGCCCTCTCAAATTCACGGTGTCTGTCTGACTCCCTTTAGCCGCTTATCCAGGTCTGTTTTGTCAGCTTTGTCACTAATGTTTCCAGCTTCTGAAACTGGATGGACTCAGTTTATGAAGAACAGTCTACACATAGCTGAAGAGCTCTTTAGTCCCGATCTTCTGT
Source organism: Coreoperca whiteheadi (assembly GCA_011952105.1). Taxonomy (NCBI): domain Eukaryota; kingdom Metazoa; phylum Chordata; class Actinopteri; order Centrarchiformes; family Sinipercidae; genus Coreoperca; species Coreoperca whiteheadi. The sequence goes on from CM022473.1 coordinate 15,823,324, forward strand.
AAGTCGTGTCTGGTTCTGTCAACTGACCTTTGTCATGGTATTTTGGCTGAGTAACCACAACGCCAAGGAGCAGGATGGCCTGGGTGGCTTAGGGTTTGGAGAGTGTTACATGCACATTTCTTGTTGAGGTAGACCAACCTTGCAACAGAAGGAGGAGGATCAAAAAGGAGATTGATCATCATCATCAACCACAAGCTCTGGGTTTGCATACCCATAAGCAGCAGGTAGTGGATTTGACATTCACTGGGCTCCAGTATTGTACTGTACTGGAGGGATACCTAGTTATGGACTTAGTTTGAGAGACAATGTTAAGCTGATTAGTGCTAAATAACTAAACGTAGATGGTGAACATATACGTGTACATTTTACCTGCTAAACATCAATGCCACTAGAAAGCCTGTAGTCTTGTTAATCCAGAGAATCTATCTAAATCTAATTAAAATAAAATCTTGTTTTATGGTTGAAAATCTATTCTTCATAATACAGATATTGTTCATAATAATTAATAGTCTAATAGAGTCAGTCAACCGCCACTCCTTGATGCTCTTATCTTCTTGCCAAAGGCTGTCAATCCACCACCCTCTTTAAGCCGAAATGATACCATAAAATAATGCCAAGTATGATACATTTTCAATCATGCATGTTTCATTTCCTCATTTGTAGGATAAACATTGCCTTGGTAGTTCTTTGCATCCATTGAATTTAAGTTCTGCTCACTTTTTGTACTTTTAGAGAGAGCAGAGACAGAGTCTGGTGTAAACAGCCAGGCAAGCAGGCAGGCAGACTGAGTTCTAAAGAATTCTGTGTGAGGCAAATGTGTTGTGCAGCTCTGGATCTTTTGAATCAGCCAACAAAACTGAAATCGTAACCATGCTGCACTAATAAAAACACATTCCAGCACCCACTGTATGTTCTCCTGACACTGCTTTGTTGGTTAGGCACAATAGAAACAAGATGACTTGTGGTTTAAACTGCTTCAATTTGCACTTTTCACACAGTTTCCCACCTTCAAAATCTTCTCCCTCACAGAGTGTCATGTGACATCCCTCTGTCTTAATCTTAACCAGGCTACAACAGTAAACAGCCTGAAGGTTAGGAAGTCAAGGACTCCTTTGAGCAAGACAGTTACCCTATCCCCAACTGTTCTGATGGATTTGTTTAGTAGCCAGTAGCTCTGGACTGTGGTCACAGTGATCATCTTCCAGATATGATTTTACTACAAGTATAAGGATTTGACTATGTGAATGTGAAACAGGGTTTTGCTGAAAACCGAAAAAAGGGAGAAGGAAATATAAGAGAATCATATCTGTAATGTATCATATCTCGATTACACAATATAATTTCAGATGTGTAGCAAAGAGCAGATGTCACAGAAAATATATAACATCTCCAACAAACTCTTTGGCCAACAGTGAGCTATTTCTGTCATTGCCTGCAAGCGCTATCACTTCTCATGCAAGGGTTCAGGCTGGAGAGGCAGACAGTAGGACCCAGAAAACCAGATATATATAAAAAAGAGTGAAGTAGGCATGAACTGTAGCTTGTTGTAATATGTGAAAATTAACTCCTACTAGCAAGCTGCTGTCACTCAACAGGTGTGAACTTTTTTTTTAATGAGGGAATGGTTTGGATTTGAATACTGAAAAAATGGTAAATCATCATTTCATTACATTTGTCAGACGCTAATGCAGTTATTAGTGTTACTCAGTAATTTTGGGATAGCCTCATTATCCACTCATACAAATAATATCTGTACAATGGCATCTCTTTGACAATTCCTTTGATTTGACTATGCAATTCCTTCCTTCAAAAAACCTTTGTTTTAATATGAAGTCTTTATTTTTTTATTAGAAAGATGATATGACAAGTGATGTTATTGCCGATATTTTGTATAGAAATGTTTTTTTCATAAAATTCAATCCATTTGTAAGTCAGAACAGATGTAGGAAGATGAATTTATTACAGTTACTTGCAGTCTTAGAGTTTTTTGTTTTGTTCCAGGTGGAGAGAGGAATGCAAAGGGACTGAATGATGATATGCGATGTCTGTCTTCTGCGCTTTCTTTTGTGATTGACACTGATCTCCCCATTCTCTCTCTCCTCTACCAGTGGCTGCTCTACATGTTTAGCTGATTTAACTGGATTTAAAGATGTGTGACAACATGGAGGCTAGGAGAGATTAGTGTTAGTAGAGAGTGTAGTGTTGTTTTCCTATAGGGAGTCATTTTCCCTTTCAGCTTTATAAATATACTATTGTGTGAGTGGATTTGGTGTTTCTTCTGTGATTGTGCATACATGTCTGAGTGCAGACCGGTGACAACTCCACTCACGGTCATGTTGTCTGAGACAGAGCTCAGAGTGTGTGTTTGCTTAGAGTTATCCTTAAGAACTATTTGGTTCTGACACTGACTGTGTTTCTGACACACAGACATGAAGGAGGGAAAGTTTACCTCATCACGAGGCAGGAATTCACGGGCTCTCGCCTCTTTCTTTCAGGCAGAGTTGGAGGGGAGAGAGGTGGATGAACAGCTAGGCTCTCTTGTCTTGATCCTCAATCGCCTGCAGCTTTCTCTCCAAATACCACCTGTCCAGGTGACAAATAGCACAATGACCTGCTCTCATATCTCCATTAACAGAGGCCGGTGATTAAGATAGGGGAAGGAAGAGAAGAAAAGTAACTGAGACTATCAGAAGAATATATTGAACGTTTTAACAACAAAACAGTTGGTATGTGCAGCATATATTGAGTTTTTACAACTAACAGGCTTGGGGATTTCATTTCTCATTTCAAAATTTTAAGGTTGGCCCAATAATGGTGCGTGAGACAAGTTTGAGGTCTCCAGAATCAATAGGTTGTCAAAATCTTTGTTTTTCTACAGAAAAAAACAAACAAGATACAACATGTTAATTAGTGAGCTTTAGATGTGCTGGTAGGTAGATTTTGTTACCTGGCTAGCTGTTTCCAGTTTTTATGGTAAGCTAAGTTAGCCGGCTGCTGGTGACTTCATACCTAGCAGACAGACACGTGAGTGGTATCAATCTTCTCATTTAACTCTTGGTGAGAAAAGTAAGCAGCATAGATCCCAAAATGTGGAAGTTTTCCTTTAAGGTCAAGGCTATTATTACATAATCTGTAGAGATACATTAAATATATATTAAGTGACACTTTGTTAAACCTCTACTTTTTGTAGAAGGCAGAGTTGATTGGATATAGAAGAAAGTGACAATATCTCAGAAATACAACCAGAAACAACTGAGAGGGAGCACTCAGAGGTTGTCTCTGCTCTGTACCTATGGTCAGCATATGATGTTAGCGTGGATACATGTCTGCACACACACATAGATAGAAGACACTACACATGCTGCAAAGAAAAATTCAGAAAAAACTCTGAAGCAAAAGAACAATTGTGACACATTCAAACCATCCAAATGTTAATAAGCACTTATGAACAACTTGGATTAAAACCTGCATTTATCAGACAAAAGAAACAATTACACGGCTTTAGCTGAAATTGTAGAAAATTGCTGACTCAGTAAAAGTAAGTAGTAATGTTGTGAATTCCTGTCTGCCAGTGTCTTTTTTGATACTACCACTGGGGGCGCCAAAGTAGGAGGTTTTTCAAATTGAATTCATATTGTGGCTTCCATTATTGTTGTGATGCGACTTTATTTCTCTATTCAGCATGTGCTGTATTTTATTTAGGAGGAGATCATTCAGTACCTAAAGTTGAGTTTAACACACTGTTGACATAAACGTCACCTTTAAATATAGTACAAAACATAAAACAGATACTTCTTCGTATCGTAAAAAATGTACTGGACATGTTCATCGTGGTTTATAATTCCAATTTATTTTCTATTTTGGACAGAAAAGAACTTCATGCCTGGATCTGATGAGGTGCTGTGATAGGTAATGTTACTCTCCTGGCTTAAGGCCCCTGTACACACGAGTTCAAATCATGTTATGTTATTATACCAACCTGCTCATGTCTAAACTCAGTCACGCCAAATTTCATTTGAAATATTACATAAAAGTTGTCTGTAAGAAAGTCTTGACATGCCAGCTTGCGAATAAAAATGGATACAGTACATGTTGACTCTCAATAATGCCAATAATTAGGATTAAAAAAAAATAACGTGCAACATTTATTTATTTCTGAAGAAATAAATAATAAATCTCACTTCCAAAACACCACATTGTGATTTCAAGCTTTTCATTGCTCTTTTGCACGCCATTGTTGTCTCAAAACAATCAGAAGGCATTAGGAAATGTTCTCTCTACAGACTACATGTCTAAGAGATCAAAACTCTTTCAACGTTTTGGCTGAGCACATCTCATTTGCTGTAACAACTTGACTGTTCCCATTGACCTGCAGCGGAAACACTATGAGGGGCAGACAGAATGCTGCAGCTGATGTTAATACTGAGTACTGGTTAATAACAGAGTGGTAACATGTCTGAACAAACTGGTGTAGACAATGGCATCGTCTTTGATGATTCACCAGTTTGGCTTGCTGGTGCATTTCCTCAGTAATAGCACTGGTGGCCATCGTTGTTCTTGGCTGGAAGATCTGACATGTTTTAAAAAGAGTTGAAAGTAAAACCTCATCACGAAACAAATGCGAGTCTTCTTCACATCCTTAATAAAAGAAAAAAGAAGAAAATAACACAGTTGGTCTGGCACCACTTTTCTCTTTAATCTCTATCTCTGAGCCTCCAGTGTAGGTGGAGCAAAAACAACCACACATTTGGGTGATACCACTTGCAACATTACATGCAGATGTTGTCTACTACAGATAAACATTTGGATCATTGTAATTCCATTCTTTCCCGGAATCACATATGTTCACATTTTTGGTGTGGTCCTGCTTTTACTGGAGCTTTAACTTTTTTAAAAATAATACCATTTTACCTTTCAAGCTGCCCCTTAACGCTCTATAACAACTGGGTTCAGAGGCTTTAAAGTCAGTGTTGACTTGCAAATACCAGTGACAGTTATGTACGCGTGTGTGTCAGCAGATACACGTCAACCCCCGGCAAAGAGTCTGTCTTTCAGATGAAAGATTGATCATTTATGCTTACAGTTGACTGTTAAACAACATGTTTGTTAATTCGTTTTACAGCTAACCATTGGCTTCTGCAGTATCGTCAACAGTAAAAAGAACTGTTCGACATTTTGGGATATACAGATGTTCACTTTCTTGCAGTGGTGGAAAGTAACTAAGTACATTTACTCAATTACTGTACTTGAATACAACTTTAAGATACTTGCACTTTCTTTGAGTAGTTCCATTTTATGCTACTTTATTACTTCTACTCCACTACTTTACTGAGGCAGATATAAAAACCAAACTGTAAAAACAATTTACTGCTTTACAGGGGTGTCATATGCTGGTGTTGGCAACAGGGAAAGAGGACCCAAATCCAGGCAGCTTAGAGAGTGAGTGGAGAATCTATTTAGGTTACCTGCAAGCAGGTAAGCAGATAAACCATAGTCAGCAGGCTGAATCCAAAAAAAACCCCAGACAGGCTGACAGAACCAACACAAGGTGTTGATAATGAGGACGGACTGACACAGAGACAAGGAAACACACAGACTAAATACACTTCGGAAGGGGAACCAAGAGACACAGGTGAACTGAAAGACACAGGTGTAAACAATCAGGTAATCAGGAAGGGAAGCAAAACTGACGACACATGAGGAAACAAACCAATTACCAAAATAAAACAGGAACTGACATAACATAACTGACATATATTTTCTAAATAAAAGAACTCCACAATATAAAACTCCAAACCATGCAGAAGTCTCACAATACACATAAACGCACCCCACGCAACCCGAAACCATAACAAGGGGATTATTTGCCTGACTATTTAATGGCCGGGAACTGTTGTCAAGCAACCTGCTGAGACCCCTGAAAGTTATGAGGTTCAAATCCTCAAATGACCCTAAGTGCATATTATTGCCCTTGTCCACTCACTTTATTTGTTGTTGAGCTATACTGTTACACTATCTAATAAAAGACAAAAAAAGTATTTACTAAATCAACATTTGACACTTAATAGCAACAAATAGCTAATACTGAGCGTTTTTTTACACCACACAAAAACATGAAAGGAAATAGTCACAGGTGGGAAATGTTGAGGTTTAGCTTAAGGGGTGTGTGCAGTGACTATATAATCCCTTCTGTGATTTTCAGACAGATGACTAAGAAAATCCTCACTCTGCATTGTCTCAAACAGACATTTTTGGGGTTTCTAACGAACACATCTGTCTCATTTTAATGTAACTGGGTTAGAGCCAACAGGTAAACACAACAACTCTCTGAGGTCCTCTAGTGTTTCAGGATAGAAGTACATATTCATTTTTATTATTTCATACAGTATATTAGATTACATCAGCCATTCCTGCAGAGACAGCCTGCAGTGTTGGTTAACTTACCTCTCCTGTGTCCACTTTTGAAGAAGTCACTGAGTCAGATGTGTGGATTGCAATGATTTGACTTCATTAATAGTGCATTTACACAATTAATAATAAAATAAATGAAGGGTACAGTAGAAGACAGAGCTAGTAGCCATATTATAAGTGTATGATGAATGAAGCAATGAGTTTGAGTTTAAGAGAAGCAGCACAGCCTCTACGAGTGTAGGTTACATACCAATATATAGCTATCCAACAGAAAGTAGGTAAGTAAATAAAATACTGTGTGCTTGTTAGAGTGGGTATGCAAAGATTTGCTGTAGGTTTACTGTGAGGTCAATGGTTTTTAAAATGCTCCAAATGTAATAAATTTTAACACATTTGTGACCAGGGTGTACCCCGCCTAAGGCCCAAAGCCACTGGGATAGGCTCCAGTCACCCGTGACCCCTAACGGGAACGAGCGGTAGAAAATGACTGACTAACTGACTTATGAAATATACTGCACCACCAGTAGAGGGAACCAAAGGACAACGATTGTTTCATTTTTAGTTCTTCAGTATGACCAAAAACTGTGTAGTTTAGGAGTTTAGGGAAGTATAGTATTTGTCTGGTTTTTATGATATGGATGTCACACAATTTATTTACAATTTATTATAATTTACAATAACTGTGGCTGTAGGATTAGAGATTGAGGTTAAGTGTTATTCTTTATAAGAAATGGTTAGGGGGATATTCTGAATGCTTGATATCAAACTGAGAAGACTGCACTGAGCATACTGGAATATGAGAAGCTGGCAATGCAGCATGCTCATTTTTAAGAACATGTCATTACACTACAATGTCCCCAGAGAGCAGCAGAGATTCAGCCAGAGACTTAGAGCGCCTTTGAGATCAACTCATGATTTTGTTCACATAGCCTTGTGCTGATCAAATCTCAAACAATGTGTTGTTACTGATAAAGAATGGTCACATATATGACATGGAAAACAACAATGGAGGCCAGAGCAGAGTATCCAGATGAAAGGTCACGCTGTAACTGTCAAAGTTTACTCAGAGGACTGAGATTCTTAAAGCATAGTGACAAACGAGGCAACAGTAAAGCCAAGGCTCCCTGACTTTTTGTATTAAACCAACAGAAACAGTAACCTACCCGATAGGCTGAGGATGAGTATGTTGTTGTCTCATCATTAGGCCAACAACACATTTTGACTCTGGTCACAGAATTTAAAGTGATTACATTTATAATAATTTTGACTATATAAAAAGCTTTCACATCTTGTAAATGGGTGAAGGTTTCCGCCGTTGAAACACATAGCTTTCAGTATCATTTCTTTTCCACTCTTCCGGCTTTTGCCCAGATTTGCCGCCTTCATGTTCAGACCTGTCTGTTCGTGACACTGCAAAAAGTGGAGCAATAATGGGCAAGTCGTGTATTAGAGAGTCCCTGCCCATCCTAATGTTTTTGTGAAGTTCAGTCTGGGTCGTAATGTAATAGATCATTATACTGCATATTTACAGTACTCAGACACACACACTTTCAACTAAGCCACTGCTGCGCTTTTATCAGTCATACATGTTGTGAGGGCAGATGAATAGATATATCCATTTTTCTTACACAGATTAATAATACACACACCCATCGAGATGTGTTCCTTTCATTCCTCTGATAAATGACTTCTGCAGTAAATAGCACACAGCGATGCATGAGGAAAAAATAAAAGGCTTTTGGGATCTCTCGTAATGGGTGAGAGGTCTTTTCTATCCTCAAGAGCCTTTTGAATAGACTCCAGCCTGGTCTTTTTTGTACACAATCACATAGACTTCCCCATACAATCCTTTCAGCCCTGTTGGACACACATACAAACATGCACACACATTGGAGCCATAGACATTTTACTGAATGGCAGTTTTCCTCCCCCTAGCAAACTGCAGGGTGGACGAATGTACATAAAAGAGTTGAGAGCTGAGTGATGGGGTACTTATAGCTTTGGGGAGAGGTATGTGATGAGATTTATATCCTAGGCTGGGATACCTGCTCAGGTTAATGATTTATGGATGTGATGAGGACTTTTGAGGGTTATAGTAGTAGCCTGTTGCCAGTGATGCACACTGAAATAATGATCTTCAGACATTTGTGTGTCAGAAACAGCTTTATTGCCAAGTAGGTTTACACATACAAGGAATTTGCTTTGGTGCAAAACAATAAACATAATAGCAATATAAAGAAGTAAGAAACATAAGTAAGTACTATAGGTGAAGAATCTTAACTATAAAATTGCCAATAAGATATTAAACAAAAAAATATCCTATGAGCTCATAAGC
>CM022473.1:15832094-15906490 GCA_011952105.1 Coreoperca whiteheadi
GTACCTGTAGTTGGAAATAACCGATTTAAAACATCTGAAAATCTGACGCTATCTGGTATGGCTTATGAGCTCATAGGATATTTTTTTGTTTAATATCTTATTGGCAATTTTATAGTTAAGATTCTTCACCTATAGTACTTACTTATGTTTCTTACTTCTTTATATTGCTATTCTGTTTATTGTTTTGCACCAAAGCAAATTCCTTGTATGTGTAAACCTACTTGGCAATAAAGCTGATTCTGATTTCGGATTCCAAAAGCTCCAACACACAAATGTCTGAAAACCATTATTTCAGTGTGCATCACTGGCAACAGGCTTTTAAATTGTATCTTATGATATGATGAGTTATAATAATATGTGAGTTTACAATGATGCTGTATCAGGAGAGAAACACAATATTTGCAGTTGCGTGCAAGTGATGTTTTAAGGGTGTGTAACAGAATGTAGAGGAATAGTGCGCCTGATGGTCCATATATGTCGAGTCCTGCTGCTGCAGCCGGCCTTCATTCCCTCACTGACTCTACCTTCACATTTAAACTACTGCCTCTTACCTTTGTTCCGATATTTTACAGTACAAATGAAGAGTCTAAGGCTGCCTCCCTGCACTGAAATGTGATGACAGAGGACTGGCAGCCTCTTTCTGTCTAGAGGCCTTCCCTCTGGAGGCAGTCTGGCTAACCTATCTGTGTGTGTCTGATAGACTCATATAACCCTGTTTCTTGGCTGACCACCACATACACCCATAAATCCCTGTGCCTAATTGTGCATTTAATGTTCCTCCAGTTGTGTCTGTTGTGTTTGTGTTTAGCTTTATAAATTTGTGCTGAGGCTTTATTGTTGGGAAGTCCACAAATTAGTAAGCAAGGCTAGTAATTACACAGTCACAACCATAATAGTGGAGGTGCATGCGCAGATCACATAAAAAGTGGAGAGTTCTAGGAGGGTGTCATTTAATGCGTCACAGTTTCAGTGTGTGTGTCTGTGCTTGTCTAAGGTGAATTAACAGCTTCAGTCATGTTTACTTCATCCCCACCTTCCTCTCCCTCTCTCTCTGGTTTCTCTATCCTCTCTTTACCTTCTGTCTGTCCTCCCATATGCTCAGGGTCTTTGTTTGCATTGGTTGTGTGTTTTAGGCTACTCTTACTGGGCAAACATGCTCCATTTTCTTGAGTAAGGTTTTGTCACTTTGTCAGAGCTCCTGGCCTGACCCTCACACACACTCCAGCACATGTCCAAACACACATCTCAAACAAGCTCAAACACACTATTTGTCCAGACAACTTTAAAACAGTTATAACCAATATTTCTATAGTAACAATGGATTACAGGACTATTTGTATGTGAAAGAACCTGATTAATATTATCACCAGACTGCAGTTAGCTGTCAGCTAATCAATAAAAGTGTTTAGCCACAGCAGGCAGCTGTTTTCAGTGAAAAAGTTCTAAAGGTCCTCTGTACACTACCTGCTCAGCACCAAACAGCAGACAGACAAAGTCAACAAGAAGCTGGTGAACATAGTGGAGCAGTTAAAGCCTAAGAGCTAAAAGAAGAGTGAATATTGGACTTACATTCATTAGGTGGACAGAAACAAAGAAAGATTGATGCTAATGTTGCTTCGTATCTGCTAGATGTGTAAATAAGCAGCTGTTTGCTAACAAGTTCATCCTATAGGCGTTGTGTTTACAGCTTCTTTCCTCGGCAGCCTAAAATAAGTTATTGCAGGTTTAACGTTAAATAAATGAGAACGCAATTGATTTCCAAATTCTATTATGTTAGCAAAGAAAGACCTTTTAACTGTATGTGTCATTTTATAATTCCCCAACAGTATTTATGTAAAGTGGCACACCTAGCTGAATCGAGGCCTCCAGGCAAAGGTCTTGGAATCTTTCGTCAGAGGTAATGACAAAGACAGAAAGACAGACAGAGAGGGCTCTGCCTCTCAAGAGCTCCATTTTGTAAACTTTGAAGCTGTTTCTGTATATAGAAGCCTGTGAAACTGTCCTGATGTGTGTACCGGCTGCCTGGCCTTTTACTGACATTGGTGGGCTCTCGTTGCGTGTTGTCTTTGTGTCGGGGTCCTGGGCCTGGCACCCATCACACACAGGAAACAGGCCCTGGCCCTGAGCTCCACATTAAACACACAGGAAATACACACAGGAAACCGTGTCTCAACCCCTTATGCACACTCCTCCGTCCTGCACTCCCCCCTTCCAGATCCCAGAGGAGAGATGGCCGCCAAAGCCCTGTTGCACACTCAGCTGACAACCTGTCTAATTTCTCTGTAGTGTGTACAGTCTCCCGTTCACCCACTAACCCCCCTCACCTCACATCCTCCACATCCCCCACTCCAGACTCAGACCTACCATGAGTCTCGGAGCAGAATTACATTTTTAGAAGGCAGTAGTCAGGGCAGAGTTCACTCCTCTTTTTGTAAAATGCTTCTTGAACTCACTATCATTGTATTAATAAGGTTACAAAAGCACAATAATTAATGTACCATGCTGTGTTCATGTACTTTAATAAGTAGCAGTGAAGTGAACAGGGATTGCATGTGAAATCAAGACACTTACATACATTTCAGCAGATTTTTCTCAAACATTTGAGAAAGCAGATGCACCACCAATGACTTTGCAGTTGTTATAGAAACATATCTTTTCTATTTCGCGTGTTATAGTCTCTGTCTCTAAAGCTTGAAATTAATCTCCCCTCTGTTAGGTCCTCTTGTGCCCCCAGTTCTCTCATGAACTGTCATCCTCCTGGACTTAACAACTTCTGGGAACATCACACTCTTATTTCCGGATCATTTGATTTCATGTAAAAAGAGGACATTTTCAGAGAGGAGTCACAATGCTGTGTAATATTTTATCAATTACAAACTGTCCCAATGTGCAATAGCAAAGTTGACCTTATATGTGCGTTAGAATTATGCATGATGATAAAGTCATCCTCTAATCGTCTTGGAGTTACCACAAAAAGTATGTGGACTCCACTGCTATAAGTCACATTCCCCTGTGCTACTTAATACACAAAGACTAGTCATTTTTAATAGAAAGAACACAGAAAAAGTCAGCCATACAAATACCCTGAGAATGAGTCTTTCTTTCCTCCTACACCCACGAAGCTCAAGCCATCATTAATGCCTTGGAGACTACATAATGAAGAGCCTATCTGTTTACTGCTCATTAATCAATGTCATGTTTAGCTCTGCTGCTTTGGAGCGGTGTTCTCCTGCTTAGCAATATCTGTTTCACTCCGGTGCCAAAAGCCCAAAGCACTTATAATGACTCTTCATCAAACCAGGATAAAAGTATTGTCTTGTGTTTTCTCCTGTATCTATTTTAGCCTGTTCACATTGTTTTTCAGGATCTTGACTATTATCTTTAAGAAAACAACAATATAAACACTACTATACCGTAGTTTTTCTGTCCTTCATTACTTGTCAGCAGTGGCGCCTAAACTCTCCTTTTCTGGGTCAGTAAGTACTGTGAATATAGACACTGAAAGCACTGTGTTTACCTTGTGAATGTCTACTCTATAATAACCAATAATGATATGTACAAAACTACATTGGTACAAAGGGGTGACTGAAGTTGACTATGAAGTGACACTGGTTGGTCCTGTGACCAGTGAGTGACCTCCGAGGTCGAGCAAAATCACAGCATGCACATAAGAGCAGTCCTCCACTAGAGAGATTCGTAGCTGACTGATGGTCACAGGGCTTCTTCAACTAATTGGCCAATTGATTTAATTGAAAACTCTGTCAGACTCTTTCTCCAGCTTTATTTTCCCCTTTGCAGAGGAATGTAGTGATGCAGAGGGGCCTCTTGAAATCCAAAGACCAAAGCATATAGTAATGCCGGGGATAATTAAGTAATGACTAAATGCTCATTTTCCATTACAAACACTCAAAAACAAAAACAAAATTCTATCTGACAAAAAATATTCATATCCGTCCAAGACATTGCGACTGATCATCAACTAATGGAATAAGAGGGAGAACTCTAGTAAAAATGTAAACCTCAGTCAACCAATTCATCAGCAGAGTCCTGTTTCCGAGCCTGTCCACCATCTGGTTCACATGTCTGAGTTTCCAAGATGGAGTCATCCATCAGTGAGATCGTGGTCTCCTGAATTGTTTGCTCTCTCTTTTCTGTATTTTAGGATCTCTCTTAGTGTCTCAGTTTTCAACTCTGTCTTTGTGGGTTTCTGTCGCTGCTTTTTCTCTGTCATCCATACATACATAGGCAGATAAAAGCAGATAAAATGAGCATATTTAATGTAGCACAGAGACAGAGAGGGGGAAAGTTCATTTCCTGGGGTTAACAAAGAGCAATAATGCAAACCAGAGTAACAATACATTCCTGACACAGAGTGATCAAGTGTGATAGATAGGGGGACGAGCGAGGATAGGGAGCCATGGTCATGTTTGATAAAGACATGATCTTGCTTTGATTCCTTTGAGCTTGAAATGGAGAGATGGATTAGGGAAAGGATCATCCTAAGGAAAGCCAGTGGGCTGTTCATATATCCTTGTGACACTTTGAGCTGTGACTTAATTGAAAACCGACTCCTTGAGTTTCAACCTATTCTGCCCCCCATCAGCCCCCTGAGGTAGAGTGACCTCTTTGTCCAACCTCTGGTGACCTTGTGTCGGGACCAGAGTGCCTGACTGACACTCACCTGGTTTTCATTACTTATCAATCAAAACAATTCTCACATCATCAGCCATCATTATATATTATGCAAAGTTAGGCTGAAAGGTCTAAAGTTGGGTAGGTTTTATTCTTGTAATTTCTGGCATACATAGGAAATGTCAAGAAACTCTACACGTTATATGTAACGTAATACACGTGACAGTCTGTTTATTCCTTTTCGAGCAGCACCAGGAAGCCTTTTGGCCTGCTTGTATGCATGACCCCACAGTTTCAGTCCCTTGAGCTGGCTTGGAGAATCAGATAAATGACAGGTTAGATCCATGTAAAAGCTCATCATCTGTGCCTGTATTCTGTTACTCGGCACTGACTTACCTGACATGTGTGCAGAGAGCAGGATCCAGATGGAGGCATGACACATATGAATAGGGATGGTCATGTGGATCCCCATTACATACAAGCACCACGCATGTATACACATCCGTGTATACATAAGCATCTCAGCTCCTTTTGAAAAAGTATCTAGTGAGAGAAGTCCCAGTGGCACCTAATTTTTCCATTTAGGAGAGTGTTTCTGAAAACCCTCCATGCGCAGCGTGTTTTATGGGAATAAGGATGCATGCAATATCAGCCTGACGTGAATTAGGCCCTGCAGTGACTGATAGAGCATGCCCAGAGGCACACTCTCACCCGCTACTCTATGTTAAGTTATTCCACACAGCATCTCAGCACAAAATGATTGCTCCCTCTCTCAAGGTCTTGCCTGGCTGATGTCCATGAGCTCAATGATCCAAGAAGAAAAAGCAACAGCCTTCCCAGGATCATTACACTCTAACAGCACTCTCAGTTTACACCCGGGCAACGTGACCTGTCTTAAAATCATTCATCCCAAGTACATTCAACATAACCCTCACCCCTCGCCGCCACCCCCATTTTTTCTAATGACAGCATCCTAACTTAATGTATCCCAACAGTACAGTGTAGACACCTCTGGTGCCAGCACAAGACTAAGGACAACAGAGCAGAGAGAAATGATGATAGTGGGGCGGTGGGGTTCAAGTCTCACTGCATGGCTGGTGTAATATATGTAAATATTTGTTATTGCCTGACTATGCCCCATTAAAAAAACACACCATGTTCATGTACACTGTGTGTATCTGATCCTGTGCCCAGACTCACTGGGTCACTTAGTGCTCACGTAGTGTCATAGACAATTTGTCAGCTTGTGTTCTCTCATTAGTAACATGAAATTAGGTAGTTGAGGTAGAATAATATATATTTATCTATAGGATAATATCTCTGCAAAAGTTTCTTAACAGGTGAAATAGCTGCACTCTGACACTGACTTTTATAGATTATTTAGGTACTATTTAAAGTACCCCATCACCTTAAATCTGAGTTACACCTGTACTTACGAGCATGGCTTTGTGACATCACAACTAGTTTAGAAGCCAGTCACGGTCCAGTGTGCAACTTCAGGGTAACTGAACTTTTTCAGACACAAATTGTGAATCAAAGCAGAGTATTTTATATATCTTAAAACATGTCTGAAGGGGACAGATTGTGTTGCAACATAGTTTCAGTGATCACGAGAAGTGACAAATTCAAGTTATCTGTGCGAACAGGGACAAAACACACTGAAAATAAATGAATATGTGGCTGGATGGCGCCAGGTCACTTCGGCCCTTGGGGGGCCTGACCTCAGGGTTAACTGCTATAAGTCATAAAGCTAAACGTGAGAGTAAAGGCTCATTAATGGGAAGTGCTTGTTGTGCAGGCCTGGCGCAGTGATGATGTGTGTCTCTCAGCCGAAAGCCCTTCCCTGTTGCATTGTCTCATAAATGGAACAGGATGGGGCCTCAGTAGATCCAGCTGTCCTGATGCTATGTGTCTTGCCATGTGCATAACATGCATAAAAAGCATAACATTTATTACTAAAAGTGTCACAAAACTGTTAATCATCTATTTGAATAGCATTCTGAACTGCAGTCTTTATATTACTTGCAGTAGCTTATGAGGGAGTCCTATTTTATCTGTAAAAACAGTCAAGTCATCTGACCTTGACTTCTGAAGGCAAATCCTGGTTAGCATAGCAGGTTTGGAGCTGCTGATGTAAATAGCAGGAAAAGCCTCTTTGATTCCTGTCACATCCCCACGGCTGAGCCCTGGGCCTTGAAACCTGTTGTGGTATGTAGTGGGTGCGATGACGGCGTGTCCCCTGGGAAATATTGTGTTACGCTGCTGGTTTTCAGATCAGAAATAGGATTCAGGATACTCTGATGCAAGGGTTTTTGGATCAGTGGATATGGCAGTGGTTTTAAGAGGAGTATTGATGTCACGTTGGGATAATAATCCTTGTCATCATGAGCTGAAACAGAGAAGTCAAAATACTGTACTCCTCCATACATTTCCTTCCTTTAAGTGGGCCTGTGTTTGTAGTTAATTTTTTTGTGACCAATTTTTTATTAGTTTTGACACAACACATGATAGCACGCAGTGAGACATTTGGATACATAAGCCATCTGGGCAGTTTAGAAAAGGAGAAGAAAAACAACCAGTGAGTCTCCAATGGCATAGAATAAAGGTATAGGCCCAGATCATTTGGAGCAAATAGAACAATAAACATACAAATAAAACAATGATTAACTATACTTAGACACCAGAAATCATGGCTTTAGGTGGCATAGTAAATTCTGTGCGCACATTTGTAATCAATACATTTGTTATTTGGGTTGCTAGACAAAATTGAGACTTTGTTCCAAATTAGTTGCAGGTTCAAGCCTGCTATGGAAAGCTGGATGACAGCCCTCTAGACAGAGTCCAAGGGAAGAGGCTTATACTGAGCCTTATTCAGAAGTGAATAGATCCTGGAGACCCAAGACCTTTGGAGTTTGTTCTACACTGGATTGAAGTAAATAAAGGATGCCCGTCCATGAAACTCCATCTTGAACGTATCCCATCCAGCCAACATTACTATCTTTCAGTAAGACCTTTTCACATTCTCTCAGAACAGGTTTCAAAGCATAGCTTTCCATTACCCATCTATATGAAGGTTGAGGTCATTAAAAAACGTTTACTCCTGTTCTTTTGGGTTTGAGTGGTACTGCAGGATACAGAGTGGAAAAGTGAGAGAGAGGAGTGCAGTAGCTCTACGGCAACTCCTCACAAGCTTTGCTTTGTGTGGAGGGCCGTTTCCTGCCTTCACAGGAAACGTTCATATTGGAAACAGATTTTCTCTGACAGTTGATTTGAGCCAAACTCGACTGAAACGACTCTCAGCTGCTTCAGCCTGCAAACAGAAAAGGAGGAGGGAATTGAGAGAGGGGGCAGCTTTGAAACTCATCTCCCTCATCTTACAGGGTGCGGGGCATTTGCTTCATTATTTTTTATTTTTTTTATGACCACATATTTTCTCTCCCTCTCTTTCACTCTCCACACCATACTGCTGCTCTTTCCTCCTCGTGCAAGTCTCATGTTTCACTGCTGAGTGCTGTTTGGGTTTTCAAATGTCAACACACAGGAGCCTGTCTGGGCGGAGGAGTTACCCCAGCCTCAGAATGTACAGTGAGGGTCCATGCAGAGTCCTGGTCAGATGGAACAGCCAGGGCCCAAACATAAATACAGCATGCGACACACCATCACAGCACGCTTTTAAACCCTCCACCAGAGGAAGTTAACATCTGAGCATCGCAGTGCAAGCAGCCAGTCATCTATTGGGTATATAAAACTGTCAGGAGTAACCAACTGACCCTGGACTCAACCCAAACAGTCTCTCTGCTGTAGGCTGTATGTGGAGACACACATGTTGGGACTATGCACATGCAGGAACATGGGCACCTTCTTATACAACACTGAAAGACCATTCAAATAAATCTTGAGTAATTACAATGTGTTGTTTGGATCTTAAAGACAGCAGAACATATTATTCTCAACCATTATTCTTTGCTTCTTGTATGCATTTGTACAGTATGAGCTAGTTTATTTACTGCAGTAAGAACATACAATATTCAGTCAACTTTAATGTTTTGAATTCATTTCTGAATGCCAATGGAAGGCTAGTATCAGTCAGATCTGGCAAAATGTTTCCAATTTTTTTGTCATATTTATCATCATTTGTTGTTTTTTGATTACCAACACCCTAATGTAAAAATGACAGATATGGTTATGTTTAAATTGATGTAGCAAATGACTCCTCAGTGACCACCACACCAGAACAGCTGCTTAAGTATGTCCAGGTATCACCCAGTAGCCAACATCATTCCTCATGGGTGCTGTAGTCGGGATTACCATGGTGATAACCCTGAGGTCAAGGGAAGTGTGCCAGGGGCCGGACCCCCAGCACTGCAGGCAGGGTCCCCGGGGCCCCCACTGTCACCTCTCTATTAACTAAACTTTTGTATACCTCATGTCATTTTAAAGTGGCCAAATGGACCAAGCAGAATAAAAACTTAAACGAGTAGGAGAATTCTGCAATAATTTTTGGGGAGGAAACTAGAAAACATTTGTCCAAATGAGCATGGTTACAGTGCAGCTATTATTGGCTAAACACTGATGGAAAAACATTTAAGATTTTTATCTGATCTCAGTGTTTAACAATATGGAAGGTTTATGTTTATTGTGATTTTTTTTTTTAATCTTCGTTCCCGCTAAGATTTGTGTAATATTTTGGCTGTTGCCTCTGCATTTTTAAACCAGTAAGACTGTAGACAATTTTGATCAACATTGAAATTCAGTCTCTATTTGTCTGCACAATCTATAGGTTATGCCTATTATTTTAGTGACTGTTTGCCAAGCTGTTGCTACGTTTGTCAAGCTTTCTATTTTTACACAGTAATTTTTTGGTTGTTTTTAACAGTATGATTTCTATACATGTCACTTGTAAGTAACCCATGTCTCTTAGACTTGTCTTGTATTCTTACTAATTACCTATGTGTTATATTTTATTGCTCTTTTAAAATCATGGACAGGGGACTACAGATGGAAAATAGCCTTTTGGCTAATTCTGGTAAAATAAAGAAAAAGCACTGTAATTTATTGCAGTGTGTAGTAGTCTTGGTGTTAAAAGTATGATAATGAATAATCTAACATTAGGTTGTTATTTCATTCTAACATAACCCTGTTCACATGATTCAACAAGCAGGACAGGGGTTAGATTTATGCTTTATTGTTTATATTTTCAAACTTTTCTCATTTTCACTTTTAATTTTACAAGAAAAAAGGATTTTAAGATGAGTGAAAACCAAACGATATAGCAAATGTAATGCTATCTCAGTTTGCTGAATTTAAACTTCCCTAAATCCAATCGAAACCACCATCTACACTTTTTGTATATGTATATTGCTCTTACTTACACATTGCTTCAAAGCTTTACAGGGGTGCCTGGCCTTGTTACAGTTGCTAAGCTTTGATTGGAGAATCACTATTAAGGGGAGGGGATTCCTGAACAGTCTGTTGGGGTTTGTAATGTTGCTGCTGTGGTGAAATCCTGAGGATTTCCCACTTTTTCATCTCTGTATTGTATGTCTCACTAATGTATGTATCACTAATCCTCATCTCTGTCAGGATACTTTTCTTTTGATTCAGCCTTTTCTCTCCTGCTGTGTGCTGGTTTGGCCAACTTCTACGGTGGCTGACGAGGGCAAACGCACTGCAACTTAGAAAACACATGCAAATAGGCAAAACATCAGCAAATTAAGAAAACGTCTTCATCTATTTGACAACACATGAGCAGCATTTAGAAAACACGCTGCAAATACAGAAACGTGCAGCAAATGTTTCTTGAGGACACTAAAAACGTTTGTGATTTATGACGTTGGGTCTGTATCAGCCATTCTTTGTTCGTTTTGTTATTTTGTTTTGTACAGTTTATCCACTTTGCGCTTGCGCAGTCTGATCTGCAGTGTGCACTTACCTCACGAGAGCAAGCAAAATTCAAAGAAAAATTTTGTGAAGACTTTTTGAAACTGAAAATTACGGTAAATGTGAAGGAATTTGAAAATGATGGAAAACCACTGCTAATCAGAGATAACACAATTCATCAGTGATGACAGATTAACTGTAGCCTGTTGGAGTGACCAAGTGCACATAAATTAACATTAAATCTCCTCAAACATCATTAAAATTACTGATAGAATTCCACTTTTTTGCTCTGCTAGTTCTTGTAAAATACATGCAGCGGTCACTTTCAGCACATGCGCAGAGTAGCGCACTAGCAGAAGTCAGAAACCTGTAACATAACATAACATAAATGCATGATACACAGCCCCGACTTCATTAACTTCATTAGTCACAACCTGTTGAAAGAACAACCGTGTCCAAGCCGTGTTCAGCACTTTTGTCCCCTGGACACACTTCCGTTGTTGTTTTGTGAATTTGCAGCGTGTTTGTGTATTTGGTTATGTTGTGTGTATTTGCAGAATGTGTTATGAATTCTGCACGTGTTGTCAAATTAATGAAGACGTTTTCTTAAGCTGCAGTGCGTTTTGCCCTTGTCAGCCACCGTAGACTTCACATCTTTTGTCCTGCCATGCTGGCATCATCTTACCTTCCAGGTGTTCTAAATGAGGCATAGCTATCCTAGCAACCTGGCAGCGAGCTGCGTCTTGGAGAGCTGAGGCAGATGTGGGTACACAAAACACCCTCCATCACCAACACTTAAATCATTCAGAAAAACTCTTCTGTTGGATCCTGTTTTCCCACCATGCCATAACTGCCTTCATGCTTTAATTATAGCACAATCCTGACATCAACCCCATGCAGCAATGCACACACACACACGCACTAAAACCCACTGTGGACAGGAATGAACCGCAGGAGAGAGGTTGCATCTGCTGTAGGCTATGGCAAGGAAAGGCTTCTCCAGCTCTCCTTGTGGGAGAGGGCGAGTGTGTTCACAAAGCCCTAAACATGCAGTCAGGGAGCTCTAAACAGGGGTTAGTGGGAAAGAGGTTTCCCGTCCATCATATTTTATTCACATGTATGCCACGCTGCCAAACAACATGTTGACTTTTGGACTAAGCTTCAGGGTGTGTGCTGTAACCTTCTGCTGGGAAAGAATGTGCTTTCTGTCATTTCATTCCTCTGTTCTTGTCTATATTTAAACATGAGAATGTCCACTGTGGTAAACCAGATGCTTTGCTCTGGGTTCAGATTGGGAGGTTTTCCTTGGCGTGGCCTGGTGATTAAATACTGGGAGAAAGGAGAGCAGCTGAGCAGATTGGGATCTCTCACCACAAGCCAGGATCCCTAAACTTCACAAACTGCTCTGTGGTCACAGCTAGATGAGCGCTATTACCTTACAGGCTGCTATATGCAAAGTATTGTTTGTTATACATTTCCTGCTGAATTTGTTTTGTCAGGATAGAAAATGAAAAACCAAAATTTCATTGTCCCTTATTAAGTACAATATGTCAAACACTGATGCATTTGTATAAGATAAGAAGGCCTCTGTAAATAGCACACATCTGTTTAAAATAGCAATGCAAATGTGATTTTAAGCTAAAGCAACTGAGCTACAGAAGCAGATGTCGCCCACTATGTTTATGCTGCACTTCTTATTTTCACTCTGCATATTTTCTATCTTGTATTCTCATCTCACTGTAACCCTTATCTCGTCGAGGCTCGTCCTTCCTGTGCAAACCTGAATGTGCAGTTGGGATTTTATGGGCCTGGTTCCACTGCATTCAAAAGCTTTTCACACCTGGGTGCCAGAGGAGGGGCTGCTGCTGCACAGCTCAGCTCAGTGTTCCTATTAACAGCTATAATGAGCTGTCCGCCAGCTGAATTTAGATCAGAAATGGACCTGAAGGGATACAACATCTAAATCTATTATATTTTACATCTTGTCAGAAGCTAACATTAACAAATGACTAGTTAGACATTTTGGGAAATATGGTTATTGGCTTTCTTAGTGAGAGTTACATAAGAAGAATTCTTATGTCTGTACACTAAACATGAAGCTAAAGCCAGAAGCCAGTTAGCTTAGCTTAGCATAAAGACTGAAAGCAAGGGGGAAAAGCAAGCATAGATCTGTCTAAAGGTAAAACAAACAAAAAAAAAAAGCCTTCCAGCACCTCTAAAGCTCACCAAAAACACATTATAGGCCTATCTTATTTGTTTAATTTGTACAGAAAATTAAATGTAAAAATGACAATATCAGCTTTTACAGGGAATACCATTCTGGGACTATTTCTTGGCGCAATGACTTCCTGGAGTCTTGTTGTTGCAATGAGGTTGAGGTTTTTATATTTACATATTTAGCATACAAATGTATGAATGGCATCAATCTTCTCACCTAATTCTCAGCAAAAGGGCAAAATAGACATATTTCCCAAAATGTTTACATATTCCTTTAAAGCATGTTTTCAAAGTGGCTTGATTGGTTGTTTGATATCAAAGGATGTGCACTGCATGTTGATGAATATGGGGAATTTGGTGGAACATAAGCATGTAGCAGCATGAGCTGGTATTAGATGTTAAATGACTTTGTGATCACATTTCAAGGCCATATTTTTATGCTGTTAATGTTTAGAAATGGATATTACCTTTATAAACTGTGAAGCAAAACTAATAACCAACTTGCTTTCTCAGGTCAGTTTATCGTCATCTTCTAGTGCTTGGCCTTGGCCGACTTCTAAAAGCTCACAGCAGATGTCTACCACCCTTTGAAAATATGTAGAAAGACCTAAACAGAGCTATATTGATAACACAGCGATATAGTTGTGAATCAGTCTTTATGGGGGTAGTAAAGTATTGATTTAATCGATGCCAATACATTCTCTTGATCTGGAATATCCACTAATAATATTAATAAACACAAATGGGAGCAAAAAAAGGAAAAAAACAAATCTCACCCCTTTCTTTGTAGTATGCAGTCTGGTGCCAATTATCCTGATTGGACAGGGCCTGCTGTGTGAAGGTGATTACATCCCAGCACCAAAGCCACACACCATTAGGTGTGGGACCACATTAAAAACCTGAAAGAAGTGATGGGTAGTTTGGGGGAGGGGTACAGGTAGTTGGGCATACGTGTAGTCCAGCTGTGATTCACTCAACAAAATTAGAGTTTAGTGTTCTTCACACCACACTATGGAAATCTGATTCTTTCACAAAACAGTGTGCAATTTTCAAAAGTGGTTAAGCAGAGTACTCTCATTTCTCTGATGCTTGTACCAAACTAGATTTTACAAGGAGGTTTGCAGTACAAACATATGTGGGATGTGTTTGGAGGGGCAGCCCATTCACCTTGAAGAATAGCAGTGGACAGGCAGAAGATTAAGTTGACAGCAGATTTAATTTTGTTCCAGCGCAAGCATGCAAGTGGTTCCAGAGGCAGCAGCGTTAACCACTCGATAATATCTGGGTACAATAAGTACAGTATTTCCCCCTGCAGCCCAAGTGTTTAGTAAAATGCTAACTAATTTAAAGTGGCTATTCACAAGAGTTTTAGAAAAGGTGCTCTTGTACTTTTCAAATCATATAGAAAGTGTCTGCTTCAAAACCCTCAAGACATGCTTATGGTGCTCAGGTGCACTCATAAACAGCATGATAGGCCACAGCTGTCACTTTCATCCAAATATGGTATTGGATACATAAAATGAAACCTTTCCTCTCCATATCCGCCTCACTTGCTATTGTTTAGACAGGTTGCTGTAAACGTCTGCCGATAGGGAGGACTAGCAGAGTTAACTACACTGCTTAAACTCAGCAGCTTTCAGTGCTTCTTCGGCCCTCTCCATATATAGACCTAGATCATCAGATTGTTTGGCTGCAGCATCTCATTTCCTCCAGAGCAGCGGAGAGTGAGACCCTCTGAAAGGGCAGCTCTCAGGGTCCAGAAGGTCACTGGCTGCAGGCGCCTTAGCTGAGCTCTAGTGGACCCTTTTGTCCTTGTGAGAGTCCCTCTGTTCTTGTACTCTTAATATTGCCACACTTCCTCCTCACATTATTAGCAGCTAAAATCCCAGTGGTCTGTAGAAGCCTGCGTTGTAAAATACCAGGCCACACTCAGTCACAACTGACCCTATTGATCTTCTCCAGCTACTGTGACATCTGCTCAGTACTAATTGAGAGAAGTTTCATGCCACTATAGTGCCATACTGTTGTAAAAGTAATTCTCTCAACGACATAAACAAGTCTGTGTTGATTACTGGCACATAGTAAAAGAGAAGTCAAGATAAAAGTCCAAATAAGTGTTTGTTCTATTCTTTTCCATATGAAAATGAAAATGCTGACTGGGACTTGTATTTTCTTATGGATGACTAAATTATCTGCCCGAATAAATGTTTTAAATGAATGTTGGAAGGTTTTCATTCCAGCATTTGAATTTTATTCTTAAAAAAATAGTTTTTGGGAAATGCGCTTATTCATTTTCTTTCTCTGTTGAGCTTAGCTTAGCATAAAGACTCAAGGAAACAGCTAGTCTGGTTCTGTCCCAATGTAAAATAAAATCTGCCTACCACCTATAAAACTCACTAATTAACATATTTTGTTTAATCTGTACCCCAAAAAAAGTGTAAAATTAAAATTTTTGGTATTACGGTGGGTTGTGTATGGCCACCACTGCTCTTGGCCGGGAGCACAGACTTCCCTGAATCTTGTCGTCGCTATGAGGTTGCCCTT
Organism: Coreoperca whiteheadi; assembly: GCA_011952105.1. NCBI lineage: Eukaryota > Metazoa > Chordata > Actinopteri > Centrarchiformes > Sinipercidae > Coreoperca > Coreoperca whiteheadi. The sequence continues at coordinate 15,847,368 of CM022473.1, forward strand.
CTTAGCAACATGTTATTTTTACACCTTGGTTTTTTTAACTGATTAAACAAATAGGACATGTTAATTAAAGAGCTTTAGAGGTGCTAATAGGCAGATTTTGTCACTTTTGGACAGAGCTAGGCTAGCCGTTTCCCCCTGTTTCCAGACTTTTTGGTAAGCTAAGTTAAGTGGTATCAATCTTCTCATATAACTCTTGGCAAGAAAGCAAAAATTCATATTTCCCAAAATGTTGATCTATCCCTTTAAGCATAATTATCTGTAAACTATTGCTCTGAACCTTACACTTCATGTAAACTATTCTACATTTTCAGCCATCGTAAGTGTCTCCTCTGCAAAAACATGAACAAGAAAATGTCCCAAAACATCAAACTATTTAATAAAAACTACTAAGCTACTACTACTACTAAAAAGTTATATGTTTATCTATTGTTCAATCTTTTTATGCTGTTTTTATTTCTTTCCATGTCTTGGTGTGCTAAAGAGAATTTTCCACCCTGGTGGACAATACAACAATATTTTATTCTGTTTTGTTCTAAAGCATGGCTTTGTAAGAGTGAGCTATATTCCCTGAGGGATAGCACAGTGGTATTTAAGGGGACTGCAGAATAAATATTGAGCAGATTACAGCAGGTCTGGGTAACCATCAATTTAGTAACTAAAGGATTTTTTGTAGTCAAATGAGAAAAAAAACTTTTTCATGACAGAGTTGTTGTATCAACTCAATCAAGAAACCACAAATAATTGATATTCTAACCTTGCACTAAAGATTTCCGTTTTAATTCATTAGATCTCTATAACAGAGTACGTGTCGTGCAGTGTTTGTACTGTATAGCACATGGGCATCAGATATCCCAGCCCAGAGAGCAGACTAAAGGGCACATATCACCTTAGGGTTCAGGGGTCAAGAGGAGCCACACTTCCTGTAGCCTGCACTGTCGAACCCCTGCTGACTGCTTTACTGGCTCTCTCATTGTTCAAATTTATCATCCGTGCCACTGATGTGGCCTCTCGCAGAGCCCATTAAAGACCAAAGAGCATCACCCCAAACCAGATGTTTCACCTGACAAAGTCCTCAGTGCAGTCTGTCACTGAAACATAAAAAATGAATGAAAGACTGATGAATAAGGTTTAGAAGTCACCAGTCAATGTAAAGCACTCCAGCAAATTAAAGTATCTGTCCAGGTATAAGACATCCCTGCTATGGTGTTAATTTAAACTACCACATTCTTTATTAGAAGAATTATATGTACTGTATATTATAAACCAATAGATGAAAATAGGTTGGTGGAGAGCTCCTGGCTCAAGTGGAGGAGTTTAAGCATCTTGGGGTCTTGTTCACGAGTGAGGGAAGGACGGAGCGGGAGATCGACAGGCGGATCGGTGCATCCTCTGCAGTGATGCGGTCGATGTACCGGTCTGTCGTGGTAAAGAAGGAGCTGAGCTGCAAGGCAAAGCTCTCTATTTACCAGTCGATCTACGTTCGTACTCTCACCTATGGTCATGAGCTTTGGGTCATGACCGAAAGGACAAGATCCCGGATACAGACGGCCGAAATGAGTTTCCTCCGCAGGGTGGCTGGGTGCTCCCTTAGAGATAGGGTGAGGAGCTCGGTCACTCGGGAGGAGCTCAGAGTAGAGCCGCTGCTCCTCCACATCGAGAGGAGTCAGCTGAGGTGGCTCGGGCATCTGTCCCGGATGCCTCCTGGACGCCTCCCTGGGGAGGTGTTCCGGGCATGTCCAACCGGGAGGAGGCCCCGGGGAAGACCTAGGACACGCTGGAGGGACTATGTCTCTCGGCTGGCCTGGGAACGCCTCGGTGTTCCCCCGGAAGAGCTCGAGGAAGTGTCTGGGGAGAGGGAAGTCTGGGCGTCTCTGCTTAGACTGCTGCCCCCGCGACCCGGCCCCGGATAAGCGGTAGAAAATGGATGGATGGATGGGATGAAAATAGCATCCACCTTAACAGAGCCAGAATCGCTGCCAACAAAATTTAACTGGATAATATTTTTTGAGACCTAAAAAGATCCTAAACTTTGTGTGGGTAATGTCCCCACTCTATCACCAACAGCATAAGGACAAGGATAGCATACAACATGCATAACACATAATTTAGCTGTCAGAATCCAGTATGCCCAGCTCATTTCTGAGTTATTTTGATGGTCATGTGACATACAGTGGGGCAGCTCTGTTTGTTGTGGGTGAAAGAACGTGCCCTGAGGTCAGAGGAAAGAGACAGAGAAAGATAGAGAAAGAGCAATGCACAGAGAGACTGTGAGAAAGAGAAAGCCGAGTCTGGTGTGGTCTGATGATATGATATGGAAGCTCTCTGTTATACTGGAGTCAGGACTGGAGGATCACTCCACTGCTGCCTGCTGAGCTACAGAGGCAGGACGTGGCTGCAGAGTCAGGGGGTGGCTAATGTGATCACATCAACCCTATTAGGAGAGGGCCTGTGGAGAAAAGCAGCTGTACACAAAGGAGCATGGTATTCACGTTTGTGGTCTGATAGAAGAGTGTTCCAAATACCAGTGTGATAATGACATTAGCATCTTATCAAAGGCAGCAGTTCAGACTGCTCCAATTGCAGATGTACATTTCTACTTGTGATGATAGTGTGGTTTCTCATTTGTCTAATGGAGGGCAGAATGAAGTGGGGCAGAGCAGTAAACAATCATCTTTGAATCTTCAACTCTTTGTTCATGGGATTTAGATGTAAAAAAGATGTTGGACCTACTCTGGAAATGAAAACCTCTTTGAGAGAGTGTGTGGGATGAGGGAACATTTTGCTGACTTAATATTGATGACAATTCCCAAGTTGAATTCCTCATAATAGGAAAATTCTCAATTAACACCTCCGGGTTTTGCAGCTGTGGTCGAGGGCAGAGTGTGACTGACTGAAGCAGTGCTTGAATCAAAATAACAAATCTTGTGCCATGGAAGTTAACGTGGCACCAGTACGGAAAGAAAACAACACATAACACTGCACACTTCCACAACAGGCCCTGAGGATAATTTATTTCATATTGCCATTCAAATGAATAGTTTTGGGGAAATACTTAGTTAAATGAGTCAGATAACAAGATTGAAACTACTCTGATGCCTGTTTTCTCAATATGAAGATATAGCCAGAAGCTGGTTAGCTTAGTTTAGCATAAGGACTGGAAACAGGGGACACAAAACCCAGCAAACAGCACCTTATTAACACACTACATCTTGTTTGTTAAATCCGTTAAAAAAAAAGGGGGGGGTGGTTTTATGGGGTTTATGAGCCAGATTATTTCTTGTTTCCCCATTTTCAGTCTTTACACTAAGCTACCCAGCTGCTAGCTATAGGTTCATATTTACCACACCATGAAAGTGGTATCAACCTTCTCATCTAACTCTCTGCTAAGCGTATTTCCTAAAATGTCGGAGTATTCCTTTAAAGAAACACTGGGGTCATTGCCAAATTGCAGCAGTAACCTTACATCCCACAATAAAAAAACAAATAGTTTTTTGCTGTTTGATTGAAGGCTTGAAAACCCCTTTCCAGGCCTAATTCAGCTGAACTTGCAATAAAAACAACAAACACAGCATGCTTGTGGGTTTAACACTCAGTAGGAATGTGGATGTTAATTGCCGCTGAGCCAGTATATTTGATCTGTACTAAGCGACATGCATTACTCAGCCTTGCAGAGCGACATATCGCTGAAAACCAGCCAAGAGCACGGCCTGAGTTCACTGTGTAAACATGAGTATTATCTGGGGTTTGTTTGCTCTAGTTCGGCTGATGTATGGGTTTGTATTCAAATACAGAAGGTGAAAAGGCAGTGCAGATAACAAAAATGGAACAGAAATGGACTCCTGATTAGATCACAAAGTGTTTATGTGATTAATAGTGCTGATAAGATGATTCAGGGGTGAATGAGGGCTGTTATTTGAGCTGATATAATGCTGAGGAGACCCCAGTGGGAGACTTGATTGTCATATATATTGTGCCAGCCAGGGATCTTTTTATGCAGTGTCTTGGTAGACGAAAAGCAAGAGCTTTTATCTGCATATTTTTTCGTGCCTCAGGTCTGAGTCAGAGTTTTAGTTCTCTTGTCAAGTCAACGACTTTCACCTTTGTGATGGGGCAGGCACTGTGTTTTGGGGAGGGTTGATGGCTGTCTGGTGGGTGGGTGGTGACAAGTCACGAGGGGCAACAAAGGTGACAGAGCTCAGTGGCAGGGTAATTAGCAACACAGTGGTCAGTCTGTGTTGTCAGATGTAAAAGCTGCTGTACTGTTTGGCCCTGCAGCTACACAGACGCCGCGGTGCCACGGGTCATCATGGCTGCCACGGTCATTAAGTGGTTGACATCACAAGCTTATTGTTCGTGTGTATGTGTGTGTTTGTGTGTGTACCTTTGTGTCTCTGCATCATAGATCACATGCTCAAGTCAGTATTATGTCATTCAAAGGATTCAAAGTATTATGCCATTTTGGCCAGATGAAGTTTGTTCTGATACTTCTTGCCTCTTTCCCCAAGTCTTTGATTTTTATTCCGTTCATTTTGAGCATAATGTACGTTGCACAACAAAAAGAGACTGAAACTAATGATTACTTCAATACTGAGTAATCTGATGATTCATCTCTTAATAAATCGATGAATCAATGAGTTTTGTCTATAAAATATCATGAAAATAATTTAAAATGCCCATCACAAGTTTCCCTAGAGCCGAAAGCAACATATTCAAAATGCAGTCCAAAGATTCATCTTACTATCACATCACTTTTAATAAAGCTCTTTTTTGTCTGCACTGACTATTTGATGAATCGATTAATCTTTCAATTCTAAATGATGTAGATATGATACAGTCAAATAATCTTCAAGCTCTGCTAACCTGCCAGGCATGCTTTATGTAGGACTGTAGCCTACGTTGGCACAGTGGAAGTTTGAGATAAATGCTAATGCCAGCATGCTAACATTCTCCCACCACAAAGTAAACATGTTGATATTATGCAGGTATTATGCTAACTATGTTCTTTGCATGTTAGCATGCTAACATTTGCTAATTAGGACCAAACACAAAGTACAGCTGAGGCTGATGGGACAATTAATATTAATTTGTTGACCTTAAGATGGTGACGAAATGTTAAGGAATCAACAAAGTTATTACAAGTCATCCTCTGGGGGACCATGAATGTCTGTATCAAATTTCATGGCAATACATCCAATAGTTGTTGAGACATTTCAGATGTTAAACTCTGACAAAACTGAAGTTATTGTACATGGCCCCAAACAACACAGAAACAGGTTATCTAAAGATATAGTTGCTCTTGATGGTATTGCCCTGGCCATCCTTAAACTCCCACATGAAACAAATTTCACCTACGCAAAAATAAGGCACATCCTGTCTCAAAATGTTGCAGAAAAACTGGTCCATGTTACTTCAAGGCTGGATTATTGCAATTCCTTATTATCAGGCTGGACGAAAAAGTCCCTTAAGCCTCTCCAGTTGATCCAGAATGCTGCAGCAGGTGTACTGACAAGAACTAGGAAAAGAGATCATATTTCTCTAATATTAGCTTCTACGCACTGCCTTCCTGTAAAATCCAGAATATAATTTATAATTCTTCTACTCACCTACAAAGCTCTTAATGTTCAGCCACCATCTTATCTTAAAGAGTTCATTATACCTTATTACCCAACTAAAACACTGTGCTCTCAGAATTAAGGGTTGCTTGTGGTTCCTAGAGTTTACAAAAGTAGAACGGGAGTCAGAGCCTTCAGCTATCAAGCTCCTCTCCTGTGGAATCAGATCCCAGTTTGGGTTCGGGAGGCAGACACCATCTCCACATTTAAGAGTAGGCTTAAGACTTTCCTCTTCAATAAAGCTTATAGTTAGGGCTGGCTCAGGTGAGTATTTAACCATCCCTTAGCTATGCTGCTATAGGCCTAGACTGCTGGGAGACTTCGCATGATGCACTGCTCTCCCTCTCCATCTGTATGCATTCTTATCCCATAAATGTATGTTACTAACTCGACATGTTCTCTTTTGTACTTTCTCCTCTTTCTCCTCTCTCCTTCTGTCGCTTTCAGCAGGTACTTCTGCCTCCAGAGCTGTAGAGTCTGGATCTATGATTGCAGACCACCTACGCTGCTACAATTATTATTATTAGTCTTAGTACTTATTAGTTTTAGTAATTATTAGTCTGTAATTATCACTATTATTCGTATCACTATCATTCTTCTTCTTCTTATTTTATTAATTTTGTTTGGATTTTGCATTGTGCTCCCTCCCCCCCTTCTCGCTCTCTCTCTCTCTCGCTCTCTCTCTCTCTCTCCCTCTCTCACTCTCCCACAGATGGCCGCCCACCCTTTAATCTAGTTCTGCCCGAAGTTTCTGACTCTGAAAGGAAGTTTTTCCTAGCCATTATAGCTAAGTGCTTGTTCTTGGTGGGATTTGTTGGGTCTCTGTCAATAATATAATAAGGAGTACGATCTAGACCTGCTCTATAGGAAAAGTGCAATGAGATAACTTCTGTTAATGAATTGAAAATTTTATTTCAGTCTGAACCAAAGTGGACTGGCCATTGCCATTCCTAGAGCCATGCTGTTAGCACAGCTAAACAAAAATCACTTTCAAGATTTAAAATATCTTTATGGTCTCAGGGGCAATTATTGTTGAGCACTGAACTTTTAATGTCCATGCATGAGTGAAGTGACAGTGACACCAGTAATATTTTTCCCACGTTACATCCTGCTTGCCGTTTCCCCCTGTTACTGGGCTGGTTCAGCCAGTCGAGAGTCAGATTGGAGTTCTCACACTGCTCTGCCTTGGGTGTAATAGTGATCCATCCCGTTTCTTGACTCACGATCCAAATGAAGTCTTCTGTTATCCTGCCATTCACAACGTTGTTAAGGGACAGAAGGCGTGGCAGCAGGTAGAAGAGGGACAGCAGGTTATTTTGAGACTGATCTGCAGTGGCAGTTTGGTTGAGAGGCCTCGAGGCCAATAAAGATTCAGAATGTTCCTGACTTTACACCTCAGTTATATTTCAGCTAGTGGCTGGATGGTGACTGCTGAGCAAGGAACTGCTTCACTGGCACTGTACTATTGATGAATCTGTCCCCTGACATTTCCAGAAAAACTGTATAAAGCACAGGTCCTTTGATCCTCATGATGTTGGGATCATGTTGGACTGTGTGTTATTTCATCTTTATTTCATCTCAGTTTATCATCCTCTCTCTTGGTGCAGCTAATAAAGAATAAAAGACTTCTATGTGTTACCAACCATTACCACAGTCATATGTGTGTGTGTCTATTTGTGAATGTATGTGAACAAGTCTGGTCATGTGATAGGCTCAGTCTTGGCAGGCAGGGTTTACCTCTCCATTAAATTACTCTGCAGAATTTATTATTGCTGATTAATTTCCAAATAAAACAACAGTAGATAACACATGACTGCATACCATCCGTTAAATACCACCAGCCCAGTTAGAAATCAAAACTGATGTGTAAAATGAAAGCAATTGTTCAGTTCAAGTAACTTTACCCGTGCATAATGACTAATCTGCACAATTAAAACAGTGCTTTTGTTGCATGTCACCCAACCTGTCGCACTTTCTTATGCACTGTTGACTCATCTAACTGATTACAACCAAAGTCAAAGGCTGCGTTAAGGCTTGAAATTCTGGTTATGAAACTGTAATACTGGTTGTTGTTTACAATTGTTTAAGGTTGCGTTGTTGGTTTCACTCTGACTGTGCTCATTATAATTATACTTACAATTTATGTAGAAATAGAACAGTTGTCCAGATTTGACTTATCCAGATAGTCTCACACACTCATTATTCAAAACTGTATTAATAGAATATTAGGCTGCAGCAGCTCAGTACTATGATGTTTTTCTTGCAGGCAAATTGAAAGCTTACAGTTATTTTTACACGGATCAGTATTGAATCAATTTAAATGGACGTAAAAGTATTGGAACAGGACAATGCGTGCAGTGTGTATGGTGTTTGTCAGCTGAGAGGGAGTGAAAGGTGAAAGAGGTTTGGGGCGGGGGGTTTGACAACTCTAAGTTTTTAATATTTGACTCCATCAGTCGGGCTTAGGCAGTCACTAAGTCATGCTTTCTTTAAAATCAGCATTAGTCCAGGTGCGGCAGACGGCCATCTGGTGCCTATAGTATCCCACCTTCACTGGGCTTCACAGGGGCCACGAGGAGGACGTGCCTCTCTGGCAGCTAGGAGCTTTCAACTCTACTATTATTGTACGTAATATTTACATCTGTTAAAAATATCTCTTCCATAGAAAATGGCAATATTAATAATTTACAGTATTTCCATGTTAGGTAGGTAAAAAGCATTTTATAGCTGCTTACAATGGCTGCCATCCAATACTATGAGGTTTCAGGGTCAGAGCAATAATTTCCTGCTAGCTCTGCCTTAAAGAATTATTTGACATTTTGTGAAATACACGTATTCGCTATCTTGCCGAGCGATAGATGAGAATATTGATACCAATCTCACATTGGCACAGTAAGTATGAAGCTACTGTCAACCAGTCATCTTAGCTTAGCATAAACACGGGAACCAGCTAAACAATCTCATTAGACCAGTTGTTTTTTTTAAACATTTTTTATGTCCGCGATGAGACACCTTTACTCTGCGTCAGCTGCCATCTCCTTGAAGAATGAAAGCACTTCTTCAAGGTTTGCCATAGAACAGTGGGGCAGTTTCAAAGAAATTGGTGAAGCTTAATCACTGAATGCATGCACATGTAGTTTTGATGGACTTTTCTACATTGAAACCATTCTGGTTAAACTGGTCCTAGAGGGCCAACAGTAAGGTTGATGTTTGGAGTCGCACTGCAGTTTCTTTTACCCCAGCATATGAGAAATAAATCTCTGAAAACATAAACAAACAACCCGTGGGGTATCCTTATGATTATAATTTGTGTGTGACTGCACAGCCTCAATTGACATTTTCTCTCATTTTTCTCAACAATTCTATTTACACTCAGCTTGCTCTGGCATATATCAGGACAAGAGGTCACTAAACAAGTTCAGCCATCATAACAAATGATCCATAGGCAGACAGAGCGTGAGAGCAAGACAGTCATCACCAACTTGTTCGACAGGGCAGTAAAGCAAAGTCTGCACAAACAAATAGCCCATCTTTACTAACAAATACCTGCAGGGGTCTGTTGTGATGGGACAAAGTTAAAATGCATCAAAAAACATCATCCGATGGGGGGGTGGGGGGGGTGGGGTCAGCAGGAAGTGAAATGTCAGAGAAAAAAGAGTTGGACGAAGCGGGAGACTGAGAGAACTTTGAGACCACACAATGTCTGCTTTCTGTCTATGTCCTCACTATAGCCCATCTTAGACTGAAGAAGGACTCTATTGTGCAGAAGTCTAGTGAGGGCTTTCTGTATGGAGCTGCGGAGGGACAGTTAGTGGCATGACCATGCTGTGGAGCACCACAGGAAGACGTCTTATCAAGGTCACTCTTCTGACCTCAGTTTCCTGCTGACCAGAATCACCACTTGTGCGACAGAGCAGCTCGCAGGCTTGGATTCTGATTGCTGCTTTCCCCACCAAGACACTCGCACTTTAACTCACGTCCTAAACTTTTTCATTGCAATCCGCTTGACAAATCTCTCCTCTCTTCTGGTATTTTATACCTTCCATTCCCTCTCCTCCTCATAGAGCAGGATTTATGTCTCTTCTCTCTACCTCCTCTTATCTCTCCACACCTTGAATTCATCGATCATGAGCCAGGCAAGCCCACTCTCTCCCACACTGCTGAAGTCTATGATGCTTCCTGTGTCTGCGATATTTGGGAAAGACAGAGGTTACATTACTTCCCCGTGCTTTCAGCGTCAGTCACCTGGGCTGCATTCAGCCAAGACTGATGGAGCAAATATGAGGGCAAAATTATCAGCCATTTAAAGCCCAAAGCCAGTTTTTTAGAAGGTCACTTGCTGGCTACTCTGGGTAAAAAGGCAAATGAGCATTTTGAAAACCATCTGCTTTTTTACTAAAAACACAGCATATTCTCTTCCTGGTTTCTGGGTTCAGGCAAGTCCTTCAGAGGAGATTCTGGTTTATTGACTGTAACCTTCTGTGTCTATTGTATCAAGGTAAACTATGTGACAATGTTTGTGAGTATGAGAGTGTGAATATTTGTGTTTGGAAGTGAAAGTGTGTGTTTGACTTAGCTGGGCTGTTGGAGTTGATGCCTTTCCTTGTTTGACTATAAACACACATTGGCCCATGTGGTTGTAAATGGACTCCTCAGCAGCAAAGTCTTGAAGTTATGTATAGAGTTTGTCACCATGTGTGGCTTTGGCATCTTCCACGGGCTTTGTTTGGAAAGTCTTCTTTGTGCTATTTATTGTAACCATTTTCAAACTTTTTCCAGTTATAGATGATAAAGTTTACTCTTCTTATATCTTTGTAAACAAAAACAAATACGAGGCTCTTTCCCATTGTCCCCAGCAATTGCCTTTTCCAAGCGGACCTCATGAGCCAGTCTTTTTTTAGACAAAGAGGGGGAAACTGCTATTTTATGGGAGTGCTGAAACATGAGGCTCTGCAAGAAATAGAAAAACCATTAATTGTCTCCAGAGAAGCTAATGTTTTTTCCGTTCTCTTTACTGTGGGGTTTTTCTCTGTTTTTCCAAGGCAGAGTGTGGAGACGTCACGTTGGCAAGATGCTGCAGACTCTGCATGGGCCCTGGGTCCTGTCACTGACTGAGCCAAATCTGGGTGAACTGGGACACGACACGACACAGGCTCAGGCAGGTCTGTGCTCATATGCAGGTACAGCGAATTCACAGAAAGAATAGATGGCAAAGAATAGCACTACACTACAGAGATGGCAGTTGTTTATTCAAGCTTAAAAAATCTGAAAGAGACAGCAGAGAATGACTCATGGCTTATGGAAATGCTAGTTTTCTAGCAGTTTCATTATTATTATTAATAATATACATATACTTATTGTTGATTTTCTGCAGTGAAGAAAACCAAATTGATGCAGAAACTATGCTGATTTTGCAGAAAGTCATTTTCATTGTTTTCTGCACTGGTTTTCTGCCCTTTCCTTGTAATTACTGGCAAACATGTTGATAAAAAAAATGACCATGTAGGAACATTTACAAAATGGAGCCTATACTGATACTGTTTTGTGCTTGGCAACCAATTAATTACATAATGAGGCAGTTTTATTTATACTACATGATTGTGGGTTTACTTGTAAAGCTGAGTGTTGTGCTGAACCGAGGAAGAAGGGTCTGACCTAAGAGGCCCCGTTTGGTCATGAGAACCAAAGCAAAGTCCTCTGGGATATTTCGCCTGTGTCATCTTGTCTGTTATGATTCCCATGAACCTCACGGTCCGGTTTATAGCAGCAGAAGAAAGCAGCTGTGTGGTTTCTAAATAAAGCTTGTCTGATGATTCCCTGATTCCCCTTGGTCAAATCTTATCACAACACAGAGAATAGTTTGGTGTAATAAATAGATATACATTGTATATTACACAGTATAAAAGTAAATGTATAGTGATAGGGACTTCAGAAATGATAGATTTTAAATTGTATTATTTTTGAAAGGTCATAATCAACCAGAATAACTTTCAATACTTTCATTTCAGTACTTCAGTACTACTAATGCAGGAGTTGGTAGAAGTCTGTACTTGATCAGAATAGAAACAGCAGTGAATTAATGACTTTGGAAATTATTTTTTTAATTCTGGCCAGGTTATTGTGGGGGAGTTTTACCCAGCCTTTTCATAGCCAAAAAAGAAAGAAAGAAAATTAAAAGATTAATCACATTCATTCTTTGCCAGACCGCAGGCCCACACACTTCACTTCCTGTCCCACTCTTTGCTTGTTGATAGGTGAATAGGAATAGCCTTCATATGTGCATGTCCAAGCAGCCATGCGAGGAGTCCCTCTTCAGTGAAGGCAACATTAAGTGATAAGATTCTCTCTATCTGCGATGGAGCATTTTGTCTATCTGTGCAGCATACAGGCTTTTAATCATTGTCTGGTTTTGTGACAGATATGGAAGCCAAACACTGCTGAGCATCTGTCCAACACATAACTTAACGGTTTTAAACTCCACACAGCTTCATAGACATTGTCTTTGATAAAGCCTCTCCTAAACATCATTACACAATTACATAAATGTTCCCTAACGGACACAACTGATTTTTGATGTTTAACTTTCTCTGCAACATGGAACCCTGAGGTTCTGAGTTACACAAGCCACTTGGTGAATCATTCCACTGGAATTCATCCAGAACTAAAAGTAAATCACTTATATTCATTTTGTCATCTGTCGGCCGATATATATGAATAACTAGGTGACATGATTTAACTGCAGGATAACGTTTCAGCCATGGTTTTCCCCACCCACTCCAGACGTTTCCTTCTCTTGAACAGAAACCTGCTTTCTCTGGAAGCATGATGTCAAGTTACTTCCAGCAAAATGTCACAATGACCACGTGATGTCGTTTACCTCTAATTTCCCAATTAAAGTGTTTTCTAATGTGTGAAGTCGCAGAGCTACACCATCAGAGAGAGCAGATGTTGGAGAAACAAAAACAGCGGCTCCCTTCTTCTTAATACAATGAAAAGAAAATCACATGGTCTGGTAACAAAGTCTTTGTTGTCATTCATCCACTCTGTTCACACTACATTGAAAAATGTATTAGAATAACTGCTCTCAGAGGCACAGACAACTGCAAGAACATTCATACCCTCTTAGATTACATCTGAAACTGTCAAGTAAGATAAATGTAAGGTCTTCAATGCAGCAATCTGGAATATGGCTCTAATTAGAGCTTGTTTCTATCAACACACAAGAATCACAGAGATGAGGAGTTTGCCAAGCTTAAACACATGGCCCATCTTCTCCTCCTGTTTACTATTTAATTAACAGGAGATTTGTTGTGTGTCCACTACATCACACTGGGCCACCCTGTAAGCGTGCAATGCTTCAGCAGATCTGCTCGAGATCATCTTGTGTGCCAAAGTCATGAATACTGTTTATGGCAACTGGTAGTAAGAGAGTCTCATTTGCTATAAGCAGACTGTGGGTGGCAGCCATCATTTATCCTTCATCGTTTGAAAGGTAAGTCATTTTAAAAGTATCCCTGTATTGGTGAACAGACTGTTACTGAGCAATCCTCCTGGAGCTTCCTTACCTCTATGCCTACTTAAAAGTGTTCCCCTTAAGGTCGTTTGAGATCAATTGACAAAGAAAAGGTGAGAGGCGCAGACTTATTGCCATTATTTACACAATAATAGCTTGCTTTTGAACAGGTACATTTGCATTTTAAATATCAGGCATTTAGGTGGACCTGATAAATGAGGACTGATGTTTGTCGGGTAGAAAGTCAAATGTTGGTCAGAGAACTGTGGACAAGTCGCCGAAGTCTACTTGTTTAATTTGCAACACAGCAGATTATCCTGTTTGGAGGTACCATGAATCAGCGATATAATATTTGGGTTTAGGTTGTTCAGCCTACTTCATTATATCAAGGCCAGATGTGATTCCATGCTGTTAAGTTTGTTGAAGGAGATATCAGAATTTATTGATCAAAGAGCATTTTGTCAGTGTTTACTCATTTAAGGGAGCAGTGTGTAGGATTTATCTAGCAGTGAAATTGCAATTTGCAACCATTTGAATACCGCTCACCTCACCCTCCCCTTCAAAGTGTATAGGAGAAGCTACGGTGGCCACAAAAGTCGCAAAAAAACGTGAATGGCCCTATCTAGAGCCAATGTTTGGTTTGTCTGTTCAGGGCTACTGTAGAAACATGGCGGTGTAACATGAGGAACCCAGTGGAGGGGGACCCGCTCCCTATACAGATAAAATCTGCTTATTCTAATTCTTATTTTCAGGTGATTAAACAATAATGAAAACATACTTGTAAATATATATGATATATACTATAAATATTATACTCAATTTCTGCCAATAGATCCTCGAAAAATGTTAGACATTGGTCCTTTAATGTTCTTCTCCAGCCGATTTTTTCTAAAGATTTTAAGGTTCAACAAGTCACTTGTGCATATCAGTGTTAAAGTGATCTGTCATTAGTATGCTTGCTTGTTAGCACCTTTTGAATTTTTCCTCTGAGCATCCCCATCACTGACCCAAGTTTTCCTTGCTAGACTCAGTAAACACAATGGACATATATATTGTCTATCTGAACCAAAAAACAGGCTTCAACAAGTTGATGCCAGCAGTCACTTAAACATTGCGTCTCGCAAATGCACATTTTTGTCTGTTAGAGCTGTATATGCTTCAGTCAACTTGGGTTGATTGTTCATTATAATGTGCATAAGTGTAACTTTAGTTTACAGTAGTGAGGAATCAATTTCTGACCATTAATGATGCTTTACATCTACTACTCTTCATACTTTACATACATAGGAGACTATGTTCTGGAAACTGCTGTTGAGATCAGTTTGAGTAATGAATTGGATCCATTGCTTCCTCTCTCTTCTCCTCTTATCCCCTTTCCCTGAATGATTCTCAGTCAGCTGGGGAAGGTGAAGTGTTAAGGTACTTAAACCAGTGTGTGCTAAAAAGGAAAATCAGCACTAGAGCCAGAAAAAAATCTCAGGAAAAAGTGAACACACAGATTATTGTTTCCATTTCTCTTTACAAAGGTTTTTCTATTTTTCCATCATGGGTTGTCACATACTTCTACAAGCTTCCACAGTGGTGTGGACATTATAACTGTATCCTGATGAGAGTTCATTATATCCCGCCTGAGTGCTCAGCAGTTTGCCACAGTGACATTCCACCAGTAGAACTAGATAAACAGGCTAAGACAAACGGCACCATCTCTCTTCTGTAACCGCTCGTACCCTTGATATCAGACATGATTGGTGAGGCTCGCTGCAGCAGGGAGCATGGGAAATCTCCTTTGGTAAAATGCTTTATCTTTATAATGTCTGGTGCTATTTCTCCTCTGAAATGATAAAGTGAATATGTAAAGACAAAGGCACAGTGATCATTAGCTTATCTTTGGCGCATATGCAGCGCCTTTGTATCAGTGTTTGTTTTTTTACTTTCCTCAGTGGGCACAGAACTAATAGTACCATTAACCAATGTGTGTGGATGAGTTGGTACCACCTGTGAGGCTAGAAGACAATAAGAGCAGAGACCGAGTTAAATGAGGCAAGGGGCTGTTAGTGAGACGCCATGGTTCATAAAGCAAAGGGTAGAGTAAACTTCTGCTCCATCTGCAACCAGCTGCTTCGCCTCTCTTCACCTCTTTCTGCATGGACACATGGGGAATTACCTCATGTACGCAGCGTTCTGTGTTGATTCAGCCTCTGTTTCTGGCCTGTAAATAGCTTTGTTGCCCTGTTTAAAGCCTCTCCAAAGGATTCAGGTTTTTGTTGAATAAGAACAGGATTTTTGGAGAACAAGTCCCTCAGTATCTTACGACTGTGCTCTGAAATGTGTTCTAAAATGGACTTTGCAAACTCAATGTCCTTATTAGTCCTGGAAGAAATACAAGTCTGCACATCTGAGATGTTATCATGTTTTCAATTTATCTTTATTATTATACACCAATTACACTAAACCCTGCATCTGCAAACTCCATCATGCACTGCCAGAGTATTACATTTCTAATGAAAACAAATGAACCTACAATAATTTGCTTTACTGCAGAGACAGTAAAAGCCTCCTAATCCGGCAGCGAGGAGTCACTGACTGTAATGAAACTCAGATGACTATGGCGGAAGAGTCATTCAAAAAAAAAAAAAATGTTCAAAATTATATCAAGCAACCACATATCCTGTGTCAAATGCAAGACATGAATGATATAAATAAGAGTATGTAGAGTTTAAATTATGAGAACATCTTTATTTCCATTAGTAACAACATACAAAAAGTGAAAAAAAGTCTGTATTTAAAAAATCAGGATTGTCCAGTCTATACATGGCTTTATATGTCAAGTCAGACATAACCGATGATATCTTTGCAGATTATGGGTTGACGGCTGCCAGATTTCATGAGGGCTGAAAAGTGGTGAAAATCAGTGTCCTGCTCATTAATGCCTGAGTGCGACTGGTGGAAAAAAGGGACTTTTGGCTGCGATGCCACGACAGGACAGGACAGGCGTTTTGGAGCATTTGCAGCTCTGTTAACATGAGCAGAGTGTGTGGATCTCACCCTCACTCTGTCCTCCACACTCTTAGAAAACCCAGCCAGTTTCCTCCTCATGTTGACAAAGAAACCTCTTCCCAGTCCACGTCTTGAATTTGGCTTCAGCTCAGTGGGCTCAGGAAATTCTGGCAAGTCCATCCAGTTCTGTATGAGGTCTGCGAAGCTGTTGTCGCCCAGAACTAGAGGCTGGCGGTTGCGTCCTCTGGTCAATAAGGAGTTTGTCCAGTCCTCTGGGTCGCTGACCTCAAACGATGTCCACCTCTCCAGACAGGCGTCAGAGGTGGATTTGGGTCGAATACGTCCACTTGGTGCTCTGTTTGTGCGGAGGCAGGCTGAGGATGACACCCGCACATTCCTCGTCCTCCTGAGAACGACCCCTTCATCCTGCCATGATGCCTCAGAGTAGCCTGAATCAAACTCAAAACTCTTCTGGCTGCTGGGAGAACCCAGGCCCAGTCTGAAGCTCAGGCCTAACCGGCTGCTCGAGTCCTCCTCCTCCTCCATAGGACTCGCCAGGCAGCAGGCGGAGTCGTAGGTGCTGGCCGTGCTGGCGTCAGACATCCGCAGGCGTGCGCGCTGTTCTCGTTGCAGTGCTCGCTGCTGACAAGCACGTGCCACCGCAGAGTGGTGCACCAAAGCTGGGAGTTGGGTGCTGATGGAAGCCAGGGGGCGTCTGGCTGCAGGGCAGGTTTTCCTTAGCTGTTTCAGGTCTTGCAGTGACCTCATCATATACTGCATCTGCTCCCGTAAGCAGTCGCCTGAGTCACGTAGGCAGAGCTGAGGAGACAAAAAAGAAAGGGTCAGACAGAAGTAGTCAGTAAATCAAATCAGTAGACTGAACAAGAATAGCCTTTCTGATGAACTGTTGCAGAATTGCTGTACAGATAACAAGGGTTGAGTACTTCCACAGTGATTGCTTCGTGGGCACGCTCAGGTTTGCGAGTTTCAACCTATTAAAGAACACCCTTTCTCTTATTGAAATCATGAAGGCCAGCCGACCTGCTGAGTATCACAGTGATCAATGAATACACTTCTTCAATAGACAAACACAAAGCAAATCTATCTGTCCTTTAAGTACTCAACCACACCAACAACATAAGTGAACGCCCTAATGACTCGGGCATGATGATTCAACTGAAAACACAGACAGATGTTATTACAGAGTGAGCTGTACTAATGTCTAACCCCAACTATTTGTCTACATACTAAGACAACTTCAGGGGCAAAGTAAAAACATCTGCGCTGTATCAAGGAGTAACTGGGCTCTTGTGGGTCTTGATTTAGCTACAGGGGTCCTGCCTCTTTAAGGGTGCTGCATGCCTGCCTATGAAATTCACCAGTGACACACTAAGGAATATAAGACTCCTGTTTCCTCTGTGACTCACTGTGCTGATTGGCCAGAATCAGCCAGTGAGCAGCGGTGGCTCACTCTCAAACTCAAACAGGGCATGAGAGATCATGTGACAGTTTGTGTGTGTGAAAGCTTAAGAGACGTATCGCAAAGGAAGAAAGATGAGTTTCGATATTCTTTGCAAACACAATCTAGTCTAGAAACTGTATGGGTTCATAACATAAACAAGTACTGCTTTCCTATGTGAGTTTGTTTAATTAAAAACCTAATACCAGATTTGAGAACAACGCTGCAAAAGACCTCCAGCATGGTGAGATGCTGCCATTAAAAATAAGAGACTGAGCTGACAGAGATGGGAGATATGTCAGCAAAACCAGCAGAGGAGGAAACACAGGAAACAGGTTCATATGTGGCCATAGAGGTCACATCCAACACAACAGCACAGTTACACTGTCAATTAAAGCATTGGACCCTGCTGCAAGACCTCCTGCCCCCATTTGGTTTTTATCATAACTCTGCGAGATGTTGCAAGAACTTGAGAAAGTACCTGAGGCACATAGTCATGGAACAACAAAGCAGGAAATGCAATACATATAAGAAAAAGCACCAAAAATATATTTCATCATATGATGAAAATAAACTGCACTCCTACTCTTCAAAACTAGCAAATGTTCATAAACAGTCCCACATCTCCATAACTCAAAATAAATAATCAACTGTCATTATTCACTCCAACAATGCTGTTGAATTCACACTAGGTCTGTGTATATATGTATATATATATATATACTATATCTGAGCATCACTGGTGCAGCCGTTTGCAGCACTGGCAAACGAGGACCACCGGACAGATCTGCTATTTTAGTTTAGGCTTTTCATTTTCTTTGTAATGTCGCTCGAGATTAGCAGATAATTATAACCGCAGTTTAAAATAAAATAGTTTTGTTCAAGATGTTAGTTAAAATACAAAAAAACATATGGTACGTATAAAACAGAAAAAAAACTAACTCACCATCTCTGTTTCTCTCATCTGTAAAGCTCAGATCCTGCAAGAAAAATGATGGTGCAGTTTTAAACCAAGAACACACACATGGCCTAATCACTCTATAAGAAATCACATCAGTAAAAGCACGCGACGCTATGCTTACACTCACCTCTGATGTTGTAGCCTCCGTCCAAAGGAAATAAGAGGAAAAATGTCCCGCTTGGTAGAGAGGTGTTGCGGGCTACAATGTCACCGGTGGGGAGTCAGTCCTGACTCCGGCCGCTTGAACAGAGGCAGATGTGCGAAGTGAAACGTTCAGCGCTCTTCGCCTCCTTTTACAGCTCCGCGCTCTGAATGGGCCAATCAGAGCGCAGGAGGCTCACAGAACTCATTTGCAAAACCCACCTCTGCGGTGCAGCAAAACACAGCTGCAAGAGATGCATAGAAAAAAACTTTGAGAAATTAGACCTCAGGCCACCACAGGATTAAAACACCACCGGATCTTTTTTAGAATAGCTCAGCTGTTTGTCTCAATGAGGGGAGTAGCCTAATGACTTGCTGGTTGAATAGTTCCCTCCTCAATCTCAACTTGATACACTCAAGTGATATTGGAAATGAGCTCAGTATAATTGCAGGAGACCACCAGGAACAGTCTTGTGTTTTATATTTTTTTAAAAAGAATCTCACTTAACAAATCTTTGACTTCAAATTCATTTGATTTCCTGTATTCTGTTGAATTTGGGGGAAAGATTCCAGTTAAAGATCATTAAAGATCATGACATGAGTTCGATAATCATTTGGTCTACGAAATGGCAGAAAATGTTGTAGGCTAAACAATAGTACGGCTTCCCAAAGCCCAAGTTGATTTTCTCAAATAGTTTTTTGCTGACCAACAATTCAAAGATTTTCAGTTTGCCATCATAGAAAACCATCAGAAAAAAAATCACATTTGAGAACCCAGAATCAGTGAATTTCTCTCTTTTTTTCTGAAAAATACATCGATTTAGTGTTAATTGAATAATCGATTCGTTGACTAATTGTCTCCAGCTCTGTTATGATAGATTTGTGTGTGTAATTAAACCTTGTGAAAATGCAGGCAACATTTGTTTTTAATTTCCTAGCACTAATTTGAACATTGATTGTTCATTGATTGTGCCATTGCAAACAAATCCAAACTTTTGCACTCCTTTTTTGGGCTGCTTGTAATCCTATCAGATGAATAAAAGCGTGCCCTATGCGTGTCTCACTGTGAATCACTGAACCAGAGTTCAACAAAATGCCTAAATGTAAATGTGATCATCTGCGACCTAAGTGGGCAATGAGCCTGTAGCCCCGACAATTATTTGGCACTCAACCTTCCATTCACACTATTCAGTGAATGGATGTTTATGCAAATCTGATGGGCTGAGAGAAATGCATCTGTTCATTACTGTTGGGGGTAACTCCAGATCTGATGGCCTGCCGTTGAAGTGCAGATGTGTCTCCATATCCTCCAAGTCCAACATTAGCATACATGTATGTGTGGCATGTCCTAACTTGCTTACCCAACTTGACCCTAACAGGGACATTATGATAGTATGACTGACTTGATCCAATTTCAAGTCTCCCAGTCTTGGGTTTATCTATAAACCAATTCCTCTCTCTCACACTCTGCTCTCATTTGACTCTTTTAGGGGGATTTTAAGCACTTTAATAGAGAAAATAATGTCATCTAACCTTTCTCTATTGAACTCTCTGTCTAATGCTCATGTCTGTGCACATATGTTCATATAAAGCCTCAATATATAGTATAAGCTATAGAGTACAGACTAACGTTAGAGTATGAAAACAGTCATCTGACAGAGTGCAGGTTTGTGAGAACTCCAGGGATTCACTTATACAAACATTTTGTTTCTGGAAAAAAAAACAGAAAACTATGCACCATTAAGGATGGTGCCTCCGAAAGCCCTCCACTCGCAAATCCACCAGCCCATACACTCTACACTATGCATTAAGTTATTACACAGGGCTGCTAATGGAATTGTGATTATTTCAATTTTCTACACAGGGTGACCTTTATTCTGAGCATCTCTGCTTTTCCAAATGCCTAATGGATATAATTATTATATGAGTTGGTACTTCAACACAATCCATGCCCATTAAGGTCAGTGATGAGTACTTTACTCCCGTTCTTTAGAAAACTTGAATTTATAACCATGCTGATGTTTTGTTATCTTGACATTACAGTCATAAATATTGCAGTGGTGATGGTCATTAAGGCTGAGCACTCAGGTAACCAAGTGTGAGGCACAAAACACAGTCCTACATCGCTATTTAGGTTTAAGTCTTAGTATTTTGTTGTGTTCAGCTCCAAGTAGGTACTTAAAGGTCTAACATTGTCAGGATGTAGTTCTGAAGCACCAGATTTTCTGTTTTTATGTCACTGTCATTCACTGAGCCATGGCTCAACAAATTCATCTAGGCCAACATTTCAATATAAAATGTCTGCTTCAAAGATGTCTTAGTGAGATGTGTCAAACCTGTCAGTGTGCAGCAAACCCTTTGTAAGCTTTAAGAAATGTACCTTCCCTTTGGAAGCTTTACCAAATTGAACACAACAGAACATAAGAAAACATTTTCTTTTACTGTCGGGTACACAAAAACTGAAATGTTACACTTGTGGGGTTTTAAACCAGACGCTGTGTGCCTCTGAGAGGCTGGATGATGGAGTGGGGCCTGTAGAGTCTTTCAGGTGTAGAACTGCAGCGCCCTCTAGAGAGTTTACTGCTGAAGGGTTTAGAAAACTAGATTTAATCAAATCGAGTGGAGTTTTAATGTAAATGATGGTAGAACTGTTTTTATTCTTTGGCTTGATCTGCTGTGGTTTTTGTAGGTGTATTTATATTATTCCATTGTTTAAATATTCTATTTCATTTCTGATTTTTTATACAGTATATAGCTTGTATGTCCTTGACTATTGACTGTTGCTGTTCCTTATTATCAGTGTATTCCTGTCGCCTGTGTGTTAATGTCTGCCTGCAAGCAAAGTTAAATTATGTCTTGGTAACGCTGGGCATATCAGTAACACAGTTCCCAGTGACTCACAAGAGCACTGGGAGACAGATTCCAGTTGAAGAATACCAGTGGCAAGTTATATTGAACTGGCTGAAAAAGCACCGGTCATTAAAACCTTCTGAAAAATATGCAGAGTTTCTGAGCAACCTCACCGAAACCTCACGTCCATACTGAAGCAAGATAGCAGATTTTAAAGGCTGGCTGTCAGCTGGTTAGGTTTTACTGTAACATCGAAGCTGGTGCACCCATACAGGAGCTCATCGTGATCGTATTTTAAACACAAAAAAATAACTTAATGTCTTTTCTCCAGTTTAGAGGACAAGTCAGTGCACATGCACCTAAAACCTACTAGTGAGATTAGAAGACTAGATGTCACAAGTGAGCATGTCTTATATATCTCTACATAGATATGTATATTTACAGTATGTACAGTATAAATAAGCTTCTGTGAAGTATATTGATTCTGTATGGGCCATCTTTTTTGATTCACAGCCACAATTTCTGGTAAAAATGAAAACATTCACTCATTTCTATTGACCGCTAATCTTACACAGTTTTCTTTTACAGTAAATGCATACAGTAGTCCACTCTATGCCTACATTTACTTATTCACTCATCAGTCTTTCTCTGAGTTGGTGCTAGAGATTTCTTTTTCTCCAGGAGCATGTTGGCAGGTCCAAAGCTTTGTCCCCCCTGTCCAAGTCTCAGTCTTTTTTGGGGGCATTTTTGCCTTCATTCAAAAGGTAGAAAGTAACGAGGGAGAGAGTCGACACACAACAAAGGTGGCTTGAATCTGGCCAAGGGACGTATATGTGTCTTAACCACCAGGGCACCTAAACAACCACTCAGATATATTTGATGCCCTGGTGAGCACAACAGTCAAGAGATTTAAATGTACTTCTGTAATTTGGTATTCAAACACAGAAAAGAAAACTGATGAACTTTTGTTGCAAATTGTCATGTGTCTGCCTTTGTAGATAATTATGGATCGCTCTGGACTTTGAGAGGATCAGCATATTCCGTGTACGTTTAGCCGTGGTAACTGCATCTGGCTACGGTCATACGTGTGAACGAGGACATACATGAAACCACCGCAGTATAAACCTTCACTCCAGTAGGCCAGCAATGACATGTTACCTGATTTTGCTTTTATTTTTTTCCTATGAGTGATTTCATACTCAACAGAGTTGCATTTTTGTTACAGTCCAAGCTCCAATGACCATTTACATCGTTATTGTCCTCAGATCGAGTCCACAATGACACCCTTTCTGTAATCTGTCACACTGTTTAAATATATAGAAAGAATGTAATGCTGTAGTTTCCCTGTGGTATGTCTTTGCAGTTCGTTGTAGTTCACCACTCACTCGTCGCTTGTTTTTAATCTGTCTCAGTGGGAGTATTAGTAATGGGGGGGCATCTGGAGAAGATTGGCAGGATGCGTCTCGGGGAGGAACGGTGCACTGGGAGTCATTAAGCTAATACAAGCATCATGAATTAGCCCGCTTATCTGTGTGATATAGAGTACACCATGAACAGCCTCGCACCTACTTTATATGCTCCTGACATCCAGACATAAGACAAGTTGGAGCATTCTGTAACTGCATCTTTGTAAATACTTTTAATCTAGGAGTAAGTCTTGATGTCCACTCGTCCTGAGATAGATCTTGTGATTAATAACGCAAGGACAATAAATATTGGTCTCCATAATACACTGTCCATTGTCTGTCCTTGTCTTTTCTTAAGATGGTATTTTAGTCTCTTTATGTTATAGCCTGGAGGTGTCTGCGACCACTGAGGAGGGCATGGACTCCACTAACCGTCTCCCAAACGTATTGACAGCAATCTTTCACTCAACAAACTCCAGCTCAACTGCTGGTAAAAGGAAATATAACATTCAGTTCTGCATCCGGAAGATTAGTTGGTGAAGAAATTAGATCTCTTTACAGTAGAGTGTTTTGTCCTTGTCGTGGTGTTTCAAGTGAATTACTGATTAGGTACTCAAACCTAATAGACACAGTTTTTTAAGAGAAAAACCAAGCATACTTGAAGGCACAATTGAGCAGAATGAGACCGACCAAGAAAGTTTAAATCAGTGGGTACTATGATGTTTTAAAAAAAAATATATATATATATTTTCAGCAAACAATTGATGCCTTACATGACAAGGGTCCACTAGGTGGTGCTATCAGCCTGTATTAAAGACATGACTCCAGTAGGAAGTTGTGGTTAGTTTGACCTATTTGTGTGCTGTTTGCAGAATATTGTATAATTACTATACCAAATATGTAAGTACACATTTAAAAAAAAGGTCAGGAATTGAGCTACAGTTACAGCCACTACATTTTAGTGTTTACCACTATCCCTCATGTGTCACTCGTGGCCACAATGGCTGCTGTTCAGTTAAAGTTACATAGTCTCGCTTTGAAATCTAAAGCGAACATAAACTTGGTTTCTGTGCAGTTTCAGCGTTATGTTACTTTTTCACCTAAACTACCAGAGAATTGATTGCTTCAGGAGGAGCACACGACACTGTCCTTACTTTAGTCACTCCAACCCATATGCGATTGACATCTATGAGAATTACATTTTTTTCATAAGTTTGTTCCTTCCTTCCTGGTTGAGGATGTGAAACTGCCTTCTCACTGTCCAGCTTCCATGATGGAAACTGTCCACTGTCATACCATCCATATAGTTACTTTAACGGAGTAAAGCTGTCAACTAACTCCTCTTAAGCACAACAGTGCAATTTTGTGGAAAGTAATGATTATTCTAAACCCCAATGCTTCCACTGTATTTATGCAGTCTGACCGTCCTATATAAACAGTAGTAGTGTGTGAAGCCGTCAGTGCACTTCCACCACAAAAAAACTAAAACAATTCCAAAACATAAAAGTAACAAAATAGAGAGAAAAAACAAGGTGCAAGAGTCAGGTGATCTCTACTTTTATTTAAATTAAATCATATAGGACTTTTTTTTAAAGCATTTTAATATTTACCAAAAACACTAACTTTTTACTGAATTAGATTTTCGTCTCTCATTAATAATCACTATATATTCATAGGTGCTAGGCAGAAAATGGGAAGAAAAATATGGACGCACAGTAGGTCAAACAGTACTGAAAGCATATCTAGGAATTGGTTGTAAACAGAAGTCAAGGCACAAACATACTGCAACAGACATGGAAATGGTACTATAAAAGTGAGAGAATGTTAGGTACACACATACTTGAAATATCAGTTAGAATTTTGCCACCATTTCCCCGCTGCATGTGAAGCTTTTTATTTTTCTTCTTTTCAATATTTTAATATTTTTTATTTTCATTTTGTAGGAATGTTAAGATAATTTTTGCAGATTACAGTTCTAATATTTGCCACGTTGAGTCATGCAGAACAATATATGATTTGGCTATGAATGATGAACTTATGTAAACATTATATAAAAAAAAAAAGAAAAATCACTTTTCTTTATCAATCAATGTATGTCCATGCCTGTGCTTCATCTCTTAAAAAATAAGCTTTGTGTGATTAAAAGTTGAATAATTTGCACATCAGAATTTCTAAAAGTAAAATGAATGCATTTATATAAAAACATTTTCCTTTGCCTCCTCTAAAATTGAAAATTAAGAAGAAGAAAAAATGAACAAAAATACAATAATAAAATGTTGATTTTTGTGGTCATAGCCCAAAGAGTTAACAATACGAGTGACTGGATCAGCAATCGTTGGAATTCTGCAAGGCTCGTCAAGGTTTTCAGTCTCTTAGGTGTCTTTATAAAAAGCAGATCAAAGCAGAAATCGTGGTTGGCCAGTGCAGTCATGATGTGTGTATATTCCCCTATCTTTATGGTCACCGGAACTGTTCAAGTAATCTAATAAAAAGCACAAAACACACACACGAATCAGTCATTTCAAAACAGGCTTCATTTTGTGACTTGTTAAGAGAGCTGAATCACTTCGTGTCACTTCGCTCAACTCACCTTGACTCTTTCTCAGACATGTTTTTTAGAAGAGGCCACAGTCCTTCAGGTTGTTCTTGATGATGACGTCAGTGACGGCATCGAACACAAACTGCACGTTCTTGGTGTCGGTGGCGCAGGTGAAGTGGGTGTAGATTTCCTTGGTGTCCTTCTTCTTGTTCAGGTCCTCAAATTTGGTCTGGATGTAAGTCTGGGCCTCATCTTTCTTGTTAGGGCCTGAGGGACAGTGATGGAGTTAGGAGAACTTGTGAAAGAATCTGAGGGGATCAGAACGTTTCCCTTGATTCAAGGAACTGCTGAAACAAGTCTTAACGGATCAGAAACACGTGTCATTTTCTTCGTAATGTTGAATTCATCAGTTGTATTGTCGCTCTTGTATTCACATTACATTGGAGTCACACAGATAAGCATTTTGTTTCTCCGTTTCCCAGCGATGTTTGTAAAAGCCATGAGTTTGTTTAACACATAACGCTGTTCTTGAGGTATTTCCAGAACCCTCAAAGACCCTTCAGCCATCTGGATGAAAAAAAAAAAAAAGATTTCAGCCAGCTAGTTTCCTAATCCAAACAAAGACGGTAGCTCAAAATGACGTGCGTTTTCTTAATTTATACAATCAGTTATATTTGTCTATAATGATGTTAATTTTTATTATTTTACATTTTCATACAAAATAATGCTTTGACATTTTAGAAAAAGGGAAAAGGTAATTTATGGCAACTTGGATTAGGAAATACAGTTTTTAAATTGTGCAGCAAACACAATATCTTTTTAAAGAGATCTTTAAAGAATTTGGAAACACTTCCAGAACAGCAGTAAATCATTTTTCAGAATAACAGATGCTTATCTCTGTGACATGAATTTAATGGCAATACATAAGAGGCACAAACAGGGGCTAGACTTTTTTTTCTTTTTAGGATTCTGTTAGAGGAACAAAGAAGTACAACTTCAGTGGAGGTATCACACCCTATTGACAGAATATTTTACTTGCATTAAAAAGGTTTAAATTGAGACTGACTTTTGCATTGTTATCATTTAAGTGTTTTTTTTTAAAAACAAAACAACCCTGAAGCTTTTTTGTCAATCAGTTGGCCGTGTCCTGTGTTTGTACTGAGACGTTCAGACTGTACCAGTGTACTCAGGGAAGCAGATGGTCAGAGGGCTTTGGGCAATCTTCTCCTCGAACAGGTCCTTCTTGTTGAGGAACAGGATGATGGATGTCTCTGTGAACCACTTGTTGTTGCAGATGGAGTCAAACAGCTTCATGCTCTCATGCATGCGGTTCTGGGTGGGACGGGCACAAATGTGGAGATGAAGAGATTGTTCATGAGCACTATGTAGGGCACATAGAGGAAATTAGAGCACTGAAACCCTAACCACCCTCCCCCATTTAAATTATCCTGGGAGTTGGCTCTACTGTGAAATGCATGCAAAGCTATCTTTTTTTCAATGTATTCATTTATTGTAAATCTTGGGAGGGATATAAGCTTAACTCACCATCTCCTCATCCTCAGCCAGGACCAGGTCGTAAGCGCTCATGGCTACACAGAAAATGATAGCTGTGACTCCCTCGAAGCAGTGGATCCACTTCTTCCTTTCTGACCGCTGGCCTCCAACATCAAACATCCTGCACACACACACACACTGTAAACATGCTGTTTTTTGTTTTTTTTTATGAGAGAGCGGATGGGACTGAGCCCAGGAGAAACAACTGTTTTTCACACTGACAGACAAGCCAAGCAGCTTCAAGGTCTCCCTCTGGAAATGTGGGGGCGTCTCTCCCTCTCTATCCAGTGAATACATTTCTGCCTCTTCCTCTCTTCAGGGCAGGGTGTTTTCTCCACAGGCCTTGTCATTTTCCTGGCATTTGTTGGCATTTTAGTTTAGTGCAGTTGCTGTGGTAACAGGCAGCCTTTAGAACTTGAGGCATTGTCTGCTCCAGTAAAAACCTGCTCACTCTCTAGCTTCCATGATTGAAATTATCCATAACATCCATATAGTTACATTGTTATTATTATTCTTTATTCTAAACCCCATGCAGAGTACTCCCAATGTATTTATGTTTGAAAATGTAATCCTCCTATGTAACCGTACAGACATGTGTGAAGGCTTCAGTGTACTTCAGCAAATCCACCACATAAACTTAAACAATGCTGCCATAAAAACAGGCAGGTTGAGGCATGGCAGCAGACGGTTTTTCAACAAGATCCTATATTACTTATTCATGAAGATGGAGGGCAGCTAGATGGATGAGAGAGGACGCTCCTCTGGACTGAAGATTTTCTCCATCTAATATTGAGAGGGAGCTTTTCAGCTGGCAGCTAAAGGTAGAGCGTGACCATTTGTAGCTTCTCAGAGTCGTCATGACACTTCATCCTTCCTGCTAAGCAGTTTTCACTTGAATTTTGGTTCATTAGAGCAGAAGTTGGACGCTTGCGGACAGCCCAGCTTTAGGCTGAGTAAGCAGAGCTCATAACAGTGACACACTTTAGACTGTTTACCTCAACAGTGCGCTCGTCTCCAGCACTGCTTACATAAGCTAAGTATATCACAGTGGTACAGCCCTAATGAGGTGCTGTAGGGAAACATAAACTAGCTGGATTTGGTTTATGTCTTCCCAAAAGAAATACAATAAATCAAGAGATAAATATGAGACTTAAATATTACACACTGACCCGCAGCAGGCACAGAAGCACAAACACTTTTTCATTTCCACTGAGAAAGCAGCTAAAGTGTGACGGAAAGCATTTCTAAATCTTTGACATTTTACAAACAATTTCCTCAGTTGTTTCCAAAGCCTTTGTCGTGACTCATGTCTCCCTCAGCTATAAAGCATAATGTGTTTGTGTGTTGTTTGAGGGCTGACTACAATCTTCAGATTTCATTATCTCAATGAGGAATATACCATTATCGGAAGACAAACACAATGACAGAACATTTACATTGTAAAAGCAAGAAAACTTCTGAGAAGCATGGCAGAAAACTGTCATTCAAAGTAAAAACCTAAAGGGGTAATAATGAGTTTGCATTCCCGAATACATTTTTTCATTACTAATATGTGTAATCCTGCTGTGATAACCTTTCAGTTACTGAGATCCCACACATATGCATATTGTTTGTGTGGGGTAACAAAAAAAAGAACTGTTTTTCACTGAAGGGTTTCCCCTCTTCTTTTTCTGGCTGTGAGCAATATGTATGGAGTTCCCGCTGTAACAGGATCAAGTGGGACGAGCTGTTCGGGTTAAAGACGTCTTAGCTCAAATAGCTGAAATGAGACAGCAACAAAACACAAATTGGAAAACAATTTTTTTCATTTCTGTGAACTGTATTGAGCTTTCTAAAAAGGGGAAACATTGTGCGCTGGCAAACACACGTAACACTTTTAGTACAAACATAAATGTATGACTCATAAGTGCTTGGATTTTGGCCAAATCTTCAAATGCGGGTCATTATTGCCAAAACACAGTGAAATGCTGTGCTAACAACAGCTCATTTTTTTCATAAGCTTTTTGATTGCTTTCACATAAAGGATGAGTACTGTACTGTACATTAACAATGATGCATTGAGAAAGTCTTGGAGATCCAAAAATGGATTTCACTTGTTTTCAAATAACCTGTAATACTCTCTGATGCATTCATAAACATGACTATTGTGTAAATCCTTACATGCAAACTATTTCAGGCAACCGTCGGAACAGTTCAAAACTAAAAACATGTTGATACATTTCAGGTGGTGAGCATGAGCCTAATCAAATGATTGCCGAGTCCTGACGGCATCTCCCCCTCTCTGATTGGTTACTAGATAATGATCTAAAAAAAACAGCCGTTAAATATATGTCCTCTACTGTGTGAAGTAGCAGCGCTGCTGCTTTTTATTTCATGGAGGTTGATTAGCAGGGGCCGTGCTGTTAAATACTGCACTTGGTTGGGCCCAGCAAGTGAGTCAATTAGTACATTAAAATGAAATGCACCATAAGCTGCATAAGGTAAACTGATGTGGTGATTGCACATTTAACCGTTTTAACAGTGTTTCACAAAATTAGCTTGAGCAGTTGAGAAAAACTAGTAAAAAGAGGATCTTACTTGAAGTGAAGGTCCTTGAAAGTGAAATGTGTTTCCACAATGCCAGTGGTCTTCACTCGGGTCCGCAGCACATCTTGCTGTGTGGGGATGTAATCTGGCTTGGCTATCCTCTCCAGGTCATTTAGGTAACTGATGGAAACACGGACACAAACAATATCAAATCAAGAGCACTGTCCGGGAACCCCTCATAGAGAAAGGATGGTAAGCTGTCCTGTTAAGGCTAGGTGTATGGGAAGGTTGTTTCAGGTCTCATCTGTTCCTTCACACACCCATTAGAAGAAGTTCTTCATGCTGTCCCCTCTAACGGCACTGTGTTGTCTCAACACAGTCAGGTCACATTACATGAGTTTATGTGCTGTCCTGTGCCTCTGCTAATTCCAAGACACTCCGCACAGTTTCCCCTTAGTTAAAGATCACCTCAATTTTAAACATCATGAGTGATTATTTGATGTATTATTTACATTATAATTCAATGCATTTGTGTATAAGATTGGGAAACATTTTCTTCTGACATGCCGAATGCCTTAACAAAAGCTCCACTCATAATCTGTTCACTGGTAATCAGAGCAAACAGTACATTGTCCCTGAGAACCAACCGTGCTCATGAATGCAGAGATATATAAAGATGTACATCACATACTGCACTATCTCAGCCATGGGAAAACATTAACTGCAACAGCAACCTCAGTTACAAATGAATGTGACTTGTCACACGTAATGAAGATAAAATTGGCCTAAAATCTTCAGAAAGTCTTTACAAATAATACTCAAAGCTCCCTCTAAAACACCATTTGTAAGCTAAGTTCAGCAAAATAGGTGAAGCATGCTAAAGAATAGTTCTGGTAGCTGTAGTGTTTTCTGATTCAATCGTCTTCTCTTTGTCAACAACCACAAAATCACGTCGTATGGTCAGCGATGGAAACGCCAAATCCTGCCAAAGGACACCGAGATGCTTGTCTTTTCATATCCACGTGCACAAGAGACAGTGACCTTTGTTTAAATCTTCTGATAGACTATGATAAGAGACATCAAAAAGGGCAGCCAAGGCACAGCACTCAATTCATTGTTAGAATATTACTATCCAACTCCTATTTTTCTACTTTCTGTGTGTGTGAGTGAGTGAGCAGACATGGCCAAATAAAGCAATGCCAGAGCATGCTTCAGGCCTGATGAATGCTAAATTCAAGACCACGATCAACTTTTACACATATCCCGTTACTATGGGAGACACACAAAAGCATTTTCGGTCAATCTTTCAGCACAATATTCAACTGCATAAAAAAAAAAGACTGTTGTATAACAATGTGCTGGTGCTGGATGTAATCCCATACAAGCCACAGCCCGGGTGTAGATATTAGAGCCTCCGCATCACTACTTCATGCCACGTGTTTGACAGTTTAATCATAATCCTGCTCCCCACAGAGGTTTAGGCTGCTTTTGTAGTACACACATCAGATATTGTAACATTGCTTTATTTGGCCATTGGGTTTAAAAGCCTTGAAGATTAATTGAATTTGGTCGGCTTACACTCTAATAAGAAAAAGGTACTTAGCTGTAGTGTGACAGAGAATCGTCAACGGCAACATTTTACAAGGTTCAAAAAGAGATTTTAAAATCACCTCACCATGTTTATTTTTGTCACTGGAGTAAATAATTATCAGTGACCTAGTGCTGCGCCACAGTAGACTTGCACAAATATTGCTGCACACAGAACAATTACAGTGCAACGAGAGACCATTACGTTTCTATACAGACAGACGTGTGAGAAGGTCTTGTTTTCTGAAGTAATGGCAGCTGGATCCATTATTTTCAGAGTGTATATGTCCCTTTCCATCAAACCGGTGAGAGAAGAGAGAGGTCTCTATTAATGTGGGCTGTGCCATCTCTCTCTCTCTCTGTCTCTCTCGTCCCCATCCTTTCTCTGGCTCTCAGCAGGTGCTCAGACATGGATTATGGTCTAGTGCCAGACTCATTTAGTCCTCTCTTATAGCAACCGACTCTCTCAGCACTCCACAAAGCCATGATGAAACATCCTACAATGTCCACTCTCCCCCGGCTAACTAAATGTGAGGCCGTGTTAGCAGTATGCTTCCAAGTCCCCTCAGCTTTAACAAGAGCAGTGAAGCAGAGATGGAGAAGTTTTGATTATGCTGGCCAACACAAACAGAGAACAACATCACTCCCCATGGAAGTTATATACTGCCGTGACTCCAAAGCAATCATTTGTGAAACACTTAACACTCCCCTGACAGCTCGCAGCAGAATCTGGAGGTGTCATAGTATTATCAAAGGCCTTGTGTATTAAACAGAAATCAGTGCAGGTAATTCCTACTGCAGCTTGCAGGCAGCTGGTGGTGAACAAGGCCAAGGCTCTCTGTTTTCCCTGGATTTCCATTTCAGAGCAGCAGTGCATCCCCGAGGGTCAGAGCGATAACCACCTCTCACCTCTTACCAGCAGCCTCTCACAACTACCTCATGCGCTCCCTGTTTTATACGGGAACATTATAACAATGTGGCCAACTAATGGCGCACTCAGAGTTGAAGGTAAATGAGGTAACTAAGACCTGAAGAGATAAGCCAAGGTTGATGTGCTGTTGCAGATTAGCAGCGTGACTGGTCTTAAAAGTGAAAGCCGCTGCTTAAACAAAACAGTAATGTCTTCACTATTAATAACTGTAGCTGCTCTCTAACGGGGACTTCTCCACAGCCAGTGCTGTGATGCAGAGAAATGTAGTATGGTGATATATAAAGTCCGGAACAGAGAAAACTTTTAAAACTATGTAAGAGTATGGTGTTGGTGTAATAAATATAGAGAAAAGGGGGACGAAAAGTAGCAGTGACAAACAAGGGTATTTGGTCAACTTATCACTTTAGAGCAAGTTGTAGTTATATTAAAGATTATCCAAAACTCTAAATGCAGGGTGAAGGATACTATTTTGTACAGAAACTTCTCACACCTTCTGCTCTACCCCGCAAACTATTATATAAACAGTATCACAGCAGCAATCAGATTACTCTTGCACAAGAAAATTCTATATCAAATAAACTGCATATTACTGAGAGAAGCTGGGATACGGCAGCTCTATCAATATAGCATCATTATTTCTGATATGTGATTATCAGAGAGTTTTGGAGACACTGAAAGTTTAATATTTTTTATTTGTCTCACCGCATCTCTGCGACACATGTACTCTGGCCACCAAGGTTTTTTGTACATAATAGTGCACATTGTATTTTGAAACACAATGATCCACATAATAGCCTTGATGTTATATTAAAGCACTCACTAGGCCGCAGAGTCATTGAGCTGGTACTCTCGGGCCCGTGTGAAGCAGCTCTGGACGCCTCCGTCAGCCCACAGTCGTTGGATGATGTTGGACAGGTCTTCTGGCAGGATGCCCTGCTCCTCTGCTGCTGCTGACAGGGCAAACAGTTGGCGGGCATCATCCTGACAAGAAAAGACACACACCATTAGACAGAGTAGGTCTCTTATAAAAAGAAATTAAGTTTATTAACCATCATTATTTTTCTTCACCAGACAAAGCTAATAAGGGCTTTAGTTAGGACTTTCTTTCCACCTGTCTCTTGCAAGGCCCAGTAATGGTAGCCCTGAATGCTTTTTATTACTACACAGTGTAGGATACTGAGAGTTCAGAATTGTGGGAAAAGACTGAAAAATATAATTAAACACTTCATTGATAGGGAATACATTTTTAATTTAAAATGTAATTTTTTTTTCAACATATTGTTAAATTCCAGGTGCAACGTTTTTTTTGCTTTTGCTGTGTACCACGTGTATAGTCTTGTTCTCATCCTTGAGCTTCATGGCGAACTGTGACAGAAGCTTTCGTGGAATGTAACCAGCGGTAAACCAGGAAAAAACAACAAAACCAGAGCAGAGATTCATCAGGCTGGTCATTTTCTGCATTAACTTGCCTGGCAAATAAGTCGGATATGGTGAGTGGTCGTCAGCCACGTGCATGTGGTAATTGCTGCTTTTAAAACAACTATCTCAATGTGCTTTACTTAGAAATTGCAGATAAGAGCTATGACCACATGTTATGTAACTTGATGTTCCTGCAGCCCTCTGCACTCCATACAAGTCCGTTATGACTTATGTTATGTCTGACGCTAAGGCGATGTGCAATCTGATTGGTCGAGGAAGCATATGGGAGAAGTGAAGAAACCGAGAAGAAAACTAAAGAGTGAGGAATAGCATGTCCAGAAATTATGTATCCATCACTGGCCTAATTGGCCCCGGGCGATCAGACAGTCTACCATCAAACTTTGTACTCTACACTTTACGCTGTTTGAAGCCATCTATTAAGTTGCAGTGGTCTGGAAAAACAGTTGCATCAAATGGTAGACAGTAAATTAATATTTACAGTATTTACTTGCCTTTACTTACCCAGAGATACCTGTAATACGTGAGCAGGGGGGCGGTCACCTAAATTCTATAGCTGAACTTAGTTTTTCCTCTCTCAGACTCTTGGTGCGAAACTAACCATTTTTTAACCGTTGTTTCTGGTGCTCAATGTCTTGCTCAACAGTTCAAATATTTCTGTTGATGGCTACAACTAAACCTGGGACATTGTGGTTGGGAAAAAGTTTCGTTAACCACAAGGACTGTTGTCTTCTTGTATCCATTTTAGGGGGACTGTTATGCACACACCTGCGCAATAACACGCATCCTTTTTCAGTGTTTCAGCAGCGACATAGCCATCTGAATAGGAGCTGGGACATCAAGCAGATTGACTATTGATGTTGGTAGCAGCAACAGTCTGGATTTATGTGTAAACAATCGAAGGTAGAGCTGCAGCTATAAGCACTAGAACCTATAGAAGGGCTTCGTCCACAGCTTACATCATCTTCATCGCACCATTCTGACCCTTTGTGTTTGACACTTGGACATAAGCTTACATACTACAGCATACATTTTGATGTTAGCTATTGAGAGCAGACTGTCATGTATTAGTGAACCGTTGTCTGGCCCTCCACTCCATCTTAGCTGTAGGTCACAGTAAGTTAGCAGCCCTTTATTGTGTGTACCACGTGGTAGTAGTTAAAATCCTGTGATATAGCACAAGCTGTTTTAAATGGATGTCAGAAGAACATAATGCAGAATACTATGGCTTTCTGATGCCTACGCTCTCCTTGACCATCCCAAAAAATAGGCCTTCAGTTAACCTGAAGGGCGACAGCTACGTTACATTCACACTACCATTAAGTTGTTGGCTTGTTGAAGCTGGAGTTCCCAATTTTGGTCTAATGCACAAACAAAAATCTCTATTCAAGTTAACATCCCACAGACAGATACAATAACCTACACGCTTTAAAGCTAATTTCGTAAGGTACAGCCAAAGAGTCTAGAAAAGTGAAGAGGCTCAATTAAACTCATTAAGAATTTAAAATAGTCTTGTGATACGGTCATGAAAATGTGACCCTTCACGGAAACCAGTGACACAAGTCAGCAGCACAACTTTTGAGCAAAATGAGAAAGAAGCGTTTTTTTTCCAAAATCGGTGATTTTCACTTTTTTGCACAATCTGTTAGTTGTGATCACGAAGAAGCCTCTCCGTGTTTGAGATAGCAGTATTGGTATATTTAAAAGCGTACATTTTAGTTTTGCAATCGGCTTGTTTTTCAGACAGTCTAGCATATAGTAGGGGGGTGTCACTGTCTGTGTGTATTTCCATACTGGACAAGGCAGCTTTTGTTTCTCTGTTATTGCCCCGGCCTCCGGAAACATGGCTACTTATTATGCTGCGCTCTGGCCGGGATCTGCAAGAATACTTTTCTATTTCTTATGGGGTGAGTTTCCATAAACATCAAAGTTTGTCGTGTTGTGTTCATTCTAAGAACACGTACACGTTATCTCATGTTTAGACCATGTTTAGACCCTCCCATACCTGCCTATTGTTACTAGCTAGCTCAGGACTGTCGTTTTAATTGTAATCGTTAGCATCGTATCACTTGCCAAAAACCCCCATTACTATAATGGGCTTTTAGATGGTAATGTTAGCATCTGCTATTAATTTGAACAATGCTTCAATTGCTTGGTTGATTGCTTGAATTGTGTGAATGACTTAGCCCACATAAACCTGCCTGTTAGCATTCTTGAATTGAATGTGATGCTAATAATCCTTTATTATGCGGTCCGCGTCTGTCGTTTCTATGCAACCATGCAGCTTTACAGGGGGGAGCTTTACAGGGGGTATGGCTTATCTGAAGGAGATGTAAACGAGCCCTATTGTAACTGCATGCAGGTGAGAACTGCACAATCTTTAGAGGCCATTTTCTCCCTTTTGAGCTTTTTTGAGTGCCTACCTTCAAATGGCACTTCAAACTTCTCCAAATAGAATCAGATTTCCATGTGTTACACATCGTTGGAAAGCTTGGAGACTACACTTTCAGAATCTGTAGAACTCAAATGCCCCAGAACCGACTTGTGTCCCTACTTTCCGTGACTGGTCACAGATCTCTGCAACTTCTGATGTGAAATCAGTTGATCGGTCATGGAAGAAATTATACACGTTTGTTAAAAATACATGACCTATCTAGACAAGTGCATGGCATTGGAAGAGGTATGCACTGCACCGTACCAACTGCTATTTGGTTACCAATAGTTTGCAGCAATTGTCATGTTTGGCAACAAATAAAGAGATGAGACAAACATGTTCAGTCACATGCTGATTTCAGAATATTGCTGAATGCGTCCCTTCAGGCTGTGAGACAAATTTTGTCTTTTTAAATGGAAATCTGCGAAATGTTCCAGGATACTCAAAGCTCAATTTAGGCCATTGCAGTGGGGGATAGTGCAACCCACATAAACTCATTCACGAAACACTGTAATCTGTCCAGCAGAACCAGTCAGGCAGAGCTAGCTACCTTGGCAGAGCCAGGCCTGACATATACCACATAAAAACATTGTTTATCTAACTCCTCTGCAAAGAAGGTCACCCGTGAGAGGGACATTTGGAAGGAACACAATTATCAAAGCTATACAGAAACTGCAAAGTAAAGATTATTAGGGCTACAAAAAAAATTCAAAATCAGCAAGATTGAGAGTCTGAGGATCAGGTAGGTCATATTTCCTTACGTAGTATTTAGAAACACACTCAGAAACGAGTTGACAGATAGAGAAAAACACAAGATGAGTTGAAATATTAGGCATTAAGTTAAATTATTTGTCTTTTAAAATGTACTTTGATGTAGGAGTTGACAGATTGCTTCATCCTCTATTATATCAATCACATTTGCGAGACAGTGGGTCAATGGTAAAAGCAATGTCGTTGTCTCCTATCATGAGTATGGCCTGAATTTTATCTCAGATCTTATTGTCTCCCTGGGTGGTGCCCTGTTGAAAGGCAGTTCTTACCATTTCCTTTAACAGCACAGATCCAAGTGGAAACTGTCACTCAGGGGAAATTCTTCAGCTGCATAATTTCTGCTGCCTCAAATCCTCAAGGCTAGATATGGGTGGTTAGGATGGAGGCAGTGGAGGCTTTGGTGGTGATTAGTAGAGATGATAATCACCGAACCGAGTGCAGTTGTATTACACTATACTTAAAAAGGTTCCCAGAAGGTTTTGTTACTAGCTTCGACAGCTTTCTATTATTAAACAACAGGTTTTAGTGGGAACAACATGGCAACAGTTATGTCTTATTTTAAAAGCATCTGTACTATTTTGTATTAATATATATAAAAAAACAGGCACACTTCGCTTGGTTGGAGACGCTCTCTAGCTGGCATGTCTTTCGACTTCTGCAATGGCTTATGCCACCAGCAGCACAGTCTTCTGTCTACAACAATGCTGCCATAATTGCTGTATTTAATTTCAGAAACCTACCGCTCTAGTAGGTTCCTCATAGTCGATCTTAAGGTTGGCCATGGCTTTGATGATGGCCATAATGGACTGGATTGTGTTGCTGTAGACAACTGCTCTGTACTGCTTACACTCGTCTTCTGAGTATCCATCCTCATGGATAATTCTGAAAACAGATACCAGAGAAAGAAAGAAAAAAAAAAAGACTAGTGTAAGCTGAAATCACAATGTGACAACAAAACATAATACTGATGTTACTACTTATGATCAAACATTATATACAATGGAGTAACATTTCCCCAGGCTTTTGCCTCTCAGGCAACATACAGGCTGCCCTTACTTCTTGGTGGAAGACTGCAGGCACTACTCAGGTAAAAAGAAAACAAAATCATTTGCTCTTTTAATTCACTGTAAATCTGCTTCTAAAGGAGGCTAGAATGGACCATCAATCAAAAATAATGCAGTAAACCACAATGCTCTTAGTAGTAAAGATGCAAATACAGCGGTATCTATTAAAAGCATCAGGTCTCTATCAAGGAAACTAAACATGATTATAGCATTAGTGCATTACAAATAACATTTTGTGGTTGAAGAATCTCTGACTTCATTGTGTCCCTTCTGAAAACAAACTATCACCCTTTTACACATTTAAACATTTCATTTAGCAGACACCCTTGCAGAGAAGATGCAACTGATATGCATTTTATTTGTTTATAGTTTGGCCACAGCTGCTAAAGTAAAAGAACGGCTTTCCTGATAAAATGTTGCGCATTCATTTGTTACAATAAACCTGAATATTTATTTGATAGTTCATTAGATCCACCTAAGATGATCTATTCCTGATCACAAATCACAACCCTGCTGAGCTGCGGTCCTGGGAGAATTCAGCCGTTTTTGTATCTCTCATCTAGAGGACACTAAAACTTTCGGAAATGTGGAAAGCGACGGAGCGAAAGAGGCATGTAGGAAAAAGCATGGGGCTGAGACACAAGCTGCTGGGCTGGAAACCAAACAGAAGCATCTCCCCTGGCCTGTCACAGCCCACAGACGAGAGTCACACAGCCAGGATGCTCATTGGTTGTGTTATGTGCTGAATGGGACCTCATTAAAATGCAAGTGAGCCCACTGTGAAACACTGTGAGTCACAGCAAAGACGACTAAAAGCCCACAGTGTTTCTCCCCTCATCCAAACAAAACATTTAATCATTTCATAAAAACAATTTTGATTGAGAAGCCGTTTGCAAACTTTGTTTTAGAAAGCACTATTTAAATAGTTATTTTTTATCGTAATCTTAAACATTAGCTTGGCACATGTGGACAAGGCATAGCTGGACACAAAGTGTCAGCTCTCTGTATTTGAGAATATCAGGAAATTGTGCTTTCTGCACCCGAACACCTAATTTAAATGCGTGAGTTAACTTATCTGAATGTATGTAGAGTATCCTTCAACATAACTAACCTCAATTGTTATAGATAACTACAGAAGGAAGCACTCACAAAGCTCATATCTCTGCAATCCTTTTTAAATTTTATTCTAATAACAATAGAAAGAGTTTGTAATCTGAATCCAGGTCTGCATCAAAATACAGCAACACACATCCTATCCACATTTAAAACAAATTATTTATTTTTTGGTCTAACTTTCCATCAGATTTGACTTTGAGAAATCTTGAATCACTGATATAACGGAATCAGACAAACTGAACTGAAAACTTGGCAATGCTAATTATATTGTATGGACTTTGTGAGCTGCTTCCGTATCATTCAAATATTTCATTACTTCTGTGTTAAAAATAACTTTCATGTCTAGTGTTAACCAGGGGGACATTTTCAATAGAACTCTGAAACTGGATAAATTGAAATCCAGTCATGAATGCCGTTATATCCAGTGACTGTCACATTTTTACAAGCAGAATTATCCTTTTTTTGTCAAAACATCTAAGTCTAGTGTCAACCGGAAATTTCAAAACTAAATTAAATGAAACCCCATCATTAGTGCTGCAGTTTCCTGTTGGCATGCATAATTATCCTTTTGTCAGAAGGAAGAATAGGAAAAACCCACACATAGTATCGCTGGAATCTATTATTTGTCCTTATCTTACAACATTTTGATGCTCGAACAACTCTGAGGGGTTACATTTGAGTGAGTTATGTTTGTTCTCTATTTTTAGGTAGCCAAAATAATTCACTCCTGCTCCTCTATGAACGAGGAGAAAACAGTGGTCTTCACTGTCAGTTAAAGGGCTAGTAGGAAAACTACAGGTATAAATAAAAAAATAAATAATTGCTGCATACCAATAAGCCTAACCAGTTCCAGAGCCCTGGTATTGTGTATGAATCATTAATGCCCTGAAATAAGTCTGTAGTGGGTTTAAGTGGCCTTATTGAGTGGATTAAAAACATGTTAAAATCCAAAAATGTATACAGACAAATAATTGGGCCATTTGGAGACACTTGTTTTTGTGTGTGTGTGTGTATCTACATATGTATGCGGGGGAGTCGATGTGTCCTTTTGTTAATGACATATCAAAAGCAAAAGCATCAAGCGAGTAGGTGTTCATTGATGTGCACATGTGAGAGGACTTGAAAGGAACAGTGTGTCTCAGAGATTTGTGAAACTTCTTCAGTCAGTGCAGCAACATAAAAAAAACAGGAACACTAGGAACTTCCATTCATACGCATCAGCTGTGGAAATGCACATTTTGCACAATCTTCTCAACCCTTGCTTTAAGGAGTACGGTGGGTTTCAGAGAGACCGACGGGTGAATTTTCTCAGCCAGGAAACCAGCGGATCCATTTATGCTTCAATACACAGCCTAAGCTTTGTACTCCTCCTTGCCCATGTCTTTTGAGACTGTTTGTATACAAATCCTTTCAAAATTTGTTACCATGCCAGTTGTTGCTGGTCACGTCAGCTTGTACATACTAAGCATTTTCCTCCATTGACAAACTGGAAATTTGTTAGAATTACAGATTTTATAACATCCTCCGAAAGTAAGTTTGAAGTGGCTCACATTATTGTAACGTTGATAGGCTACTGGAAGATTTTTGTTAAAAAAAACAAAAAACATCCTTTATGAATCAGTTAAACCCTACAGCTGGAAGCAGAATCAATCAGCAAACCAAGAGATGCGGCTTACATGATGCCATGACTCACTCCCTCTCAAAACTCTCAAATGTTGTGTACTTGTGTAAGTGATTCTGCTCAGCATTGTAAATGTGAAGTAAAATGGACCAAATGAAATGTGACGTTTCAAGAACAGCCTCCAAGTTTTTGTACTTTTCTAATCTAAAGCGAAACATGACAGTCCATTGAGGGGTGGATTAGTCCAATCAGGTGTAGGAAAAGTTCATGCTGATGTTTTAGTGTAGAGGAGAACTTTCAATATGATGTCTGTCATTAGCAAATGCTTAATAAGGAATGTCAGATTACAATCAGCACAGCAATAATGTGCTGAATTAGATATGCCCAACATGCACATGTGTAGCACAGGAGTGTGCAGTACTGATGTCTAAAGATATCTGTATTCAGTGACTGGACTCACCAATCAGTTTGGTTAATCACTTAATTGTTTCTCTCCTCCATATGGCTGGTGATAAATGTTAATGGTGGATTGGCTGTTAATGGCCTATTTCAAGCCTGTTGGATCTGAGCCAAGGAGTGCAAAGCTAACTGGGCCAAACTCTGCACGTAATTCAACATACCAGCTAGCTAGAAGATTACATTTATCTGTTGGGGGGGGGCATCCAAATTTTAACCAAAACAAAAAAAAACCCCAGCAAAAAAAGGTCAATTAATGGCTGTTTCCATCCACTAATATTATGCAAATATTAGGAGCTGGGCACATCAGGGTGACATTAAACCGGTCCAGAAGAAGAGGGCGCATCGAGATGACTCAATTAAAGTGAATGAATGAAAACAATATGGAAAGCGTGATATGACATGTATTAATCTGAGGAAGGTTACAGTCTCCTCATCGCTCCCCACAGATCTGATGTGTGATCTGCCTCAAATTTTAGCTGTTGTTTCCATTCAGGTTTTTTTTATGCACAAAGTGAAAATGCGCATAAAAACAGGTGAATGGAAACGCACTTTATGAAACACGATGATTCATGGGAACGTGGGAGCCAACGGGAACATGGTATTCTGTTGTGCAAACACTACATAGAAAGGACCAGGGCTGAGATTCAAACCCAGGATAGTTTGTTATAAGGCAAAATTTGTGCTGCACAATTGCTTCAATATTCCCAAATTAATGTGCTGCTCCAATTCTTCAGTTTATGTAGCACATACAGTACTAATCCTCAAATAAATGTGGCTAAAACCATGTATATTTAAATATTCCTAATACATGTACTTGTGCTGTATTCATTTGTCAGAGATGGTGGGAGGAAAAGAAATACAATGAGCAGTCACTCACTTCATCTGCTTCACAATGGTGCTCTTCCCCGACTCTCCAGCACCTGCAGAGAGAACAAAAACAGGCAGAGGTTAAAAATACACTCCCGTTAGCTGAGAAATGTAAACAGGCAGCCAGTGAGGCCATCTCACATCTGGACCCTTGTCTTCCTCCCCTCCCTTTACCTCCCAGCCTTGGCTTCAGCTCTGCAACAGATCTTAGCTCTCATTTTCATCCTGGACCAGTCTCCTGCTCTTTCTTACTGTATACCTACAGGGATACTGCCGCTTTAGTTATAACTCAGTTAGTTCTATCTACAGTCTGAATTTAAACAGTAATATACCATAGGGGTGTCTTAATTTCACAGGAAACATCCCGGACCCTCTCAACCCTCCCTTCTTTTTTATTTCGAGACAAGTCACTTTATCATGGTTAACATTTTAATGGAAACGTCTCGCACTGACAGAATATGGGCTTTTCTTATCCACTGCTGTGTTTATTCTAACAGCCTGAGGCGACCAGAGAGAGCTCATCTGCCACAAGGAATCTAACACTACACACACACACACCCAGGGGTGCCTGTCAGTGCACTCTCCACTTGTACTCGCCCGGGGTGTAGGCTTTCTGGGATGACCCTCAAAATACACTACTATGCAGCATGCAGCATGCATATGTATAGTGAAGCCCCTGGGTAGGAATGGGCCAAGATAAGTCTCCACAGACAGCTGTCAGCTCGTACTCCTCCGTGGTGTGTAAGCTCAGACTGGCTAATAGAGAGGAGCGTGCAGTTTGCTTTGAAATAAAGACAGTTTTAACAAATATTCAACAGAGTCTGATAGTCTAAAAGGTGTGTCATCACGTACCTTGCTGTGTGATAAGGCTGACTATGTGACTAAAATGTAACAAAGCCAAAAGGGTCTCAGAGTACATGGAGACTAGTGTGAAAGTGATTTTCTGTTGAAACATACAGACACATGTTTGTGGCCTTCTCTTTTTTACATCCACCTCATGGCTCTGAAGTCCTCACTCTTCCCACCAAGCAATTTGAAAAATCACACTGTGATGAAGCGCTAATCCATCTGCTGTACAGTCTGTGGGCCATATTGTAAAGCAGGAGGAAAAGCGAAGAAAGAAATGCTCTCTCTGGCTCACTGCATACCTTGAGTGTGAATTGAAAACTGTAAACAGATTCCCCGCTGCAGAAAATGGGAAATAACGAAGATCCAGACTGGTTCAATGGAAATGGGCACTGTGCAAATCCAGTGATTTTATCAGAATGAAGATTGAATATTTAGCCGTGAATACATCACATGTGCCATCACAGACGAGCTTTGTTCTATTTAAGCTTGTTAAAACCAAAATATTGGTTTAAAGCCAAGAGCCAATAACTCTTAAACCTCCACACACCAACTCTGTATAACTGTATCTTAGGGTTTAAGCACTAATAAAGGAAACTAATAATTGTTCACTAATCTGGAGGACAGCCACACAGTAAGACAGACATGACTGAGTTTGTCCCTGGAGCCTCTGTGGCTCAGCCGCAGATATGCAAGTCCGGTGCCAAACTGCCAGAACATACTTTCTAGAGCTGAGTCGTTAGCGGTCCTCTCGCTCTATCTCTCACACACACACACACACACACACACTCCTGAAAGTAGGCTAGTAAACATGCCCTTTAGAGTTTGCCCAGTGAACCTGAAGCTGCTAACAGTTAGAAATGAGTGGTGAAGTTTTGGCACATACCTTGGTGCCACTGCTGCTTTGATTAACAAAGAGGTAGCATTTCTCTTTACTGTACCATACAAATACACTTAACATCCTGGCAGTATTTGTATATTCGAGTTATATATGTTTTTAAGCATGTGGAATCTGTCTGAAGTGCAAATGATTTCACGGCAAAATGCAGTCTGTTCCTCATTGCACATGACAGTAA
Organism: Coreoperca whiteheadi; assembly: GCA_011952105.1. Classification (NCBI taxonomy): domain Eukaryota; kingdom Metazoa; phylum Chordata; class Actinopteri; order Centrarchiformes; family Sinipercidae; genus Coreoperca; species Coreoperca whiteheadi. The sequence goes on from CM022473.1 coordinate 15,891,135, forward strand.
CTTTAATGTGAGAGGACTACACTTGTACTGGATTAGGGTATAAAGTGTGCTTTCATCTACAACCCAAAAAAGGTGAACTAAGGATTGATGCTGCAGTAATCCTTATTATTAGTACTTCACCGAACACAATGTACATACACATATGCACAGGCAAGGAGAGTTCTGCACTTCATTGTTTCACTTTAATATTTCATACTTGTCAGCTGGTGGTAAAAGGCTGCCAACAACTGCACAAGTACATGTACTTCAATAAGACAGTTTGTAGAATTCCTAGAGGGAGGGGCACTTCATTTCTACTAATAAAACCTTAACTGAATTAAAAAACAACAAAAAAACAACACACATTTAGTAGGACAGCTAGGACCGTTGACGGATCACAGAGGATGCCTTTGTCATGGTCACCGATGTGATACGAGTGGCAATCACTCTCAAGATTTGGGAAATAAGCGTATGATGCTGGTGGTTGTGTGGGGGAAAGCTGTAGCAGGAACTCAATGCCTGGAGACAGTCGGACTGATACCACTGATCCTGTCGCTGTTACGCAACATACTTTGATCTGTGGCTAATGCAGCATTATCACCTTATCTCCCTTTGGACCATGGAGGCTCAGGACTGCAGCTGCATCAACACACACACACACAGACGGACCATTTCAACATGCCCTACTGATACTAGTACTTTCCAAAGATTGTTAGAAAAAAATGTATGAATCAGCGCTGAACAAGCAGAGGTTCTCTCTACAGTAAGCTATAAATGGTGGCCTTGGTGACTAAACAGACCATGGTCATAATCAGATCTCACACAGTGCCAAAGTGGAACAAAACAAACCAAGTGGTAGAGTTAGCTTTATTTTAATGTTTTTTCAGCATGAGCAGAGAACAATCAAATTAACACAAATTAAAAACTAAAGCTTAAACTTGATCTAATCCAAAACATAACTAAACTGACCTTTAGCCCATTCCTTCTAAAAACAAACTGAACTGACAAAGATGAAATGAAAGACGCACTAATGCATTTAACTAAAACACCAAAACACAGAGGGATTGGACTGCTTGTGCGGAGCAGGGGATGAAGAAAAAAAGAGTTTGCAGGAAAATAAATACTGTCCACTGCCTAGCAACTGGACAATGTGTACGACCGTTGTGGTTGTCTTTGACTCATGGTAGAAAATGAGGAGAGAAAAAAAATGCAGGGGGGGAGAAGAGGACTGCCAGTTCAGATTGCAATTTCATTTGAGTTAGCTTTTGTTTCTCTGTCACAATTCCTTCATAGCCACTAATAAAATACAAAACATGAAAAAAAGAGACAAAGCATGAGAGTCTGGCATGGTTACATATCATCTGTTTGTGTGTTGGGGAAGAAGGAGGTATTAGCATGAGGATATGTAGTACTACGAGAAAGCAGCAGGGAATTTGTAAATCTCCCAGCAAGACTCAGGAAATTGCCCGATTACCGATGGGTTACAATGTGACTGGCAGACAGGCAGAACCAACATGGAGATGGGTGCCATGGGAACCTGTGCCAGCGAGCCCTCGGGGTCCAGCTGCTGCAGGACAGAGCCTGGGCCTGGCCCAAGATGGATGGACTGTATTCACACGTGGGGTCTGTCATTAACAGTGACACAGTCCGGTCGTATGGCACTTATGGTAAGCAAGAATGGTCGTTTTTGGATGCATTCCCTATGCACATTACATCAGCACATAGTCAAGTCCCAGGTGGCTAAAGCGAACCTCTAATGCTAATTACAAAAAAAGAGAGAATACATTGATCCCTTTGCATCAGGTAAGATAGCTAAAACAAAGTGTGTTGTTGCCCTGGTGGTTACCTGGTGGTTTCATTAATTTAATTGTTAGAGAGCTGATAAAGGAAATTACCCCCGTTTTTATTTAGAAATAACATTGTACCCACTTGGCACTTCATTAGGACTCAAATGAGTACACCTGTAACTGGGTATCTACCTTTGTTTTCAGATGAGCAGGTAGCTGCTTAGGGCCATCTGGGAATGAAATGCAATCATCATTAATATTCCAGGGGGAATGTGTCTGCTCCCACTGTGCAAACAGGTGGTTCTGAGGCTTGGGTATGATTATCCACCATAGGTGAGACGCTACAAGTTAAGAAATTTAAAATTCCAGTAGTAGACCAAATGTGTGACATTATAGCCATGGACAGCAGCAAGTGTTTCAATGCCACACCGCTTTCTGAACTTGCTTGAGTCATAGACACTATCAGTAGCATCAATACCGATTTACATTCATTTTTTGTGAGATTTACTCATAAAAAACCTAACAAGGAATTACAGTTTTCTTTTGCAGAAATAGGATCTGAGAGAAGAACTGACAAAGCTTTCTCGACTCCCACATTTGACCAGTGATGAAACCCACTGAGAGGAAGAAGTGTGCCAGGCAGCTCTTCTGTGAGAATTCCTGGCATGCTTGCACCGTCTCTAGAGTTTTGTTATCCAGTGAAGCATGATGAAACTGAAAGTCCCGACATTAACGAAGGAAAGAATGAAGAGGTACTTGCCACTGTTCTGTGTCAAGATGGAGGATCAGCAGCTTAAAACAATCAACTTGTTTGTCTTCCTGCTGTGCCTATGTGTTGCATCAGCATCCTGCAGCCACAGGCTCATCGAGCTTAAAATGCTAACCGTTTCAAAAAGGTCTGTCTCCCATGGTATTAAGGTTTTTACTCTGTGTGTGAATAAACGTGCATGTATTTGGAGCCATGTGCGACCCGTGCTGCTGAGGCTGGGTGCAGGACACAAAGGCAGCAGTGTGGGCCCCTGCTAGCTGAGAACACAGGCTCGCTGTTGGCATTTAGGCCTGGACCTTTCCGATCAGGGCTACAGCTCACACAAGTTACTCACCCTGCGCCGCCTCCTCTCACTCAGCATGACAACTGCCTTCACCTAGCCACAGCAAATAGTTTAAGGAGGAAAGGCTTGAGGGGACACGACTGAATTTGTTCAATCTCACTGCTGACGAGAGGAACATATGTTGAAACTGTGAAATTAGTTCAGACAATGAGCTGGACAATGATTAATAAACTAGTGCTTTATGATACACTCCATGGTTTTTCCTCACAGCTCACTAATGATGTTATGAAAGGAGAACATTTTGAGATTCGCTTTGTAACAATATAACAATACCAGGGCATATACCTTTAAAGCCCCAATCCCGATTGTCAGTCAGTAATATTTTGTCCTGATGAGACCAGAGTGTGGGCAGTTTAATACTACACCCACAGTATGTTCATGTAGTCCTCTTTCAAACAGTCTTTTACAAGCTGTTCAAAATGTCCAAAATAGACTGCCTTTGTGTAATTACTGTGGTAATTGTCGCAGCCATTTTTATTGAACCTTCAGGCACGCAGACAATTTACTGAAAAATTAATAACGCATCGACTCTGCTGTGTGAAAAATGAACATCACACGCTTTAATGAGACAATTATTTGACTGATTCTTGTGCTGCCACTGTGAATGCAGAGAAAGTTAAGTAACAAACAAAGAGAAAGTTGAACAAGACATTGTAAAGAGCACAAGAATATTTTCTTTTAAGTCAGGCTCACGCGCTCTATCTAAGTCACTAAATCTATAATGGGATGGCTCTCTGCTCCTTCCTGTCCCCACTTCAGAGCACATCTGTTGAATAAATCAAAATCTGACCCCTTGGTGGCAGGCTGACCCATGAATATTAAGTATAGACTGCCATTAAAGCTTAACTGAAGACAGCAGAGGCAAACATTGGATGTCATGATGCTTCAAATCAATATTAACTTAGAGAAACAGACTTAACACTGTTTAGCTCACTTTAATGTAGTTTTTCCTGCTTCCTTAGTGTGCTGATAAATATTGGTCCCAGTGCAAGCAAGGCTTGTCTCACTGTTAGACACCACTTCTCACTGACTTGAGACTTCTCACGGTCTCTTTTCTCACTCTCAGCAGCCCGAGACACATTGAGAATCAAACAAATAACACAATGAGACGCTTGAATTCTCTCCACTAATATACAGTACACTACACATACAGGGGAAAAGCGATGAGGCAGCTTGTGTTAATGCCAAGATGAGTAACTAAAGTAATAAAGGAAGCAATGGGAATTCAAGGGAACAGAGGGCGAAATCAAGGGGGCAGGGTTAGAGAGGAAAAAAACAACAAAAGCGCTGAACTGGTAACTGTAGCCTGCAGCGTGATCCAGTGAGACAAGGCAGCCCCACTATACTGAACTTTCTGACACACAGATATCTCATATGCAACAAAATAGCCTTAATCACTTCTCCATCTCCCCACGGCCTCACTCGCTCTTTATTCTATAATCTAATTAATTTCAATTTCCATCATTTCTCAAACTCTTCTTCCCACTGTCCTCAGCCGCCTACACACCAGCCGTGAGGCGGCCCAATGCCGCCTGTTCTTCTCAGCTATGTGTTGAGAAATGTGCCAATCCAGACTCAAGACCAGAGGCCCTCCGAGAGACACATGTGCCACTTCCTATTCTCAGATCCAATCAAGGAGGAAATGGAAGCAGCTTGCATGAACATGTGTACACTCGAGAACGCAAAAAAAAAAACATGTGCACGCACGCACACACGGGCATATCTGTCTGTGTAAAAGACAGGGATGGAGAGATTCAGTCTCCTCCAACAGATGGCTACCATGCCTCGGGCAAAGAGCAAGTCTGGACAGCACACTGACAACTGCTGCCAAAGCAGAGAGGGATGAGAGGCAAGAAGACCAAATCTACTTCCTCTATGTATATTGAGTGAATGTGAGGCAACACTGATGAATGTGGAAGAACAGAAAATTTTATTCACTTTACATTGGATGCCAATTCTGTGTAAGGATGCAAATTACCTCAATCAATTCGCAGCCACTGAAACAATCAATTATCCATTAATCATTAAGAGCTCCTAAACAAAAAATGCATGTTTTTCCGCAATGGAAAAGTAACCATAATTAGGTGGTTAGATGAAGAGCTGCAAGGACCAATTTGGGAGAACTCAGACCTTTAACGTGTTAATTTGCAACTTATTTCACTGTGTATAGAAAACCACTCTCGCCCGGCCATCAGCAAGGCTCTAATCGTGGATATAACCGATCATTCATTAACATCACCAATTCAAGGCATGAAAAGAAAGGAAAACTGATATGGGATCCTGCAGAAAATTAATCAATGGAGCTTGAAGCGCTATGTGGTAGTTGTGTGACTCGTGCAGAGGTTATTAGTCACAAGAGAACCACATGAAAAATGCACCACCTGACCAATTAGAGGGTGTAAAGATTAACCAGTGCTTATCAACAAAATCAAGAGTGGAGAGAAGGGGGAAAGAAAGAGGGAAATAGCATTTATATTAGTCAGGGATGGGGCTATACTGATAAAAACTAAAAATCCAAACTCCATTTAGCGAAAAACATATCAAAAATCAATACAAATTTCAAGTAAGTAGCCTCTGTGTGAATCGCAGGGTATATCTGTATTGTTTTTGTTCCAGATTGTCATAGAGTTTAGATACGAACGCCTATTAGCAATACACACAGTGGTTTCCTTGAAGGTAAGGATGCTGCACAGACGTCCTGCTTCTGTCAATAGATGACTGAAACGTAGAGGGCTGCTGAGACAGGAAAAGCAAACAACAGAGAGGGTGATAACACTGAGGTAGCATGTTTAAGTGTGTCTGAGAAATGTTCAGCTGATAATGGAGCTCGCAGGAACTCAGGACTCTGTCAGCCTCGAAAGTGTGTGAGAGGTACAATGTTCAGACAGGCTAGTGGGACCTCTGCGACAAAATGTCTTCTGTCTCCTTACTCTCACCGAGGGATGTGGAGAGCTAAACACAAAGCAGGAAACGGCAGCTGGTTGTATGACAGCCTGACAGCTCCCTGCCAGTAATCTCTACACGCCCACCCCTCTGCAGGTGCTCTCTTGCCTTTCCAGACATTGACAGTTGATCAAATAGCTTATCAGGACCCATGTTACATTACATAACTGTCCATCTTATTTTTATAGTCAAAGATGAAGAATATCCAATTTTCTCATTTCGGCTGCTCAGCTGTAACGGCAAAAATCCCAGCATTATGTTCTTCAGCAAGATAAGATTGTGACGTGAGGATCTTCAGTTATGTAGAGTCAGCTGTCAGCCATTTTGAGGTCTGTGTGAAGGTGACGTGCTCTTTGGAGGTGGGACAAAGTCAGTGGGGGTCAAGAAAAGCCAAGGTGGGAGGGTTTCAAAGACGTTGATGGTAGATTGAGATGAGTGGGGCAGCAAACCGTCAATCGTAGCGGACAGCAGAGAGGATCAACCGAGGAGAGCGAAAGATGAGGAAGACAAAGACAGATGGCCTTTACAGACCCTGATGGGACACTAGAGTGAGGTCCCACTGTGAGGGTGCCATATTAACTGCCCGGTCCCTGGCCTTAACTGCCTATGATTGAAACAACCCTGAAATCCACAACAGGAGTAGACAAGTATATAAAAATCAAATTCAGAAACACTACAGAATAAGGAAGCTCCAATCAGGCACCAATCTCAATCAGGCTCCCTAAATTTGCTGATGAGGAAAAAATAAGCAAGATCGCTCCAGCTCTCATTTCTTTCTTGGCTTTTGGCCCAAGAGTCTCTCCTGCCTCATTTCATCTGCTCTGAATTCTAGTAGTGAAACCATTTGACAGAGCTGTGAGCAGGAGTGGCTATCCGGCCTGCTACAGTGCCAGGAGCAGTAATCACAGCCCACCAGATGGAATGAATTCATAATTGATGTCGATTTTTGAACTGTTTGCAGGGATGAAGGAGCTTCAAGCAAAAGGGCTAAACATCGGGAGAAGGCTTCCTCGGCCATGATGCTACTACAAAGAAAATAAACAAGCCCATTTCCCAAATAAAGGATGACCTTCAAACACACTACTACTAACATTATCCTAACACGTTATCCTATGATGATGAACATACTGTAGTATGTAGTAGCTGGTATTCAGTGATTTTGTGCCAAAATGATTGTATAACTTGTTAGCCAGTGGTATTGCCCAGCTGCACTACAGGACAAACTCTGCTGCTCATTTGAACAAACCATTTTAAGCATTTGACATCACATGTGTGTGAGTTGGTTTTGCTTTAGACTTTGGTGAGGTGACCCACTGATCTAATTAGAAATTTTTGAGGGACCAACATCCTTGTCATAATGGAAACTCAATTCTAACTGCAAAGAGACACACAGTTTTTATTTACTTTGCTCCCTCCATACACTTGCCTAACACAGCTGAACTGCCACTGATAACGGTGTGTACTTTTCATTGATATCAGTAAATAGATCTGTGCAATCAGTTATTTAAGTAAACTTTACATTTTCTTAGAATGACTAGTCAGAAAATAAAAAGGCCTGTACAAACACACATCTGTCTAAAATCAAACTCCAAGATTTACTAGATCTATTCATCTGTTGGAAGCCATGAGGCCCGCGTGTCTATGTCCCACTATCCTCACTCAACTTTGATTCCTACTTCCATATAATTTAATCAGAGGTTACATCCTGCAGACATCTGGTGAGGTCAGGATTAAGATTGTGTTACATGACCTCTGACACTGTGCTGCCGCCCTAGCCACAGACAAAGACCTGGGGGAGCATCAAGGGTATTGAAAGACAAACCCTCTACAAAAATACATGGACCAACGACGGGCATGTTATCCATAATCTAAAGCAGTACCATGGTCTAGAACCAGGGTCAGACACTGATTAAATACCTCATACTGATTTTCAAACGTCTTTCCCTGCTACTAAACAATGTGACATGATTTCCGGTGCATTTTACATCATTTGGGCTGCGTGTTCTGGTTTATTTCCTTCATTTTACATCACATTCTCCCTCCCTTAAAGTTTCTGAGAAACACCAGGAGGGAGCGAGAATTGGTGTGTGTATGGCCCTATATACGCTCACTGCGCAAGTTGTGTAGGGCCTTGCCTCCCCCTCGTGTCAAAGCGGTTTTCACTGTCAGGATGAAGAAGAACTATCCTTCTGGTCACAAAAAGAGGGGGGGGGGGAACACCAAGAGAGTGAATTGCGGGAACAGCAATCAGGTAAACTTGTGTTCCCTTGTGTTGACCGCGTTGCACGTGAGCATGCGTTCGTATGTGCATGCACGAAATGAAACTCGCGCTTTCCAGCAACAACCGCTGTGGGGGCCAGTCCAAACAATATGTGGGCGTGATGGCACTCTTTATAGGAGTACATAGTTTTAAGATAAGACACTGATTGTCTCTCAGTCAATGTTTAGTTACAACTCTGGACTAATGCAAGATGGAAAGCATTGGCTTGACATTAACTATTAATTAAATAATGCATTTAAAATGAATTGATTGACTGGAATAATTACCAGGCAGCAGAGCCAAAGCAGTGTTGTATTTTATTATTTTCCAAATTTTATATTTTCTACAATTCTTTCATTATGTTAATGTTAACTTATCTTAAGATTCTATAGAAAATATTCTATTCAGTAAATATTGTTTGTTTATACCTCATTCTGTTCTGTAGAGGTCTACTTATTCTTAGACCAACAGATGGAGCAAACTGATTATATATAAAAAAAAAAAAAGGAGGGAGGACTGTAGTGGGAGCACTGTGGTGTCCGGTGGGACAATGGCAAATGGTTTACATGGCTCACTGGGCAGGTAGGAGGGCCCCTTTGCAGATGTTTGCTTAGGGCCCCAGGGAGTTGCATGTCGATTTAAGTGGTGCTCCTAAATTTTGTACTGGTGCTACTAAAATTTTCAGTTGGGAGCACCAGTGCCACTCGTGGAAAACGTATGCCTGAGGTACCTTAAGAGAAGCAATTTAAAAGGGTGCTCTGGGAGAACTTATATCTGTGTGAAACAGTTTTGTCACAGTGACTAAAATTTGCTTTGTATTTGGCAAAAACAATTGAGACATATTAATTGCCTCTTAGTAATCCCATCATACGTGTGTCAACAGCGGTTTACAGCCGCCCCCCACAGTGATGTACTGGCCTCATACTGTAATGTTTTGTGTCAACCCAGAAAGCCACTCCACACAATCATTATTTGAGCTTCAGTCTCACTTCAAGCAGCGAACAAAGCCGGGAGCTTAGCAGCTCTCACTGGCATTAGCAGTCCACAGTCACTACAGCTGCATCCTCCCAGTGATGAGGCTGAACCATGGGAGGGAGTGCTAGCATACGATACAGTTGATGACAAAAACATCATAGCATGGATTTGTCCTACTGACCTGTCACATAGGCACATTATAGTAGGAAAACCCTTTTTTTTTTATTCAACATCAACTGCCAAATGAGAATGCAAACAGGGACACAGAGTGCTGTGGTGGTCCCAAGCTCACTGGAGGCATGTGCTGCATCATGGGCTATGGGCGACTGGAAATGTACTGCTAATGCATTATGCATGCATCCATTACCAGCCCCCCTCCTGCACCAACCTTTGTACTCAGAGACACCCATTCACATGTACAGGCACACAGATAGAAGGATGGAGGAAAAAGGTTCAATGAATTAACGGATTGGTGCATCAAAATATAAGCAATGAGCTGTGGAAGAGGCACAGTATAAACATTTGGATAGAAACATGCTCAGTAAAAAAAGCCAGACAGTGAGGCAACAGTAAAGTCATAAGCTTTTTGAATATTGCCCTAATACATTATCATGTTCAAGGGGAAAACCTGGAGGGTGAGCAGAGGAGAATAGGCGATTAAATCGCCAACTATTTTGAAAATTGATGAATTATTGTTTCAGTTATTTTTAAGCAAAAATGCCAAACATATGCTGTTTCTAGCTTCTCAGTTGTGAGGATTTTCTGCTTTTCAAGACATGTGAAGATGTCAGGAATGTGGAATCACTTTTTTTTCTGAATGTGAAGGCAAAAGCTTAAATGTGATTGATTCAAGCATGCTTAATAATAGTAGTAACAGCAAAGAACACAGAACAGGTCACAAATCCAGTAGCCTATATTTTATAAAATATAGGCAGAACCTTGAGAATACAGAAACCTCCAATAACGCGTCTTAAAAGAGACACAAAACACTATTATTATTTTGCTCCAGCTAAAAAGAGTCTGGAAAAAAAGGACGGTGCTCTGCCTCAGCACACTTACAATGCATATCTTATACATGCTGTATGGATAAGAGGGAGTACACACAGAAACACACACACTCGTACACATGCACTGAGGCCGTATCATTATCTCTCTGTGTTGTCTACAGCTTTTCAAACTTCTAAAAAACGTTCTGAGAGTGCCAATTTTGTGCTGCAGTGTGTACGGGGCAAAACTTTACCAAAACGATGACGTATGGCGGCTTACATACAGCCAGGTGCTGAGCACCAGTAATGTTACGAGACAACTTTCTGTTGCCTCCAGCTTTCTTTGTTATTTTAAATGCCAATATAGTCGACAGTTACTATCAGAATCAGAAATACTTTATTAATCCCCGAGGGGAAACACTTTGTAACAGCAGCTCACTATCACGTCAGTGCACACAAGAATGGAAGTACTAGACTGTAATTACGTTAACAGTATTCTTTCAAACAGATAGTGATTTAGTCAACTGTCTTCATGCTACAGGTGGAATTTATGGGCTGCAATTAAATCCCTATTTTATACTTACAGATTCTGACAACAGAAACATTTATCAATTAAAATGATTGGCTATCTATTAAAATGTTTGGCTACATTGAAACACAAAATTTATTATCATAGAAAGTAAGAGGTGAAACAACAATTTAAACTTGCTACAGGTGACACTGTAATGCATTCATTTGGCATTTCAGTTAGGGCAGTGAACCTTTTGAAAATAATCTGAAATCTCTGCTTTGGCTGCAAGTCATTTACACATCAGAATTTTTGCATCTTTGTGTGGACATGACAGTCCACAAAGTCACCAGCCTCCCAGTCTGGCCCGGGATAATTACTCCAAACTGAAAGGCCATCGATCAAAGCGCAGACAAGGCGACCAAGGCTGCCTGAGACAACTGGCCTTCTCGCAGCCCTATAAAGCAGAGGCTGCACTGCCCTTGAAGCCTGCAGACATGAAAGGCCCAACCAGACCAATGCACCTGACATGACCAGAGCATACATCATCGCTCAGCATTTCAACTCAAGTTTACATGAGACACTGTGAGTCAAATTCTTTCAGATAAAACCTGTTCTCTTTCAAAATTAATGTAAAAGATAAAAAAGTAAATAAAGCAATTATAAAAAAATATTTACATGTTTTGAAATTACCGTTCTGATTATACTATATATGATACAACCAACGGCAAAGTGCCAAGGCAAGGTGTTTCTCTTGAGTTATAGCTGAGATTCAATTTAGAGTCAACAATCTAAGAAAAAGTATACTAATATGATTTCTAAATACTTTCTAAAATATTATGTTCTTTTCTTTTGTGTACTTTGCAACACTTTTTGGCAAACCCAAACAGTATCTGAGCCAGAACTGAACAAATGAATAAAATGTTCCAATCTTTAAAATGCTTGAACTTTTTTTTACTCACATTAATCTGATGTTTAAAACTGGACTGACGTTGGAATTAACATTAACAAGGAGGAGAGTTAGGGCAAGCCAGTGCCCATGAAGTAAAGTTCCTAAAGGCTTTATGGAAGGGAAGATAAGGTTTTGAGGATTTAACTCATGCATAATGAAACAACTCACATGTTCTCTTTTAATATTAGACGCACTGTGCTGCCACCATTTCATAGGCCAAGTGGGTTGTGGCCAACGCATTAAGATTTTTTAAAATGAAAAGTTTGTCAGCACATTTAGTGGTGAGAGGTGATTTCTACAAATGTTCAGAGAACATGATTTTAACAGCTGGGTAGGAAGACTTTAATATTTGTTTCACAAGACACTGGTATTCTTCAACTGCCGTGCCGCATGATGATAACAGCTAGATGATGTCAGTTCAGTTATAAATAGGGATGGGTATCGAAACCCTATTCTGTAAGGACCTGGTTCCAAATTTCTCAAAACCTGAAAAATCAATACGGTCCGAGATAATCGATGCTGCTCTCAAGACTAGCGGAACCTATATTGTAACGTTATGTCTCGAGACGAGAGTCATGTCATTTAAATCAAATCACTGGTGCACAAACATACATGGATTGTCTAAAATTTTTTGACATCAATTGACTTGCTTGCCAACCACCATTAAACTAAACATAGAAGAATTGAATTGCCTCACTCGTTCTCTTCATTTTCTCAATTGGATGCTTCCTCGGATTGTTGAACGTGCAAAGCGGTCAAAGGCCTGGCTACATTTCAGTAAAGCCAAATATAAGGTGAAAGCGAGATGCCATTTGTGTTCGAAGTTTATTTCTTATAAGGGGGGAACACAACATCAATACTAAAGCACCTCAACGTTGCGCATCATTAGCTTAGCTTCCACTGTCTTGGAGTCACAACATCACCAACGCCGGCCGCCGTTGCAGGACAATCGTCCTCCTCCACCCAAGGTATGCATGGTGCGCCCATTTCAACCTTCCCCAACTAGCAAGTCCCACTCGTTGGCAATAATAATCCAAGGGATAATAATGATAATTAGTAATAATAATAATAATAATCATAATAATAGTAAGTGGTATCGATAAAGACTCAGTTCATTAAGTAGTCTTAAACATTTTATCAAGACTAAAAAAAAAAAAAAATTATCAATCTCCATCCCTAGTTATAAAGCACACTCTCTCCATGTTTCTTCCCCCCAAGTCTTGAAAGGCCAATTTATCAAACTGGAAACACATAACAAAATACTCTTGACAGATCTATGCACATTTAAAACAAGGTTCGGTATATGTGTTTTGCTCATCAAGCAAACTGATAATATATTGTGTATGTTATAATTATCTACATTAAATGATGATGATAGTGTGAAATCAGCACATCTGAAATGTGCAAGAGATTGTAAAAGAAAAAAAAAAAAAAAAAAAAAGAGAGCCAAAAGAGGCCGCAATTAACCACAGAAAACAGACAGGAAGTTTATTCCATCTCTGTGTCACTATAGCAACCTCAACTTGCAAGTTGAAAAAAAAAAAGCACAGGAAATGAAAAGAGGAGGGGTGAAGTGGGAGGTTTCTCAATGGTTCACACACTTTCCTCAGAGCATACAAGCTGAAACTTGCTTTGCTGACACCTTTCACTGAATTAAAGAATTGAAGTGTACTTGTCACATCATGAAGGCGAGTGCAATTGCTGAGTTAATGGTCTCAACTTTAACACGGATCCGATTTTGAATTTGTTGGACAAACGTTATGTGTAGCCGGTGAATTAACACTCTTTAATCATGGTTCTTATAGTCCCCCTATTTTAAATTGTGATGGAAGCCCTATTGTTGAGGGCGGTTGATATTCTAGGTTTCGACTGGTAGGCTCAGTAGGCACAATGTTACTAGTGCAGCAAACAAGCAACGAGCCATACATATTAGGACATGACATCATTGACATTCTCAATGAACCTTCTTGCTCAACACCCATGGAGGATGTCCTTCCTGCAGCAAATGACAATTTATACCAAAAAGAATCCTGTTTTCTCACAACACGCATCACTGGTCCACGAAACAACCTTGAGTTGTCCTCACTAGTCACCTGTCACCTGTCCACTATCAAGACGCTGCATGACACCATGAAAGACAACACAAAACAGCAGGGAGGGTTGCTGGTGACACGTATACCAGTTTCTCTCCTCTGCAGATTCATTATAGGTGCTCTCTTCTTTCAATCATTCAAACCCAGTAGCTGATGGACAGTTGCACTTCTCCCCTACAAATTCTCTTTGGCAATGTGGTTGTGATTATCTCTGTTTGACATGTCGAACAGACACTTGCTATGCCTCTATAATACCATCACACTTGCTTCCAAATCCTGGGCTGACAAACAGTTGGTTTAGAAACAAACTCTTTAAAACAAAAACGTGGTGTTAAACTTCTAAGTGCACTGCTTGTATTTTAAGGTTTGTGCTCTACTGCTTGAGCTGGGTTACCGGTCACAATAAGAGTAACTGAATACTCTGCCATCGGTGATACATGCCGTAGCAAGTAAAATATTTTTATACCAAGCTGGCATGGTAATATCTCTTATGTTATTTACGTTTCATTACTGTCATGGTATAGCTCCGTTTCTTCATGGGCGAGGATGTGAGAGAGGGAGAGTAGCCGGCAGAAGCAGAGCAAGAGGCAGAGGTCAGAGTGCAACTGGTTCCAGCAGCCTGGAAGCTGGAAAATTACAGCGTGAGCACGAACGCCCCATTTGGGGGAAACAAACAAACACATCGGCAGGCCACCTTAGATACAGAAACTGTGAAACTAAGAGGACAACGTATTTTCAAATGTGCCTTACTTAACTGAAAGGTGTCTTGCTAAATAACACTGCAACAACAAAGATGAAATGTGCTTGCGTTCTAGGGGCACATTTGACCTCCCTGTAAAAAGACAACTTTAATTTCATTGACATTTCATTGACAAGACTGACCCACAATAACCGGTGTACTCTTCTCAACAACCTGTTTCCTTTGCGCATACTTGTCTGATCATGTCATTTATTACTACTCATGTACTATAGATATTGCTTTACAATGTCTGCCTAACCACCTGTAAACTTTGCCACTTTACAGCCTCATGAATCTTTTTCGAGCTGTTCCTGCCACTATCTCATGGTTCACTAAAAGTATGCATTACTGTGCGATCATAAGGGTAATGCAACCGCAGGGGGGGCACAAGCCAGTGTCTTCATGTGCCAGTCCCAAGTCTGGATAAATGCAGAGGGTTGTGTCAGGAAGAGCATCGGACGTAAAACACATGCCAAACTAAAAATGCGAATTATGACAATGACTTCCATACCGGATCGGTCAGGGCCTGGGTTAACAACGACCACCACCGGTGCTGTTGACCTACAGGGTACCGGTGGAAATTGGACTACTGTTGGTCGAAGACGAAGAAGGAGAGGAGGAAAGTGTGTTCGTAGACAGAGAGAGAAGAGGAAAGCTAAGAATGTAGGACTGACAGTAGGGACTTTAAATGTTGGGACTATGACAGGGAAGGCTAGAGAGTTGATTGACATGATGCAGAGAAGGAAGGTGAACATTCTGTGTGTCCAGGAGACCAGGTGGAAAGGTAGCAAGGCTAGAAGCTTTGGAGCAGGGTTCAAGTTGTTCTACCATGGGTCGGATAGGAAGAGAAACGGAGTAGGAGTTATCCTGAAAGAGGAGTTTGTGAGGAATGTTCTTGAGGTGAAAAGAGTGTCAGACAGGTTGATGAGCCTGAAGCTGGAAATTGAAGGGGTGATGTTCAATGTTGTGAGTGGTTATGCCCCACAGGTAGGATGTGAGTTAGAAGAGAAGGAGAAATTCTG
>CM022473.1:15906590-15920006 GCA_011952105.1 Coreoperca whiteheadi
ATGAGAGCTGTAAGACCGTGGTGAGGTGTGCTGTAGGTGCGACAGAGGAGTTCAAGGTGGAGGTGGGTCTGCATCAAGGATCGGCTCTGAGCCCCTTCTTGTTTGCTCTGGTGATGGACAGGCTGACAGATGAGGTTAGACAGGAATCTCCATGGACTATGATGTTTGCGGATGACATTGTTATTTGTAGTGAGAGCAGGGAGCAGGTGGAGGAGAATCTAGAGAGATGGAGGTCTGCTCTGGAAAACAGAGGAATGAAGCTTAGCCGCAGTAAGACAGAATACATGTGTGTCAATGAGAGGGACCCAGGTGGAACGGTGAGGTTATAGGGAGCAGAGGTGAAGAAGGTGCAGGACTTTAAGTACTTAGGTCAACGGTTCAGAGCAATGGAGACTGTGGAAAAGAGGTGAAGAGGCGAGTGCAAGCAGGTTGGAACGGGTGGAGAAAAGTGTCAGGTGTGTTGTGTGATGAAAGAGTATCAGCAAGAATGAAAGGAAAGCTGTTCAAGACGGTGGTGAGACCAGCGATGTTGTACAGCTTAGAGACAGTGGCACTGAAGAAAAGACAAGAGGCAGAGCTGGAGGTGGCAGAGCTTAAGATGTTGAGGTTCTCTTTGGGAGTGACGAGGATGGACAGGATCAGGAACGAGTACATCAGAAGGACAGCTCATGTTAGATGTTTCGGAGATAAAGCCAGAGAGGCCAGATTGAGGTGGTTTGGACATGTTCAGAGGAGAGACTGTGAATATATTGGTAGAAGGATGCTGAGGTTGGAGCTGCCAGGCAGGAGGTCTAGAGGAAGACCAAAGAGGAGATTTATGGATGTAGTGAGACAGGACTTGAAGTTAATTGGTGTGAGTGAAGAGGATGCAGAGGACAGGGTTAGATGGAGGCGCATGATTCGCTGTGGCGACCCCTGAAAGGGAGCAGCCGAAAGGAAAAGAAGAAGACTGTGCGATCATAAGGGACAGACTACATATGAGATATGCATGTATTTTCGACATGAGTGATATGCATAGCCATACATCTGTTATTTGTCTTACACTGACCTTTTGCAGCATGTACAAGAAATGTATGGTGTCAATGATTCTGCACAGCTTTAGCTTAAACACAAATGTCTACTTTTGATGGAGTCAGAAAAATTGGATTTTGACTGTAATATGTTAATTGGTACTACATCGTTTATGGTTAAGGAATCAGAAAAGTTTCTCTGCTAACGCTTTCTCTCCAAGTTTGGTTTCAATCCATGCGGCTATTCCATTACTTGCATCAGACACCATGGCGGCCTGTAGTTTTGCACTAGGAAATAAACCCAACACATCAGCAGAGAAGAATCTATGCACCGACCCACACTTCACTCAACAGTGCTGGTACAGATCCCTTTTCTACCATTATGCTATAGATTACTGTACACAACAGGAAATAAATGCAGGGGATGAATTGAGAGGGGGAAAGATAAAAGAGTAGGCAGTAGTTTACCTCTCTGATGCAGCACAAAGTGGCCCAGGTTATAGGGTGTGACATCATGATGTCTACCCAGCACAATAAGTCTGAACACTATAGACTCCTATTGCAAATAATTCTGTCGGTTAAATTTCCATTGAGATTCAAGATAGCTCATTTGTGTTAATAATGTTTGTGGTGCAAGTGAGAGCAAGCAAAATCAGATTAGAAACATAAATTAGCTAAAAGAGGACCAACACAACCACAGTCATCAGAAGATTTAAAGGTTTAATTTGAATACCGCTTGAATAAATTCCACAAGAGCTGAAAAAACTGTTGATTTTGACTATCGCTCACCTAGGTATCCATTAGAGCTGGACATTTCTTTTAACATTTTTGACATTTAAACAACACTAATGTAATGTTGACCCACAGAGAGTGAGCAAATGTCAACAAAACATCAAGCATGACAATTTAAATTAGGACTAGAAACCATAAGGAACATGACTACCACTGCTTGTTTGTGTAATTTTATTTGCCTTTATATCGTCCTTTTAGCAGTTAGCATTTACTTATGGTGAGTATGCAGATATGTGTTGACAGTTTTCCAGCAAAAGTTAAGCGATGACTAAAAGATTAAAAATGATATGCTTAAATCAAGTTTATCTCTGTGTACGGTCGCTGTGTGTGTGTGTGTGTGTGTGTGTGTGTGAGAGATTGTAATGCGTCTGTGACTGAGCGAGTACTCCGCAGGAATACGGAGCACTACCACTCTCACAGAGAGCTCTTTGTGTGTGCATGCTGCCCAGGAACCAGCATGTCTACCAAAGCCTTGTTGCAGCTTTGTTTGGCTTGATTTCCTTTTGTTTATTCCACTTCCTTTCAGGTTCGTCTCTTTGCAGCTGACCAGAGCGATGGCCCGGGACTCCGAAAGAGGGAGCGAAAGAGACTCATTGAGAGAAAATAAGAGAGAGACAGACAGACAGACAAGTCCTCTGTAAAGTGAATCCGGTTAAGAATACGACAAGGGTTATTGAAATATTACCACATGAGATGGCAGAGACATTCAGTTACCAAGTCTATGAACAAAATGGCCTTGGCCACCTGTGACATCAAAAACTAAAACTCTCCTTTTTTGGCCACTCATTGCTAAGTAGTCTTTTTTTGGCAATATTTTGGCACAGGGTTTGTGGCTAGCTAGCTATAAGCGACGGCAACAGCACGTTGTTTCCTTAACTTCAACATCCGCATAACAGTTATCGACAGGACTCTACAATGACAGCAGCTACTCATATTGGCTGCACAAACAGGCAAAAGTTTGGGCATAAACATGCTAAAGTATGTACAAAGATGTTCATGTTTTCCTCATAGGAATGAAAGGGCCAGTAAAAACTTAATCTGTTGAGATCATTTGACTGGTATCTGACAGCAAATGTTCATTTTGTGATTCTATTCCACCCTCATGGAACAAATGGAAATGCGAGTCTTTATGGAATCCAATAAATATGTTGAGTGACATTAGTATTTTAAGCCTGCGAAGCTTTTGAAAGTAGTTTGAATACTAAAAGTCATCATCACAAATGAAACACCATAACTTTTGCCACATCTGTACAGTATTAGAACAGGAAGGAATGATGGTCAAAACTAGGAAAAATGGAACCCAAGATATTTTCTTTTAAAAACAGACATGCAGGCGCACACAGTCACCTTCATTTCTGTCAGTGACATCCTCCCAGCCGGTTATTGTGCCAAAACAGACCTGTTTGCTTTCAAAACACACTCTGCTCCAGTGATAATTGCCATAGTAACCAGAGAGCTGAAACCCGGTCCTTTCCACACGTTAACAATGACAGTTCACTGAAGCAGAGACACACGAGGCTGTCATTAAACATTGGGTCAAAGATGACCAGACAAAGTAGATTGATTCATTAACACTGTTAGAGAGCAAAGCATTACGGTTGACTCTCAACAATGAAAACATTTCCATGGCATAAAGAAAAGGTGGAGATAAGGTCTCTTTGCTGAGTGCTGTCGACACTTTTCAACCCTTATTTATCCAGGGTAGATTCACTGAGCATGACCGCTGTTTTACAGGAACATCCTGCTCCACACTCACACTGGAAGCTGTCTAGTACAACCACAGTCTGCTCAAATGGCCACTGAGAAGCACCAGTGGAGAAGTCAGGGGTTAAGTGTCTTTCTCAAGGGCACCTCCACAGGGATAAACGGTGCTGCTCTTTCACTTCCCTGCCCAGATCTATTACAACCTTTCCATCAAATGCTCTCCTTAAGCCACCGCTGTCTTCCAAAGAGTGACGGTGATGCGTCATCTGTAAATAAGCATACAGCAAGTCATTTTATATCATTTACACTTACAAGTTCACTGACCTTCAGCCTGGGAGGACATAAACACTGATTGCTCAATTCTTATGGGGAAGTTGACGTCAAAGGACGCACAATGCTGAACTCCCACGTCTTTCTGACACGGTCTACAGGAAGTCAGGCAAACTGCAGAAGTTGCCCATGTGAAGGTAAAGCTGAGGCACATAGACAGTATTTCACAGGTTTAAGTCATATTCCATTAAATCTCCCAGTAAACCTGTCATCATCCAGGATGAGATTGAGCTTTTACAATGCACAACAATCTAATCTTTAAAAGAAACACTAACCCTATGTGAAACCCTGCACCAACTTCCTGTCTAAGTGAAGAGCTTCAGAATAGTGTTGAAGAGCTGGGTTGAAGAAAAACAGCAGAATCACTGCAGGTCTTGAATTTGAGTATGAGAGCACTTTGTCTCCATCACCTACCCAATACACTTTTTGTCACGTGGTGTAATGCGGTCTGGCCAGTTGCTGATGAAACTATGGGTTTGATGCTAAAGATCCTCCTCCTGATCCAAATATAGCAGAATCATTGTCATGTGAGAATGGAACAACACTACTAAGATCTAAATTACAATTTCAAAAAGCCATGGTAGGCAACAAACACAGGTCTAGAGTGGATTGTGGATCTTCTCACACTTTTGTTTAGGACTGTTGACCTAGAAAAAGACAATCTGCTAGAGCACGGAAGTAGGAAGCCTGCACCAAAATGTAAAAATGACTACACATACCCAAGTTAAAAATGTATCTAAATATATTAAGTCATCACACTAGACTATTAAATAAAATTGTTTTGGCACCGCCAGCAGAAATATCAAATGTTTGATATAATACATACACATTTAAGAAAACATGTTTGTTTGGCACAGACCCCAACAAATGTCACATCATCATGATTTTAATCGGCGTTTTCAGAGAAAATGAAAAAATTATATTGCGATCATATCTGTCAAAATTATTTCAATATGATGTTCTTTTAACCATATCATGCAGCGCTAGCAAGTACGCATGTCCATGTGACGATGCACAAGCACAAAACTCAAGTGAGAGCAAGCTTTGTGTGTCCTTTCGCAAGCAAGGGGACATGTACATGCATTTTTGCTTTTGATTCAGAGATTGATGTCAAAACTCATTCACTGCAGCTGTGCAGCATAAGGTACAAGTTCATAAAGAGTAGCACTGTTTCCAAATATTGTAGCTGTCAGATTATCCCAAATTTATTTAAAATGAGGAAATAAAAACACAACTTTATTGTAGCCATAAAACAACTCTGGTGTGCACAAACGATGCTCAAAATAAAAGCAACCGTCTTAGTCTTCAAGTGCTGTTATAAATGCCATAATGGACAATCCAACAAATGTAAAAGCACACCTGAAAGTGTGGGGTTGTCGAGCATTTTAAGCAATGCAAGTAACCATTGATAACTACATGCAATCTACTGTTCGGCATCTTGCTGTATAAATATTGTACATATTATGACAGTGAAGCAGAAACATAAAAACGTGCCGACAGAAAAAGCTGAGTTTCCACATAAGGGCCATTGCTGACTTCCAAATTAGGAATCAAAGCTTATGAGGAGTGCTTTAAGGCAGAAACTGGGGCAGAGTAAACCCACCGGTCATTCAGTTTCATCTTGATCCTGATATGAACACTTGCACGCAAAAAATCGAGTTTCTGCTGATTCTAAAGTAAAGGAAGGATAATAAACTACTTTGTTTTTTTCAGAGGGTATAGTTTCTCTATTGTTCTAACTCTGAAGAGCATTATCATAGCAACTGTATTTAGAAATGACTAGAGTGTACGCATGGTTGCAAATCACAAAGAATTGTTATTCTTTCCTGGAAACTAACAGCAGACCTTACAGAAGAGGAAGGTGATGTTTTCTGCTCTCTTTCCCAAACAAGTCTATTTTTCCACTCCCATCTCATTTTGTTGATGCAGTGGTTTTTCTGGAGTTTACACTTTCTTAAACTGCTGGCTCGGTCATGCCACATTTTCTATTACTTTAGGCTGTTTACTCAGTTGATCACTGCACTTTTCTCTCCCAGGATGCACTGAGAAGAACTGCCTAGTCATTATTTTATTCAGCCAGGGTTAAATATATCAATATATTGCCACTACATTTTCATTGACACTGTATGAAACATCTCACCCAGGGCTAACTGCTTATGAATGAATGAACACCATGTAAACTAAGGGGTTGTCCATCTGAATTCCGATTGACAGGCAACCGTTCTGCCACCAAGCCACAGCCACAGAAAATTACACAGAGTAGACAATATGCAACAAAAAAGCATGCATCACTTAATGAAAAACAATGTTTATTTGCTTACCAGTGCATCACATATTAAAAAAGGGAAATGAGACAAAGCTTGGTATAAATGAACATCACGCAAGTCTGGAACAATGCTGGGTGTCTCCACGTGTGTTTATAAATGCTGAGTGGTGTCTTAACTTTTGTACTTTTGTTGAGTATTTCTTGTAATAGAATGTTACGATCCATAGCTGATGCAGTGCTGGTGCTCATGCAGGCAGGTATCTTAGTCAATAATTACAGTAAAAAACAGTACAGTATGAAGTTTGTACGTCCAGTACACTCCCATCTGTGCTAATGACTGTGTGTGTGTGTGTGTGTGTGTGTGTATAAATGTGTATATAAGAAACAAAAAAAGGGAGCAGCGAAGCATGTATCCCATCCAGTACTTAATTCAGCGTAAACAGTAGAGACCCAAAGAGCTGAGTCATCCATCTCCCTGCTCCTTTAATTCTCTTCTCTTTTCATGTGAAAGGTCACGGTTTGATCCTCAGACGAACTTCAGGTTCCTATCCTCCCTCATACTGCATTACTGATCCTAATAGCTCTTTTCTATTACACAGTGACCTTCTGTGGCAAGAGCAACCTGAACAGAGCTGTTTCCAGGTATAGAGACCAGGGACCTGTGTGTTTCCTTAGAAATTTCAAGAATCTGTAAAAAGTCTAAGGAGAAAAAATACGGAATGATATGAGACTTCATGTAGACAAAAGACACACGTGGCTGTTGCAGCTGTATATTACGTCTGTGTTAAGAACCAGTCAGTCAGTTTCTCCCTGTAGCATCACTGCTGACTGGCCAGTAAGACAAACCTAAATAGTAGTCTAATCAGAATAAAGTATGAAATCAGAGGGAAGAGGGAGGCACCAATGAATTGTTTATTTTGGATTTTGGCAGCAGCAACTCAGAGCAATAACTGATAGTGCTTCTGTGGTCTGACCCTGCTCACTTCCTGCCTCACAGGAAACATGCTGCACAGCCCTCGCCCTGCCCTTCCTGTTCCTTATGACTATATTCACACACACACACACACACACACACACACACACACACACACACACACACACGCGCGCAGTTTGCCCTGGTTGATGTCTGTTTCTTCCTGTCAATTTAAACACCACCAACGTACCCAGGTAACTATCACAAGAACGTCACTGGATCATTTTATCTTACAGGGTCTTTAGTATATGCAAAATGAACTTTAAAACTCTAAACTTAAAAAAAAAAAAAACTTTGAAACTGCAGAGTGTACAGCTCATAATAAGCACACAGAAGCAAACTACCTTGTCTTTGCGCCTGAACCACAACATGAGACTGAGCCAAGAAAAACGCTGAGAAGCAGAGCTTGGAAAACACATATGCCTGAGCTGGGCTGGGCTGCAATTGAGAAGTGACAATGTTAACAAAACAGTTCTTCTGTAAAGACGGGAAAGCTGTATTTAGGGTCCCCTAGAGAAAGCAGGGAGGCCCTCCCCCAAGCTGCTGCAGCCCAGAATCCTCCATTGCCTCTGTGCCTCTCGATTTCCCCATAGTCTTAAATCAAACCTGAGTGGAAAGGGCAGGCCATTTTTCACCACAGGCCTTAGTCTACAATTGATATTGCTAAAGAATGGAGTTCTACTTGAACGGATTATGTGACAATGTGTGAATCTAAGAAAACTGAGCCAAACAAATACCAAAATGTGCAATTGTCGAGTGCTGAATTTAACCTACACTTATCTGAATCTGATCGGATATTTCTTTGCACGTGGATGCGCAGACAGTTGCAGTCTTTCACAGAGGCAAAAAAAGAAAGCAGAAAAACAGGAAATCCACCTGCTGCAAGCGGCAGCTTTTGTGGGCAGGTCTGAGTCAATGCATGGACTTCTGCGTTTGGCTCAGCCTTCCTTTAAGGGCAGACTCAGAGAAGATCGATCGATAAGCAGATACACAGAACGGCTCTGAGTCACTGTCTGTACGCAGCATGTTAGGCTTCAAACTAACTAACCGTGAACAGTACTTTCAAAAGACTTACTGTTGAAAACAGTCAGCCTTCCACCAAACTCAGATCAATATAAAACAAATCACAACAAACTTCATAGTCTATTTTAGATGTGCAGCCTATTCTGATAAATGTCTGGCTCTGCCGGCAATATAATTAAAGTGGCAAGCGGGCATAACACAGGGGAGAGGCTTCCGATGAAGCCATGCTCCTCCTGCCCTATTTTCAAACTCATCTCGCTGCAGCTGTCTGCTCTCTTCAGCTTAACTGGCACAGCTCAGCCACTGACTGACAGCAAAACATGCAACACAGCAATTCAACACTGCAACACTTTATCACCTCTGCTCTACTTCCTTCACCGTCCTGTCCATCAATCCCTTTATTTCTAGTCATGTTCAGTTGGAAGACGCCTACATTTATGACTTGCCTTCGCTTTTTAATGTTTTTATTTTAAGCTTGTTCCACTCCCTGCGGCCCATTTGTCCTTTTCTCCAAACTGATATAAAAAGGGATCATCTGTCAGTCTCCGGAGGCTGCCAAGAATAAAGATTCAGGTCTCGATCAGCACACGACTGGGGGAAGCTGAGCCACTCCAGAGCAGACCACCATCACTCACGCAAAAACACACAACTGGCTGACAGCTCTTGAAACCCCACCAGCTTGTTCTAATCTCACAACAAAAAAACAATCAAAAAACACCTGAATGAAGATATTTGCACAAAGTTCCGCCCACCACAATTTACAGTCACTTGTGTTTGTATCGAACACTGCTATGGGGCAGACAGATCTAGGGTATTTACCCCTCTATGAAACAACGTAAGGTCTTGGCCGAGAATTTAGATTGAAAAATTATTTATGATCAAGTCTGCATTTAAATATAACCCTGACTGTTTCTGAGTTGCTGCTTTTTGCATGGTTTCAACACTCAATTGGAGCTCCAGCCATGTCTGCTCATTCTAGGTTTAACAGAAATAGTTAACAGTGACCCAGGCCCCACCGTCTCTCTCTGTTCTCCTACTCAGTATTCCCTGGCTAAAAGGAGCCTCAGTGTGGGAGCGCACCAAACTGAGGCTCCACAGCAAACCACATAATTACAAATCACAATAAAGCCCTCAGTGCTGTGTCCCTGCCAGAGGCTCAGCTGCACCCTGTTCTGCTCCAACTCGAGGCTTTTGCTTACAGCTACACGGCCCCCCTTCCTTTCCACCACTTTCTTTCAGCCTGCTAGCCCATGCCCTCCTTCCCTCCCTCACCCCTCTCTTTCTTTATCTTGGCCCTGCCATAAATCTTACCCCCCCCCCCGTCCTCTTTACACATCTCTTTTTTTGTTCAAGTCTCCCACAACTCACTTTAGACAATCGACACATCTACAGACAAAAAACAAGTGTTCAAATGCCCGCTTGACTTCAACTTATCCTCCTCAAATGTTATTAACACTTTAGTACATCTCATACCAAGTAAATATGCTATGGTATCAATGTATAGTACCAGCCACACTCACAGGACTCAAGTTTACTTTCTGAGCGAGCACTGAACAGAAACACAGAAATGTGCTTTTATTAGCCAACGATTCGTGCCAGAGCAATAAAGACCTAACACAGTCTAATACAGAGCTAAAGCTCCAGCTTAGAGCAAACAAAACTAAGCCAATCATTAAACCTTATTCAAGAGTAAGAGGCAAATCTGTCCAGTGAGTTAAAAGGTAATTATGGTTCCATTATTCCTACAGGGCATAAGTGGTGGCCTGACATTAGGGTCACCTTTTAACAGTCACTTGCCTTGGTCTCACATTAACAAGCATGGCAGTTTAGAGCAAGGGCAGAATAATCATAGACTTGGCGCACACAAAAAAACATCAATAAGAGAAGCTGCAGGGAGACATGCAGGGAAACTACACAACTAAATATAATTATGCACAAAAGTACTGTAACCGAATAAAGTGTGAAGCTTGTTTCAGGAAGTGTTGCATATATTTTGATTCGAGTGAAAGTTATAGCATCTAACTCTGCCCTCAGCATGTGAGTTGGGTCCCCAGAGCTGCAGTGGGAAAAGCAATACAATGTGTAACTTAGGTACCAATAGCAGCATGAAAAAAAAAACTCTTCTAGGTCATGTATTAAGAGAAAATGTCATTTTCACAGATTGAAATGACTAACATCAACGCAGTATTTGAATGTTGTAGGTCAGAACAGGAGGAGCCAAGTCTGATTCAATTAAATGTACTCAATGAATGACTATTTTATGAGCTTGTTGTATTTTTCCCCCCATGTAAAATCTTCATCTACAAAGTAGCTACAGTTATCAGATCAATGTAGCAAAGGAAAGTGGCATATCATTATCCAGTCATTCTGTAACTACTGTAGCTACAGCCTCCTGTGCTCTTGTACCAAAAGGATCAAAAGGTCACAAATGGAAATAAAGGGTCATAAAAAGGGATAGGTGGGTTGTGTGCTATCGTGATTTTTATGAACATGTGCTTCAGGCCATACATAGCCTCAGAGTTATCTCAAATATTCCTGACTAGTAAGCCATTGTGATTGTTTATGTTTGCGGCTGGGAGAAGCGTGGCTTTGTCAAACACTTTTTTTAATGCTCCTTTCTCCTTTCTTTATCTGGCCCTCAACAAATGGTGGGCACACGCTCACTGATATCTCCTCGGCTGTTGTGGTTATTTTTTCCGATTGTCAGAGTCTAATTACTATGATTACACCGACACAAGCGTCATTGAACCACAATGAACTCCGCTGTCTGTGGGAAGGAATTCTTAATAATGTGGATGAGACCATCATCTGCTCTAGTTATTAGTTTTCCTAACCTCCGGCTCACTAACATTTGACAACTGCGCTAGGAATGGAGGGCACACAACTCCTCGAGTCATTGGCACAGTTGCTGCAATTTGAGTCGCTAAACTAGTGTAATATCCAGAGTTGACATTGCAATAGAATTTAGACGGAATGATGTGAAAGTAAGGATTGAGGTACAGTTTGTCATTTTAAAAAGGCATTTACATCCCAAAGCATATAATCTATATATAATTTATATTCAAATTCTTAGGCTGAAAATAGTTTTTAGAATAGAATTAACTTGCTGTATGCTGGTATCAGAACTGCAGGAGAAAAATCGGGTTTCACTTGGCATGTTAACATTGTTTAACATTATTTGTGACATAATTTCATGGAAATGAATCCTGTTTGAAATTAACCAAGAACTAATTTGCCCTGGGAATTTCCCACAGTTTATGAGCTCTTTACCTCCGAGTCACTGCTAATGTTAGAGCATTAGTTTGCAGCCGACCAAAAACACACATTTTTTACTACGAGCACAGTAAGATGCTTTCCTGCTCCTATGAGTGCACACACCCACAAATGGAGTATATGTACACATCATCATAGGACCTGCACATACATTTCTATGATCATAAAAAAAATGCAGTAAGATGAGCTTGTGACCCTCACCACACACACACACACACACACACACCTAGTAGCATCAATGTGAAAGCAGCTCCCAGGTTGCCAGCAGGTCTGATTAAAGCCTTCCTGAAGGACATAATCCCCGTCAAAGAGAAAGCCACTGAAAGGCAGGGGCTGAGTCAGCATTTTCTCCCCATTCCCTTAAACCACGAAAACTCAGGTGATAATATCTAACTGCCTCTCTTCTCAAAGCCTCTCCCTATTTAACTCACTTCTGCCAAAATTAGCCACTCATAGCCAGGTGTGCCGTACGTGTGCGTGTCTTCGTTTGTGTTGCGGTGGAAAGGTATATTGCTGACAATATTTCTGTGACACCAAACATCATACAACATTTCACATGAAACTCGTATTTAGTTCACAGACCATTTTATCAAACTCAAATGATTGTGCTGACAATGGCAACACTATTGGGAACAAAGTTGCTGCCTGTGAAGAATAAGCCACTTTCACAATTCTGAGCTCCAGTTCAAATGTGTTCAGAAGAAGTGTTTCACTTATTTTATACACTGTATGTTATTTGTTATGTTATTATAGTACTGTAAAACACATCAGAGTGTCCAAGACTTTTTAAAGACTTTTGGTTTCTTACAGATTTTTTAAAAACAATTATTTAGACCACCTGCTTTTAATAGATACACCAGCAACTGCTCTATTTGTAAATTGTCTCTACATGCAGAGTTTTTGTGGGGAGGAGAGACAACAGCACACTTCAACATGCAAAACTAATAAATCACCTTTCATCCCAGAGACACTTAATGTGTGACGGCTACAGAGAGCTTAATCTAAGAGGCTACATGCTATTAAGTAGCAAATTAGTAAAGTTTTATTGTTTTTGCCTTGCATTTACTGTGTATTTCAATATGTGCATATATTTTAAAGTCTTCCCTCTAAACTGATTTTAAGTTGAATACTAGTTCAAGTGTCGTATTTGAGGAAATGTCAGCCTGCCTCCCACATGCCAAATTAAAAGCCCTTCATAAAGCATGCGCACGCACACACACACACACACACACACACACACTTGTACATCTATCTTTGTGAGGAAAGTCAGACATAATGCATTTCCCAGCCCCTTACCCTAACCATCACAACTAAATGCCAAACCCTAACCATAACCTAATTCTAAACCTAACCCTTAAAACCAAGTCTTAACCTTCAAACAGCCCTTTGAAGTTGTGAGGACCGACCAAAATGTCCTCACTTTCCAAAAATGTCCTCACTCTGTAGGTAAAAAAACGTGTTTCAGTCCTTGCTATGTAGCAAGTACAAGTACACACACAAATTAAAAGTGGCACAGCCCAGCCTGCGTTGCCAAAGACTGTTTTTTAAGTTAAGAGAGCTTGGTATGGGGTCTCACACACATTTCTCCACTGTGCCCTGCTGCTTTAAGAGTTGTTTTTAATGGGGTGGAAAAACAAAACAACACACCAAAGCACAAATGTATTTTACGGCTCTATCACATTCTTTCCAAAACTAGCTCGAGGGGTGTGTTCAGACAAATAACAATGGTGCATGAGTATTGTTAATTCTGCTGTCATTTTCAGAGAAAAAAAAGGAGAGGAAAAATAAGGGGGGCAGCTGCTTTCGTTTAATCTAAGTACAGGATGCTTATTGCAAAAAACTTTAAATCAGAGTCCTTTAAGTGCTTCATTGTTGTGTGTTAAAACTCTGGTAGACAGGGGTGCCAACAGTATGGGGATCAGAACCAGACAGCTGACACAGGATGGGTGTGCTGGTTTCCTCAACCCCCCGAACAAAAGATTCACACCTACTTCTCGTTTACATGCAGCAGCCAGCTGAAAAAGGAAGTGACAGACTTGGAGGGG